>CM035837.1:500039283-500427633 GCA_020510985.1 Pholidichthys leucotaenia | reverse complement strand
TAATATTCTAATTTTTTGAGAAAGTGAATTTGGGGTTTTCATGGGCTGTAAGCCATAATCATCAAAATTAAAATAAACACTTGAAATACAGTGATCCCTCACTTATCGCGGTTAATGGGTTCCAGAACCGACTGCGAAAAGTGAAAAACCGCGAAGTAGCGTCACCCCTAATGACCTCACCCATAAATAATACGTACGTTCATTCTCTCACTCTCTCATATGATACGTGTGTGTGTGTGTGTGTAAGTGTACATACATACGTAGATGTAAATAAAGTGTACAGAAATATGTTTTTAGAACTCTTATTCTTATAACAAGATACGTAACTCAAGATGAAGATGATTTACTGCACAGGTTAATGACAGCTTTACTGCTCCTCAGGTGACGCCTCATCGTCAGGTGCTAGAGGCGCAGGATCGTCGAGGGCAGCTTCTGATAGAGCTGGAGAAGCTGCAGGAGGCGGCGTAGTGGCTCGACGGGAAGACTATTTCGCACAAAAAGGCACAAAAGAACAGCGAAAAGTTCCACGCGGCGAGACTAAGCAACACGAGCGATAAAGAACAATGAATGCGGTCTTCCTTCGCTGGGTATGGGCGCTCGGCAGGGAGAGAAGCTGGGTAAAACGTCTCGGCCAATCAGCTTGCGAGATTCCCGAGCCAAGCCAACATGAGAACAGCGAACAGAGAGGTGGATTTTGAGTTGTGCGGGCTCTCCGTGTTGATACCTGATGTTCTAATGTAGTCTCCCTGCCTTCTGCTAGCGCCCGCCCATTTTTTCTCAATTTTGAATTTTTGATGAATATTTTGGAAAAATCCGCGATGCACTGAGGGCGCGAAAGGTGAGGCGCGAAGTAGCGAGGGATCACTGTATATCACTCTGTGTAATGAATCTATATAATATATGGGTTTCACTTTCTGAAATGAGTGACAAAAAATATTGAACTTTTTCATGATATTCTATTTTTTTGAGATGTACACACGTGGACAAAATTGTTGGTACCCCTCTGTTAATGAAAAGAAAAAATCCACAATGGTCACAGAAATAACTTGAATCTGACAAAAGTGGTAATAAATAAAAATTCTATGAAAATTAATCAGTGAAAATCAGACAACACTTTTGAATTGTGGTTCAACGGAATTATTTTAAAAAAACAAACTCATGAAACAGGCCTGGACAAAAATGATGGTACCCTTAACTTAATATTTTGTTGCACAACCTTTTGAGGCAATCGCTGCAATCAAACGATTTCTGTAACTGTCAGTGAGACTTCTGCACCTCTCAGCAGGTATTTTGGCCCACTCCTCATCAGCAAACTGCTCCAGTTGTCTCAGGTTTGAAGGGTGCCTTCTCCAGATGGCATGTTTCAGCTCCTTCCACACATGTTCAATAGGATTTAGATCAGGGCTCATAGAAGGCCACTTTAGAATAGTCCAATGTTTGGCTCTTAGCCATTCTTGGGTGTTTTTAGCTGTGTGTTTTGGGTCATTATCCTGTTGCAAGACCCATGACCTGCGACTGAGACCAAGCTGTCTGACACTGGGCAGCACATTTCTTTCTAGAATACCTTGATAGTCTTGAGATTTCATTGTACCCTGCACAGATTCAAGACACCCTGTGCCAGATGCAGCAAAGCAGCCCCAGAACATAACAGAACCTCCTCCATGTTTCACAGTAGGGGACAGTGTTCTTTTCTTGGTATGCTTCGTTTTTGCGTCTGTGAACATAGAGCTGATGTGCTTTGCCAAAAAGTTCCAGTTTTGTCTCGTCTGTCCATAGGACATTCTCCCAGAAGCTTTGTGGCTTGTCAACATGCAGTTTGGCAGATTCCAGTCTGGCTTTTTTTTTTATTTGTTTTCAACAGTGGTGTCCTCCTTGGTCGTCTCCCATGAAGTCCACTTTGGCTCAAACAACAATGGATGGTGCGATCTGACACTGATGTACCTTGACCTTGGAGTTCACCATGAATGTGTTTAGAGGTTGTTCTGGACTGTTTTGTTACCATTCGTATTATCCGTCTCTTCCATTTTTCATCAAGTTTCCTCCTGCGGTCACGTCCAGGGAGGTTGGCTACAGTCCCGTAGATCTTAAATTTCTGAATAGTATGTGCAACTGTAGTCACAGGAACATCAAGCTGCTTAGAGATGGTCTTATAGCCTTTACCTTTAACATGCTTGTCTATAATTTTCTTTCTAATCTCCTGAGACAACTCTCTCCTTTGCTTCCTATGGTCCATTTTTAGTGTGGTACACACCATGTCACCAAACAGCACAGTGACTACTTGTCACCCTTTAAATAGGCCGACTGACTGAGTACAAGTTTGTAGACACCTGTGATGTTAATTAGAGGACATATGTTGGTTGAACATGTCCCCATGGTCACATTATTTTCAATCTTTTCTAGGGGTACCATCATTTTTGTCCAGGCCTGTTTCATGAGTTTGTTTTTTAAAGTAATTCTGTTGAACCACAGTTCAAAAGCATTGTCTGATTTTCATTGGTTAATTTTCATAGAATTTTTATTTATTACCACTTTTGTCAGATTCGCATGTGGCATGCATTAAACCTTCTGATACAGAAACAGCAATAGCAAGATTATCATATAGAAAGTTAATGCACCAATGAACATTTAGACATCTGCTGAGATGTTAAGCTGCTAATTTGTACTCACTCACTTCAGTCATTCCCATCTTAATCAGTTAACCTACAGACCAGTCCATGAAATCCCATGAAATCCTTTTTCTATTGTTGGATTAGTAATTTTATAATATTGTGTTCTGAGTTTTGGACACTAACATTACGGAAAGATGAAGTAAAAAAAAACTAAACTAAAGCTAGTAATGTGGCATTTATAAATTATAGTCCAACCCATCATAATAACCGTAAGACAAAACAAAGGGAAAATTATGTCAAACAACAATAAAATACTAGTAGTATGTAAGACCATACATGATGGCCACCAGATGTCACTGTGCTTAGTTAGAATGGAGCCTGTAAGGTTTGAAAGCCTCAGGGCTTCATTGAGGCTTCAGCTGGCCATCACTACTGAAGAGCTGTAGCATTTACTGTTCATTAAGAGCAGCCTAGCATGTACAGTTACTGCTGTTTACAGCCTGTTAATGCAGACTTTACTCCTGCATCAATCAACACAGACTCCGGTGCACACCACTCCCTCACTTGCTGTCTTGCTCGACCACTTGCACAGAGCATCACCTCGGTTTCAATTAGCACTCCCTCTGCTGGAGGACACTATAATTGCATTTAAGAATGAAGTTTCAAACATAAATGTGATATAAATAATAGATTTTTGGAAATAGACTGGCAGACCACAGTGAATGAGGGTGGAGCCGCCAGTTGTCCATCCCTGGCCTTTCTGCACAATATGCTCCTGTGAAGACACAAAGCACAAGCTCCAGAAAGGGACATAAATCAGGCTTTACCTGCTGTCCACCCGGCTGCTGTCCGGTCGAGGTACGCATGATTCCTCCAGCATCATACACATCCATTTCCCTGTCCGATGACACTCCACAGTGAGTATATTACAGAGAGTAAGCAGTGCAGTCTGTCTCCATTTCCCCATGGAACAACAGTCCAGCACCGGTGTGAAGAGAGATCATGCTGAGAGAGCAGCAGGGTGCGCTATGAATATAGGTAAATGTAAATATAGTTTTGGTATCCCAGCACCCAATGGTAACCTGTACCTATGTCTCCCCATCAGTCCACAACGCCTGTATTCTGGAGAGAGACACTCATGGATGTTAAAACTCCACCCACCATGTTGGGTGCACATGCACATTGATGGTTTGCCACATACAGTGGGGCAAAAAAGTATTTAGTCAGCCACCAATTGTGCAAGTTCTCCCACTTAAAAGATTTGAGAGCTCTCCAATTTTCATCATAGGTATACCTCAACTATGAGAGACAAAATGAGAAAAAAAAAAAATCCAGAAAATCACATTGAAGGATTTTTAATGAATTAATTGGTAAATTCCTCGGTAAAATAAGTATTTGGTCAATAACAAAAGTTCATCTCAATACTTTGTTATATACCCTTCGCTGGCAATGACAGAGGTCAAACGTTTTCTGTAAGTCTTCACAAGGTTTTCACACACTGTTGCTGGTATTTTGGCCCATTCCTCCATGCAGATCTCCTCTAGAGCAGTGATGTTTTGGGGCTGTCACTGGGCAACACGGACTTTCAACTCCCTCCAAAGATTTTCTATGTGGTTGAGATCTGGAGACTGGCTAGGCCACTCCAGGACCTTGAAATGCTTCTTACGAAGCCACTCCTTCATTGCCCGGGCAGTGTGTTTGGGATCATTGTCATGCTGAAAGACCCAGCCACGTTTCATCTTCAATGCCCTTGCTGATGGAAGGAGGTTTTCACTCAAAATCTCACGATACATGGCCCCATTCATTCTTTCCTTTACACGAATCAGTCGTCCTGGTCCCTTTGCAGAAAAACAGACCCAAAGCATGATGTTTCCACCCCCATGCTTCACAGTAGGTATGGTGTTCTTTCTCCTCCAAACACGACAAGTTGAGTTTTTACCAAAAAGTTCTATTTTGGTTTCATCTGACCATATGACATTCTCCCAATCCTCTTCTGGATCATCCAAATGCTCTCTAGCAAACTTCAGATGAGCCTGGACATGTACTGGCTTAAGTAGGGGGACACATCTGGCACTGCAGGATTTGAGTCCCTGGCGGCGTAGTGTGTTACTGATGTAGCCTTTGTTACTTTGGTCCCAGCTCTCTGCAGGTCATTCACTAGGTCCCCCCATGTGGTTCTGGGATTTTTGCTCACCGTTCTCGTGATCATTTTGACCCCACAGGGTGAGATCTTGCGTGGAGCCCCAGATGGAGGGAGATTATCAGTGGTCTTGTATGTCTTCCATTTTCTAATAATTGCTCCCACAGTTGATTTCTTCACACCAAGCTGCTTACCTATTGCAGATTCAGTCTTCCCAGCCTGGTGCAGGTCTACAATTTTGTTTCTGGTGTCCTTTGACAGCTCTTTGGTCTTGGCCATAGTGGAGTTTGGAGTCTGACTGTTTGAGGTTGTGGACAGGTGTCTTTTATACTGATAACAAGTTCAAACAGGTGCCATTAATACAGGTAACGAGTGGAGGACAGAGGAGCCTCTTGAAGAAGTTACAGGTCTGTGAGAGCCAGAAATCTTGCTTGTTTGTAGGTGACCAAATACTTATTTTACCGAGGAATTTACCAATTAATTCATTAAAAATCCTTCAATGTGATTTTCTTGATTTTTTTTTTTTCCTCATTTTGTCTCTCACTGTTGAGAATTGGAGACCTCTCTCATCTTTTAAGTGGGAGAACTTGGACAATTGGTGGCTGACTAAATACTTTTTTGCCCCCACTGTAAATGGGTGAAATATATACAGTACAGGACAGATAATGCTGAACAAAATGTTTCACACAGTGAGTTATGAGTGAAAAACCGGCTGGTCAGGCTGAACCGGATGTGACTGCAGACTGTAAACCAGCTGGAAGAGGACCCTTCAGGGCACGGATGAGTCCTGACGAAGCACAAATATTCACATCAGGAACTTCAACGCCACAAAGTCTACTGGCTGTGCAGAACACTGCCCTTTTTCACTACATTTAAAAGGGCACTACACTGGACTGCTTTAACAAAAAAGCCTATAAATACACTAGCATTGATGACCGTTGAATATGGCATGCAGTGTTTAACTGTGGTGGGACTACAACAGTAAGAGTTTCGTGCACATACAGGTACATCTCAAAAAATTAGAATATCATGAAAAAGTTCTGTATAATCAGAGGAGTTATTGTCTAATTTGACCTTGTTGGATTTTCTTTCCCCCTTTGTTATATTATTCAGTTTCTTTTAACCTGTACTTTTAATCTATCCGAAATAAAGATTCATTCATTCATTCATTCATTCAAAAAGTTCAATATTTTTTGTCACTTATTTCAGAAAGTGAAACCCATATATTATATAGATTCATTACACAGAGAATGATAAATTTCAAGTGTTTATTTTAATTTTGATGATTATGACTTACAGCCCATGAAAACCCCAAATTCACTTTCTCAAAAAAGTAGAAAATTACATAAAATAATTTTTTAAAAAAAACAAACAAAAAACAGTTTTTTAATAGAAATGTTGGCCAATTGAAAAGTCTGTCCATGTACCACTCAATACTTGGTCGGGGCTCCTTTTGGATTAATTACTGTATCCATGTGGCGTGGCATGGAGGTCATCAGCCTGTGGCACTGCTGAGGTGTCATGAAGGTCCAGATTGCTTTGATAGTGACCTTCAGCTCGTCTGCATTGTTGGGTCTGGTGTCTCTCATCTTCCTCTTGACAATCCTCCATAGATTCTCTATGGGGTTTAGGTCAGGAGAGTTTGTTGGCCAATCAAACACAGTGATGCCATGGTCATTAAACCAGGTTTCGATACTTTTGACAGTGTGTGTGTGTGTGGGGGGGGGGGGTACTAAGTCCTCCTGGAAAATGAAATCAGCTTCTCCATAAAGCTTGTCAGCACAGGGAAGCATGAAGTGCTCCAAAATTTGCTGGTAGACGACTACGCTGACTTTGGTCTTGATAAAACACAGTGGACAAACACCAGCAGATGACCTCTGTTCAGATAAAAGTAAATTTTGCATTTCATTTGGAAATCAAAGTCCCAGAGTCTGGAGAAAGAGTGGAGAGACACAGAATTTAAGTTGCTTCAGGTTTAGTGTGAAGTTTCCACAGTCAGTGATGATTTGAGGAACCATGTCATCTGCTGGTGTTGGTCCACTGTGTTTTATCAAGACCAAAGTCAGCACAGTCGTCTACCAGGAAATTTTAGAGCACTTCATGCTTCTCTGTGCTGACAAGCTTTATGGAGAAGCTGATTTCATTTTCCAGCAGGACTTGGCACCCCCACACACTGCCAAAATTATCAAAACCTGGTTTAATGACCATGGCATCACTGTGTTTGATTGGCCATCAAACTCTCCTGACCTAAACCCCATAGAGAATCTATGGAGGATTGTCAAGAGGAAGATGAGCGACACCAGACCCAACAATGCAGACGAGCTGAAGGTCACTATCAAAGCAACCTGGACCTTCAGAACACCTCAGCAGTGCCACAGGCTGACCACCTCCATGCCACGCCACACTGATACAGTAATAAATCCACAAGGAGCCCCAACCAAGTATTGAGTGGTACATGGACATACTTTTTAGTCAGCCAACATTTCTATTAAAAACTATTTTTTTGTAATTAATTTTATGTAATATTCTAATTTTTTGAGAAAGTGAATTTGGGGTTTTCATGGGCTGTAAGCCATAATCATCAAAATTAAAATAAACACTTGAAATACAGTGATCCCTCACTTATCGCGGTTAATGGGTTCCAGAACCGACTGCGAAAAGTGAAAAACCGCGAAGTAGCGTCACCCCTAATGACCTCACCCATAAATAATACGTACGTTCATTCTCTCACTCTCTCATATGATACGTGTGTGTGTGTGTGTGTAAGTGTACATACATACGTAGATGTAAATAAAGTGTACAGAAATATGTTTTTAGAACTCTTATTCTTATAACAAGATACGTAACTCAAGATGAAGATGATTTACTGCACAGGTTAATGACAGCTTTACTGCTCCTCAGGTGACGCCTCATCGTCAGGTGCTAGAGGCGCAGGATCGTCGAGGGCAGCTTCTGATAGAGCTGGAGAAGCTGCAGGAGGCGGCGTAGTGGCTCGACGGGAAGACTATTTCGCACAAAAAGGCACAAAAGAACAGCGAAAAGTTCCACGCGGCGAGACTAAGCAACACGAGCGATAAAGAACAATGAATGCGGTCTTCCTTCGCTGGGTATGGGCGCTCGGCAGGGAGAGAAGCTGGGTAAAACGTCTCGGCCAATCAGCTTGCGAGATTCCCGAGCCAAGCCAACATGAGAACAGCGAACAGAGAGGTGGATTTTGAGTTGTGCGGGCTCTCCGTGTTGATACCTGATGTTCTAATGTAGTCTCCCTGCCTTCTGCTAGCGCCCGCCCATTTTTTCTCAATTTTGAATTTTTGATGAATATTTTGGAAAAATCCGCGATGCACTGAGGGCGCGAAAGGTGAGGCGCGAAGTAGCGAGGGATCACTGTATATCACTCTGTGTAATGAATCTATATAATATATGGGTTTCACTTTCTGAAATGAGTGACAAAAAATATTGAACTTTTTCATGATATTCTATTTTTTTGAGATGTACACACGTGGACAAAATTGTTGGTACCCCTCTGTTAATGAAAAGAAAAATCCACAATGGTCACAGAAATAACTTGAATCTGACAAAAGTGGTAATAAATAAAAATTCTATGAAAATTAATCAGTGAAAATCAGACAACACTTTTGAATTGTGGTTCAACGGAATTATTTTAAAAAAACAAACTCATGAAACAGGCCTGGACAAAAATGATGGTACCCTTAACTTAATATTTTGTTGCACAACCTTTTGAGGCAATCGCTGCAATCAAACGATTTCTGTAACTGTCAGTGAGACTTCTGCACCTCTCAGCAGGTATTTTGGCCCACTCCTCATCAGCAAACTGCTCCAGTTGTCTCAGGTTTGAAGGGTGCCTTCTCCAGATGGCATGTTTCAGCTCCTTCCACACATGTTCAATAGGATTTAGATCAGGGCTCATAGAAGGCCACTTTAGAATAGTCCAATGTTTGGCTCTTAGCCATTCTTGGGTGTTTTTAGCTGTGTGTTTTGGGTCATTATCCTGTTGCAAGACCCATGACCTGCGACTGAGACCAAGCTGTCTGACACTGGGCAGCACATTTCTTTCTAGAATACCTTGATAGTCTTGAGATTTCATTGTACCCTGCACAGATTCAAGACACCCTGTGCCAGATGCAGCAAAGCAGCCCCAGAACATAACAGAACCTCCTCCATGTTTCACAGTAGGGACAGTGTTCTTTTCTTGGTATGCTTCGTTTTTGCGTCTGTGAACATAGAGCTGATGTGCTTTGCCAAAAAGTTCCAGTTTTGTCTCGTCTGTCCATAGGACATTCTCCCAGAAGCTTTGTGGCTTGTCAACATGCAGTTTGGCAGATTCCAGTCTGGCTTTTTTTTTTATTTGTTTTCAACAGTGGTGTCCTCCTTGGTCGTCTCCCATGAAGTCCACTTTGGCTCAAACAACAATGGATGGTGCGATCTGACACTGATGTACCTTGACCTTGGAGTTCACCATGAATGTGTTTAGAGGTTGTTCTGGACTGTTTTGTTACCATTCGTATTATCCGTCTCTTCCATTTTTCATCAAGTTTCCTCCTGCGGTCACGTCCAGGGAGGTTGGCTACAGTCCCGTAGATCTTAAATTTCTGAATAGTATGTGCAACTGTAGTCACAGGAACATCAAGCTGCTTAGAGATGGTCTTATAGCCTTTACCTTTAACATGCTTGTCTATAATTTTCTTTCTAATCTCCTGAGACAACTCTCTCCTTTGCTTCCTATGGTCCATTTTTAGTGTGGTACACACCATGTCACCAAACAGCACAGTGACTACTTGTCACCCTTTAAATAGGCCGACTGACTGAGTACAAGTTTGTAGACACCTGTGATGTTAATTAGAGGACATATGTTGGTTGAACATGTCCCCATGGTCACATTATTTTCAATCTTTTCTAGGGGTACCATCATTTTTGTCCAGGCCTGTTTCATGAGTTTGTTTTTTAAAGTAATTCTGTTGAACCACAGTTCAAAAGCATTGTCTGATTTTCATTGGTTAATTTTCATAGAATTTTTATTTATTACCACTTTTGTCAGATTCGCATGTGGCATGCATTAAACCTTCTGATACAGAAACAGCAATAGCAAGATTATCATATAGAAAGTTAATGCACCAATGAACATTTAGACATCTGCTGAGATGTTAAGCTGCTAATTTGTACTCACTCACTTCAGTCATTCCCATCTTAATCAGTTAACCTACAGACCAGTCCATGAAATCCCATGAAATCCTTTTTCTATTGTTGGATTAGTAATTTTATAATATTGTGTTCTGAGTTTTGGACACTAACATTACGGAAAGATGAAGTAAAAAAAAACTAAACTAAAGCTAGTAATGTGGCATTTATAAATTATAGTCCAACCCATCATAATAACCGTAAGACAAAACAAAGGGAAAATTATGTCAAACAACAATAAAATACTAGTAGTATGTAAGACCATACATGATGGCCACCAGATGTCACTGTGCTTAGTTAGAATGGAGCCTGTAAGGTTTGAAAGCCTCAGGGCTTCATTGAGGCTTCAGCTGGCCATCACTACTGAAGAGCTGTAGCATTTACTGTTCATTAAGAGCAGCCTAGCATGTACAGTTACTGCTGTTTACAGCCTGTTAATGCAGACTTTACTCCTGCATCAATCAACACAGACTCCGGTGCACACCACTCCCTCACTTGCTGTCTTGCTCGACCACTTGCACAGAGCATCACCTCGGTTTCAATTAGCACTCCCTCTGCTGGAGGACACTATAATTGCATTTAAGAATGAAGTTTCAAACATAAATGTGATATAAATAATAGATTTTTGGAAATAGACTGGCAGACCACAGTGAATGAGGGTGGAGCCGCCAGTTGTCCATCCCTGGCCTTTCTGCACAATATGCTCCTGTGAAGACACAAAGCACAAGCTCCAGAAAGGGACATAAATCAGGCTTTACCTGCTGTCCACCCGGCTGCTGTCCGGTCGAGGTACGCATGATTCCTCCAGCATCATACACATCCATTTCCCTGTCCGATGACACTCCACAGTGAGTATATTACAGAGAGTAAGCAGTGCAGTCTGTCTCCATTTCCCCATGGAACAACAGTCCAGCACCGGTGTGAAGAGAGATCATGCTGAGAGAGCAGCAGGGTGCGCTATGAATATAGGTAAATGTAAATATAGTTTTGGTATCCCAGCACCCAATGGTAACCTGTACCTATGTCTCCCCATCAGTCCACAACGCCTGTATTCTGGAGAGAGACACTCATGGATGTTAAAACTCCACCCACCATGTTGGGTGCACATGCACATTGATGGTTTGCCACATACAGTGGGGCAAAAAAGTATTTAGTCAGCCACCAATTGTGCAAGTTCTCCCACTTAAAAGATTTGAGAGCTCTCCAATTTTCATCATAGGTATACCTCAACTATGAGAGACAAAATGAGAAAAAAAAAAAATCCAGAAAATCACATTGAAGGATTTTTAATGAATTAATTGGTAAATTCCTCGGTAAAATAAGTATTTGGTCAATAACAAAAGTTTATCTCAATACTTTGTTATATACCCTTTGTTGGCAATGATAGAGGTCAAACGTTTTCTGTAAGTCTTCACAAGGTTTTCACACACTGTTGCTGGTATTTTGGCCCATTCCTCCATGCAGATCTCCTCTAGAGCAGTGATGTTTTGGGGCTGTCGCTGGGCAACATGGACTTTCAACTCCCTCCAAAGATTTTCTATGTGGTTGAGATCTGGAGACTGGCTAGGCCACTCCAGGACCTTGAAATGCTTCTTACGAAGCCACTCCTTCGTTGCCCGGGCAGTGTGTTTGGGATCATTGTCATGCTGAAAGACCCAGCCACGTTTCATCTTCAATGCCCTTGCTGGTGGAAGGAGGTTTTCACTCAAAATCTCACGATACATGGCCCCATTCATTCTTTCCTTTACACGGATCAGTCGTCCTGGTCCCTTTGCAGAAAAACAGACCCAAAGCATGATGTTTCTACCCCCACGCTTCACAGTAGGTATGGTGTTCTTTCTCCTCCAAACACGACAAGTTGAGTTTTTACCAAAAAGTTCTATTTTGGTTTCATCTGACCATATGACATTCTCCCAATCCTCTTCTGGATCATCCAAATGCTCTCTAGCAAACTTCAGACGGGCCTGGACATGTACTGGCTTAAGTAGGGGGACACATCTGGCACTGCAGGATTTGAGTCCCTGGCGGCGTAGTGTGTTACTGATGTAGCCTTTGTTACTTTGGTCCCAGCTCTCTGTAGGTCATTCACTAGGTCCCCCCATGTGGTTCTGGGATTTTTGCTCACCATTCTCATGATCATTTTGACCCCATGGGGTGAGATCTTGCGTGGAGCCCCAGATGGAGGGAGATTATCAGTGGTCTTGTATGTCTTCCATTTTCTAATAATTGCTCCCACAGTTGATTTCTTCACACTAAGCTGCTTATCTATTGCAGATTCAGTCTTCCCAGCCTGGTGCAGGTCTACAATTTTGTTTCTGGTGTCCTTTGACAGCTCTTTGGTCTTGACCATAGTGGAGTTTGGAGTCTGACTGTTTGAGGTTGTGGACAGGTGTCTTTTATACTGATAACAAGTTCAAACAGGTGCCATTAATACAGGTAACGAGTGGAGGACAGAGGAGCCGCTTAAAGAAGATGTTACAGGTCTGTGAGAGCCAGAAATCTTGCTTGTTTGTAGGCGACCAAATACTTATTTTACCGAGGAATTTACCAATTAATTCATTAAAAATCCTTCAATGTGATTTTCTGAATTTTTTTTTTCTCATTTTGTCTCTCATAGTTGAGGTATACCTATGATGAAAATTGGAGACCTCTCTCATCTTTTAAGTGGGAGAACTTGCACAATTGGTGGCTGACTAAATACTTTTTTGACCCACTGTACATACATGCATGCCCACACTTCAGAATCCCTTTTATATACACTACTCACAAAAAGTTAAGGATATTCGGCTTTCGGATGAAATTTCAGGATGCACTTAAAATGCACTATAACCTTTACAGGTGAACTTAATTTGGCCTTCTCTAACCTTCTGAATGCACATGTCCAACTGTTCAATGTTTCAGTACTTTTTGCATAACTTGCTGTTCTCCAATAAGATGCTTAACAGCAAAATTCACAGCAGATGTTTGATTCATGAATCCACCAATAAATTTTCTGGTTCAATTAGAATTGGTATTTAAACAGTCCTCTTCAACATGCTGTTCACATTTTGACATCATGAGACCAAGATGATACCTAACAACTGATCAACAGTACAACGTCATTGCAAGGCTTCAAACAGTGGCTACCGAGCTTAGTGTCAAGAGTGTCATCAGCAGGTTGCAACAGAGATACACAGAGACTAGAAGAGTCACAAAAAAGCATAGAAGTGGACATCCTTTGACCACATCCCACGCTGATGACCGCTTCATTGTGAATAGTGCCCTGCAGAACCAGATGATGAATGCCACTCAACTCCAAACACATTTAAGGGAGGTGAGAGGTGCCCAAGTGTCACGTCAGGCCATTCAAAACTCTTTACATCAGCGTGGTCTGTGTGCGAGATGACCTGCAACGGTACCCAACTGTGGTATTTGGATGTGGGGACATTCATGCAAGTGACGTCATCACGAGGCAAACTGGCCGTGACACGATACGGCGTCACCCTTCTGTATATAGTTCAGTTTTGTGCTTAATAAAGTAGGGTTCGGTTCATGTCTGTTGTCAGCATCTCATTTCAGACATAACAATGGCAACGAGGGTAAAAAAAAATCTTTGTAACACCTTTGGAACCGTTCCTCCCTTTACCAGGTGAGCCACAGATCAGTAATGAGGCCATTTAATGTCACTGATTTCGACAAGAGTGAGGTTGTGTTCAGTCATCTACAGTTCTTTGGTGATGACCGGAAATAATTATGGGATTTTTTATTTTACTGGATGATTTGTGGGATGTCTGGCAGATAACAGGAATGTAATGATTCTAATCTGAACTCTCTGAATGTCATGTTGTGACAGATTCACCAGAATGAAGAGTACACTCAATGTTTGTGGAGAAGACCCTTGATCCTTGGTGATTTGGGTGAAGTCAGGTAAATTTTTACATTTCGGAATGATTAAGAAAAGATGTGATATTATCTACAAATGGAATGCATCGCTTTGTACAGGAGTCTTTTAGACAAACATGGAATTGGCTGACGTGGCAAAACATCACCTCACCATAATGACGGTGGTTCAATAGGCCTGAAATGATGCTCTGTTTCCCTGTATCCAGTAGAGTGTCAGTCAGGTGTGCAAATTCCACCTTGATCAGTTCAGGCAGATGGTTTTTCCAAGTCAATGGAGCCAATGTGAACAACTGCATGCAGAGATAGAATTATTAGCATTTATCAGCTGGAGGGCTTTAGGTTTAATATCCTTCACACATGCACAAGGAAACCAAAGGTTTGGTCAAGGTGAACCTGTGTAGCAAGTATGGTGACCCTAGAGAGCTTTACACGTTCCATAGTAAGAGATCACAGGGAGTGTCAACCTTGACCTTTTGACCCCAAACCTGTAGTCAGAGGTTATGGTGTCAGAGTGAACCTGTGTACCAGGTTTGGTGACCCTAGCTTTCTTTGTTGTTGAGATATACTTTGTAAGGCATTTTGATGTTGACCTTGCGATCCCAAAACTACAGTCACACTTCAGGGTCACAGGGTGAACCTGTGTACCAAGTTTGGTGGCCCTAGCTTTACTCGTACAGTAATAAGGCATAAAGAATATTAACCATGACCTTTGACCCCAAACTTAGTCAGAGGTCAGGATCCAAAGATGAACCTGTGTAGCCAGTTTAGTGACCCTAACTTTACTCACTGTACAGTAATAAGGCATAAGGAAAGTTAACCTTGACCTTTGACCTTCTGACCCCAAACCCATAGTCAGAGGTCAGGATTCCAAGGTGAACCTGTGTAGCAAGTTTGGTGAACCTAGCTTTCTTTGTTGTTGAGATATAGTTTATAAGACATTTTAATGTTGACCTTTGGTTTTGGGATTGCAAGGTCATAGCTGCACTTCAGGGTCACAGGGTGAACCTGTGTACCAAGTTTGGTACAGCAATCAAGCTGTTGATAACTCATATTGTAATTCATTCATCCTGTTAATGATGTGTGGTGTGTGTGTGTGTGTGTGTGTGTGTGTGTGTGTGTGTGTGTGTGTGTGTGTGTGTGTGTGTGTGTGTGTGTGTGAATAAACTAAACTGGTGACCCTAACTTTACTTGTTGTACAGTAATAAGGCATAGGGAATGCTACCCTTGACCTTTGAGCTATTGACCCGAAACCCATAGTCAGAGGTCAGGATCCCAACATGAACCTGTGTAGCAAATTTGGTGACCCTAGCTTTCTTCATTGTTTAGATATACAGTGCATCTGGAAAGTATTCACAGCGCTTCACTTTCTCCACATTTTGTTATGTTACAGCCTTATTCCAAAGTGGACTAAATTCCTTTTTCCCTCAAAATTCTACACACAATACTCTATAATGACAATGTGAAAATTTGAGATTTTTACAAATTTATTAAAAATAAAAAATTAAGGAATCACATGTACATAAGTATTCACAGCCGTTGTCATGAAGCTCAAAATTGAGCTCAGGTGCATCCTGTTTCCACTGATCATCCTTGAGCTTAACTGGAGTCCACCTGTGGTGAATTCAGTTGATTGGACATGACTTGGAAAGGCACACACCTGTCTATATAAGGTCCCACAGTTGACAGTGCATGTCAGAGCACAAACCAAGCATGAAGACAAAGGAATTGTCTGTAGACCTCCAAAGCAGGATTGTCTCGAGGCACAAATCTGGGGAAGGGTATAGAAAAATTTCTGTTGCTTTGAAGGCCCCAATGAGGACAGTGGTCTCCATCATCTGTAACTGGAAGAAGTTCAGAACCACCAGGACTCTTCCTAGAGCTGGCCGGCCATCTAAACTGAGCGATCGGGAGAACAGCCTTAGTCAGGGAGGTGACCAAAAACCCAATGGTCACTCTGTCAGAGCGCCAGCGTTCCTCTGTGGACAGGGTAGAACCTTCCAGAAGGATAACCATCTCTGCAGCAATCCACCAGTCAGGCCTGTATGGTAGAGTGACCAGATGGAAGCCACTCCTTAGTAAACGGCACATGGCAGCCCGTCTGGAGTTTGCCAAAAGGCACCTGAAGGACTCTCAGACTATGAGAAATAAAATTCTCTGGTCTGATGAGACAATGGCTACGGTCACACAGAAGGTTTTAATGCTCAATACCAATTTTTTTGCACAAATATGACCCATATCTGATTTTTTTTTTTTTTTAATGACAGACTGAATGGCACAGATCCAATTTTTTCACACCAGACCCAGGCCACTTTCTTATATGGTACTAATTCGGATACATATCTGATATTTCTCAGAGCGACCTCAGTCTGAACGGTCATGTCACATTTCATCTGACTTTTTCCTCATTGAAGTGAGACAGACGCTACAATTCTGTGGTGGAGGACGCAGCAAGCATGGCAGATACAGCTGATCTGTGCTCTCTTTTCAATCAATCTTCTTCCCTTTATCACTGGATCATAATTTTGTCAGCTCCAACTGCACAACTTCCAAAATTTCGGGGGGGGGGGGGGGTCGGGGCTGAAACCGTCAGACAAGCAGTCACACAGTCATGGCACATTTACAGCCCTTTTTACTTGACCCTGCAAATTCCTTTTCCCCTGTAAACAGCACACCGTGAGTCCTGGCCGCTGTAATATCTAAAATGTAAAGTTAATACCGACACGACTGCGGAGCAGAATGGCCAGATGGAAGGATACAGGAGAGGGGAATCTGGCGGCTTCTCTTTCCTGTGCGGCACCAGTGCTGCTGGTACGAGCTGCGCTGTTTAGGGCCCGAGCCACTGACAACATCAGTGGGCAAGAGCCCTATTACAATCGCTAGGATTATTTATTATTAACTTTATTTATACAGGTAATCCCATTAAGATGCGGGGTCTCATTTTCAAGAGAGCTGTTGAATGGATCAGTTCTGTTAAAGCAGAGCTGATCAAAGTGGTTATCTGGCATGAAGAGGAATGAAGCTGGTCTCATTTATTTTGTGCATAATCATTTCTGAATGATTTCAACATTTCATTTTGCCACGCTGCAATCAAGGTGAATAAGTTCTGTCCCCCTCAATCGTTCGGGGCTCATATTTACTGTGCCTTCGTAAACACAACACTGTGTCTGACATTACGTTTTCTTCTGTGCGTGTGGGTAACTTCCTAGCTGGAGACCGTTCATACTGGAGTCTGATGGGAGTTGCATTTAAATTATAATGTGAATGTTCACACACAAAAAAACTGTCTCTCAGCAAAAAATCGGAATTGAATATTAAGACCTGCAGTGTGAATGTAGCCAAAAATTGAACTCTTTGTCGTGAATGCAAGGCATCATGTTTGGAGGAAACCAGGCACCGCTCATCACCAGGCTAATGCCATCCCTTCAGTGAAGCATGGTGGTGGCAGCATCATGCTGTGGGGATGTTTTTCAGCGGCAGGAACTGGCAGACTAGTCAGGATAGAGGGGAAGGTAAATGCAGCAATCTTGGATGAAAACCTGCTCCAGAGCGCTCTTGACCTCAGACTGGGGAGACTGTTCATCTTTCAGCAAGACAACAACCTTAAGCACACAGCCAAGATATCAAAGGAGTGGCTTCAGGACAACTCTGTGAATGTCCTTGAGTGGCCCAGTCAGAGCCCAGACTTGAATCCAATTGAACATCTCTGGAGAGATCTGAAAATGGCTGTGCACCGAAGCTTCGCATCCAACCTTATGGAGCTTGACAGGAGCTGTAAAGAGGAATGGGGGAAACTGCCCAAAGATAGGTGTGCCAAGCTTGTGGCATCATATTCAAAAAGACTTGAGGCTGTAATTGCTGCCAAAGGTGCATCAACAAAGTATTGCGCAAAGGCTGTGAATACTTATGTACATGTGATTTCTTAATAAATTTGCAAAAATCTCAAAAAAAAAAACCAACACATTTTTTCACATTGACATTATGGGGTATTGTGTGTAGAATTTTGAGGAAAAAAAAATTAATTTCATCCATTTTGGAATAAGCACATAAAATGTGGAAAAAGTGAAGCACTGAATACTTTCTAGATCCACTGTAGTTTAAAAGTCATTTTAATATTGACCTTTGACCTTGTGATCCCAAAACCATAGTCACACTTCAGGGTCACAGGTTTAACCTGTGTACCAAGTTTAGTGACCCTAAATTTACTCGCTGGACAGTAATAAGGCATAACCTTGACCTTTGACCTTTTAAGCCCAAACCCATATTTAGAGGTCAGGATCCCAAGGTGAACCCATGTACCAGGTTTGGTGGCCCTAGCTTTATTCATTTTATAGTCAATGTAGCATTTACCATCGTACAACTGCAATGTGAACTTTGAACTTTTGACCCCTTGACCCCAAACCCATAGTTAGGTGAGGGTGTAAGTCGTCCAAGATGTGTATTAGATACAACTACTGTATCGATTTGAAAAGCCTACATCATTTCTTTCAGTAGTTAGTGTGTTTACAAGATTTAGGGAAAAATCTGACCTGACCTTTGACTTCAAGGTCATTCATCAGAGTGAAATTGCAATATGCACATCACCAGTGTATCTCAAACCAGCAAGACATGTAATAGTCGGTGAGGTCACAAAGGACCCCAAGATAACCATAGTACCAAGTTTCAAAACAATCGGACCAAAACTGCAGGAGGAGTTGTTTCCATCAGACAGTTACTGTCTATAAAGTGAGGTGAAACAATTCCCAATTCCCGCAAAAATCATCCTATCACACAAATTGCAATATACGCATCCTCAATGTATCTCAAACCATGGTACCAAGTTTCAAAACAATCGGACCCAAAACTGTAGGAGTTGATTTCACAAAAGCGGGAGGGGCGTACGGACTGACCCACAAAATAATCCCCCTTTGAGCTTTGACCGGCAGTAGATAAAAAATTCTGCAGGACAAAACATGACACTTGGCATTTTCTAACCTGTTTGTACAGCACTAGGGCTGCAACTAACGATTACTTTGGTCATCGACTAATGTAACGACTATGTTTTCGATCAGTCGACTAATCACAATGGTTTCTGACATGTGCACCATCTCTGCTTCCTGTTGGCACGGCTCCTGTCCGGGGCTCCAGGTCATGTTTTACCTGACCTGTTTAAACCAGCACACCTGTGAAAATCACTTTGTCAGTCTCTGCTTTAATATAATGTAGCCTATTATAACAAGTTCCCATAGCTAAATAAAATAATGACTCATCAAACATGACTTGGAAACTTGAACTTGACAGTTTAATCAGAAGTGTTTGTAACAACACAATTAAATGGTGGGTGGGACACGGCGCCACACGAGTAGGCTGCATTTTGGCAACAGCGGATCAATTTCATCCTATTTCTATTTACCATCTGGCTCTCTTGCTAATCTTTCTGATCCAGCGACACCTTTATTCCATCAGAGACACATAGATCGCCCAAATGTCTCCTGAGCCAGCGGACGGAGCCCCTGTTTCTTGCAGGACGCAGTACAATAGAGGCCAGCTGTTAGCACTTAACCGGCCCACGACGCTAACACAAAAACTCGACATACCGGGAGAAATAAGACGGAAACGGCGTGGATGTCAAGCTGGAGTAAGACGGCGGGCGAGGAATATAAGGTACAGACCCGTCCTCCCATCCGTTATTATGGGGAATGTACGATCGCTACCCAATAAGACTAACGAGCTAGTGGCTGTCTCCCGCTACGAAAGCGTCTTCAGTGAGAGTAGCTTGATGTTGTTTACTGAGACGTGGCTAACAGAACTAGCAACAGATGCTAACATCGAACTGGAGGGTTTCCACGCAATACGGGCAGACCGGACACCAGACAGTAGCAAAACAAGGGGCGGCGGAGTGATAATGTATGTCAGTAACAGCTGGTGCAGACCGGGACATATCACGGTTAAACAACAACACTGCAACAAAGACATGGAGTTGCTAGCCGTTAGCATGCGGCCTACCTATCTCCCAAGGAATACTCACATGTGATCTGCATTGTTATTTATGCAAATCCAACGGCGAACGCTGGGACAGCGCGTGACGTCATCCACTCAGTAACTGGCAGGCTGCTGACAGAACACCCAGATGCTCTTCTCCTCATCTCAGGTGATTTCAACCATATTTCACTGTCCCCCATTCTACCCACGTTCATCCAGTATGTCACATGCCACACTAGAGACAATAAAACACTGGACATTTTCTATGCAAACACTAAGGAGGCGTACATCTCATCACCACTCCCCCCACTCGGGAGATCGGATCACAACTTGGTTCATCTCCTGCCGGTGTATAAACCCCTAGTACACAGACAACCTCTGGTCATGCGCACAGTGAAGTTATGGTCTGAGGAGGCAATGGACGCTCTAAAGGACTGTTTTGAAACCACTGCCTGGGAGCAGCTCTGCGATCCACATGGTGAGGACATCGATGGCCTCACTCACACTATCACGGACTACACCAGCTTCTGTGTGGACAACACCATACCAACCAAGATCATACAGTGTTGCTCGAACAACAAACCCTGGATCAACCCTGAGATAAAAACACTTCTGAGAGAGAAGAAGAGGATCTTCAGGTCGGGGAACAGGGAGATGTTGAAGTCCGTACAGAGGGAGCTGAGGAGGAAGATCAGAGAAGGCAAGGACAGCTTCAGGAAGAAGATGGAGGACAAGCTGCAACAGAGTGACATCGGCGGGGTCTGGAGAAACCTTAAAACCATCTCTGAGCTCCAGAATACCTCCTCCCAGGCCACGGGGGGCAGGGAGTGGGCAAACAATCTGAACCTGTTTTTTAATAGGTTTGACCAACCGCCCCCCCCCCAATTGCACAACAACCACTGCTGCCTCTAAAGTCATCGAGACCTACTGTCCACACCCCACTCCAACAACACCCCCCCCCACTCCTAGCAAACAGCCCCCCAACCTGACCCTCACTAAGACCCAGGTGAGGATGGAGCTGAGGAAGATCAAGGCGAGGAAGGCCTCAGGACCGGACGGCATCAGCGCGAAGCTCCTCAAGTCCTGTGCAGACCAGCTGTGTGAGATTGTGGAGCACATCTTCAACCTGAGCCTGAAGCTGGGGAGGGTACCACAGTTGTGGAAAACATCTTGTGTGGTACCTGTACCACAGACTTCCCATCCCAAAGACCTGAACAGCTACAGACCAGTGGCCCTGACGTCTCACATGATGAAGACCCTGGAGAGACTGCTCCTTGCTCACCTCCGCCCCCTAGTGGGACCAGCGATGGATCCACTCCAGTTTGCCTACCAGCATGGCATTGGGGTGGAGGATGCAGTGATCTTCCTCCTTCACCATTCTCCGTCCCACCTGGAGAAGCCCGGGAATGTGGTGAGGATCATGTTCTTTGACTTCTCCAGTGCTTTCAACACCATCCAACCGATGATCCTGAAGGACAAGCTGCTGTGCGCAGGGGTGGACCAGAACCTGTCATCGTGGATCCTGGACTACCTCACTAACCGGCCACAGTTTGTGAGAACCTGGGACTGTGTGTCCGACACGATCATCGGTATCACGGGGACCCCCAGGGAACGGTTTTGGCTCCCTTCCTGTTCACCCTTTATACTGTGGACCTCTCACACAACACAACACACTGCCATCTACAGAAGTTCTCTGACGACTCTGCGATCGTCGGCCTCATCTCCAACGGAGATGAAGCTGAGTACAGAAAACTTATCCAGACTTTGTGGACTGGTGCCATCGGAAGTGCCTCCAGATCAGTGCGAGGAAAACTAAGGAGCTGGTGGTGGACTGCCGCAGGCAAGGACAACCCCTCACAGCACCAGTAAACATACAGGGAACAGACATTGAGATGATGACATCCTACAAGTACCTGGGTGTTCATCTGAACAATAAACTAGACTGGTCACACAATACCGACGCACTCTACAAAAAGGGACAGCGCAGGCTGTTCCTACTGAGGAGGCTCAGGTCTTTTGATGTGCAAGGGGCACTGCTGAAGACTTTCTACGACACGGTGGTGGCATCAGCCATCACTTTTGGAGTGGTTTGCTGGGGCAGTGGCATTACAGCAGCCGATAGGAAGAGACTGAACAAACTGATCAAGAAAGCTAGCTCTGTCCTGGGGCAGTGCCTTGACCCAGTGGCAGAGATAGGAGAGAGAAGGATGGTGACTAAACTGTCATCTCTGCTGGAGTCCGAGTCCCACCCTATGCAGGACATACTGAACGCACTGAGGAGCTCATTTAGCAGCAGACTACATCATCCTAGGTGCGCAACTGAGAGGTTTCGCAGGTCCTTCCTACCTACGGCTCTCAGACTGTATAACCTAAGCAGGGCTGCTCGCAGAGATAGCAAAAAAACGTGACGACCTAATAGTATTGAATGCAAAAGACGCAATAGACTTACACAAATGGTCCCCTCCAGTATACAACTAGGACAATATCAGTTGCTACGGAGGGTGACAATATGTATGGGTACATATTGTATGAGATCGTCACTTCCTTGTGGTAACGTATCGTCACTTCCTGTTTTGCTGTCTGCCTGTGTGGTTTGCTCTCCAGCTCTCGAGCCACTAGCTATGGCTACTAGCTCTCTTTCCTCTCCTCCTCTGGTGTGCTCTCTCTGTCAGATGTTTAGCTACACCTCTGCCTCTTTTAGTGATAACGGTAAATGTAATAAATGTTGTCTTTTTGAGGCGCTCGAGGCGAGGTTGTCTGATTTGGAATCCCGGCTCCGCTGCATTGAAACACCGTCTGCGCCAGTTAATCTCGACGGACGCCCCTTAGCTGCAGCGGAGCTAGCTAGCTTAGGTCCCCCTGTCACCGGTTCCCCGGCTCTCCTCTGCAGCGAGGAGACTGGGTGGGTGACGGTGAGAAGGAAGCCTAGTCGCAAAGCCCCGGTTCACCACCAACCTGTTCACGTTTCTAATCGTTTTTCCCCGCTCAGCGACACACCCGCTGAGGAAAAAACTCTGATCATTGGCGACTCTGTAGTCAGAAACGTGAACCTAGAGACTCCAGCGGCCATAGTCACATGCATTCCTGGGGCCAGAGCAGGCGACATCGAGTCAAATTTGAAAATGCTGGCTAAAAGTAACTGTAAATATTCCACAATTGTTATTCACGCCGGCATTAATGACATCCGTCTCCGGCAGTCGGAAGTCACGAAACTTAATGTAGAATCGGTGTGTGACTTTGCAAAAACGATGTCTGCCACTGTAGTATTCTCTGGGCCCCTCCCCAATCTGACCAGTGATGACATGTTTAGTCGCTCGTCATCCTTGAACCGCTGGCTGTCTGTGTGGTGTCCTAAAAATGACGTGGGCTACATTGACAATTGGAGCTCTTTTTGGGGAAAACCTGGTCTTATGAGACGAGACAGCATTCATCCCACTTTGGATGGTGCTTCTCATTTATCTAACAATCTGGCATCTTTTTTATCCAAATTTCCAAAACCATGACTACTCAGAGTTGGGACCAGGAAGCAGAGTCGCAGTCTTACACGCCTCTCTGCAGCTCCTCTTCATCCGCCACCCCTCAGCTTAGCCCCTGTCTTCCCCATCAGAGAATCGTTGTCTGCTCCCTCCAAAGTAAATAAAAATATAATGTATAAGCATCCCAAAGTGATAAAGCAAAATATTGGTAAAACTCAAATTAAACATAAAGCCTCTAAATTGAATGATTTGGCCTCTGTTCCTCCTCATAATTTAAAAATTAAATGTGGTTTATTAAATATTAGGTCTCTAACTCCCAAGTCTCTGTTAGTCCATGATCTGTTAATTGATCATCAGATTGATTTAATTTCCCTTACAGAGACTTGGTTAGGACAAGAGGATTATGTTGGTTTAAATGAATCAACTCCCTCTGGTTATTTAAACTGTCAAAATCCCAGAAGTTCTGGTCGTGGAGGAGGAGTAGCAGCAATTTACCATTCCAAATTACTAGTTAATGTAAAGCAAAAAACATGTTATAATTCCTTTGAGGGCCTGGTCCTCAGTATTGGGCACTTTAGCAATTCCAGGTTAAACCCAATTTTATTTGCCATAGTTTATCGTCCCCCATCAACCTATTCAGAATTTTTATCCGAATTTGCTGATTTCTTAGCTGATTTAGTGCTGAAATCTGATAGAATAATTATAGTAGGGGACTTTAATATACATGTGGATGTAGATAGTGACTGCCTTAATGTGGCTTTTAATTCAATATTAGACTCGATTGGGTTTTCTCAGAAAGTAGGAAATTCTACTCATTACCTCCACCATACATTGGACCTTGTTCTGACATATGGCATAGAAATAGAAAATCTGGTAGTGTCTCCTCATAACCCTGTACTGTCAGACCATTGTCTGTTAACCTTTGATTTTACTATTTCTGACTATTTGGCTCCTAAAGAAAAATATTATCACAGTAGATGCCTCTCAGATGATGCTGTTTCCAAATTTATGCAGATTGTTTCCTCTATGCCATGTGTCAACACAACGGAAATAAGCTATAGACAGCTTGCTCCTGTAATTGATAACATGGTGGATAGTGTTTCAGCTTCTCTACATCAGGCTCTAGACTTGGTGGCCCCCTTAAAAAAGAAAAAGTCTAATCAGAGATTTTTAACTCCTTGGTTCAACACAGAAACTCGTAGCTTAAAACAGAAGACTCGTCAATTAGAAAGAAAATGGCGCTCTACTAATTTAGATGAAATCTATCTAGCTTGGAGAAATCATCTTTTAATTTATAAAAAATCTCTTAGAAAAGCTAGAACGAGTTATTACTCTGCATTAATAGAAGAGAACAAGAATAATCCCAGGTTTCTTTTCAGTACTGTAGCCAGGTTGACAAAGAGTCAGGACTCTGTCAATCCTAGCATCCCCTTAGAGCTTACTAGTCAGGACTTTATGAACTTTTTCAATAATAAAATTTCATCCATCAGAGATAAAATCAATCAGATTCTTCCCACAGTTAACTTAAATACTGTAACTACTACAACTCCTTCTATTGATGTCTGTCTTGATGAGTTTACTCCAATCGACCTTTGTGAGTTAGACAAAATAGTTTCCTCATCCAAACCTTCAACTTGTCTTTTAGACCCTATTCCTACCAGGTTATTTAAAGAAGTCTTCCCACTTATTGGTAGCTTTATTCTTCATATAATCAATTCTTCATTAACTTTAGGCCATGTACCGCAGGCTTTTAAAACGGCTGTAATTAAACCCTTACTCAAAAAGCCAACGCTAGATCCAGGAGCTTTAGCTAACTATAGACCAATCTCTAATCTCCCTTTCATTTCAAAAATCTTAGAAAGAGTTGTTGCTATGCAATTATTTGACCACCTGCAGGGAAATGGTTTATTTGAGGAGTTTCAATCTGGGTTTAGAATCCATCATAGCACTGAAACAGCCTTAGCGAAGGTCACTAACGACCTCCTCATTGCATCTGATAATGGACTAGTTTCTGTACTTGTCCTTTTAGATCTTAGTGCAGCTTTTGATACTATTGATCATAATATTCTACTTGATAGATTAGAACACTATGTTGGACTTAATGGAACTTCGTTGCAGTGGTTTAGATCTTATTTATCTGATAGGTTCCAGTTTGTTCATGTAAATGATGAGTTTTCTCTCAGCTCAAAGCTTAGTCATGGAGTTCCACAGGGATCTGTGCTTGGCCCTACTCTTTTTAGTTTATATATGCTTCCGTTAGGCAACATTATTAGAAAGCACTGTATACATTTTCACTGTTATGCAGATGACACACAATTATACCTGTCAATGAAGCCAGATGATACTAATCAGTTAGTCAAGTTAGAAGCCTGTCTTAAGGAAATCAAAGTTTGGATGACTTGTAATTTCCTGCTATTAAATTCAGATAAGACTGAAGTCATTCTTGTTGGTCCAAAAAACCTTAGAAATTCCTTTCCAAATCAAACTTTCAGTTTGGATGCAGTTACTCTTTCTCTTAATAGCTCTGTGAGGAACCTTGGAGTTATTTTTGATCAGGATTTGTCCTTCAATTCACATATTAAATTTGTTTCTAAGACTGCCTTCTATCATTTGCGTAATATTGCCAAGATTAGGAGCATCTTGTCTCAGAGTGATGCTGAGAAGCTGATCCACGCTTTTGTTAGCTCGAGATTAGATTATTGTAATTCTTTATTATCAGGTTGTCCTAAAACATCTTTAAAAAGTCTTCAGCTGATCCAAAATGCTGCAGCAAGAGTTTTAACAGGTACTAGAAAGAGAGATCATATCTCTCCGGTTCTGGCCTCCCTTCATTGGCTTCCCATAGAGTTTAGAATTAAGTTTAAAATCCTTCTTCTTACTTACAAAGCTCTAAACAATCAGGCTCCTTTTTATTTAAAAGATCTGATACTACCGTATCATCCTAACAGAGCACTACGCTCCCAAAATGCAGGTTTACTTGTAATACCTAGAATCTCCAAAAGTACAATGGGAGGCAGAGCCTTCAGTTATCAAGCTCCTCTCCTGTGGAATCAGCTGCCAATCTGGATTCGGGAGTCAGACTCGATCTCTGTTTTTAAGAATAGGGCTAAAACCTACCTTTTTGATATAGCCTACAATTAGGGAGGGATCATGTGTTTTCTGAACCCTCCCTTAGTTATGCTGCTAATAGGTTTAGTCAGCCGGGGGACCTCCAGTAATGCACTGGGCCTCACTCCTTTCCTCACTCTCTATGAAATATTTTTTTTTTGCTGGTCATTAACATTTGTTTGTTCTCTCCCATAGATTGAGTCCCCATCGTGCTGTTTGCTCTCTACATGTCTGTTCTTTTCTTCTTCTCTATCCCCTCACCCCCCAGCCAGTCGCAGCAGATGACTGCCCCTCCCTGAGCCTGGTTCTGCTGGAGGTTTCTTCCTGTTAAAAGGGAGTTTTTCCTCTCCACCGTCGCCAAGTGCTTGCTCACAGGGGATCGCCTGATTGCTGGGGTCTTTCTGCAACTGTGGGGGTCCTCCCTACAGTTGATAGTGCTATGAGATGACTGTTGTTGTGAAATGGCGCTATATAAATAAAGTTGAATTGAATTGAATTGAATTGAATATTCATACATTATCATCATCATTAACTAAGTAGACGGTTATGCTGTTTATTCCATCTTGCTACAATGCTCCGCATTGTGTATATATATTTATATATTTATGTGTACGTATGTATATCCACTGCTCTTATTTTTCTCATCTTCTTAATTATTGCTCTGAGTGTTGCTATCCCTGTGCTGTTGCAAACCTGGAATTTCCCCATTGTGGGACTAATAAAGGCCTATCTTATCTTATAATAGATGCTAAAGGACATTCATTTTCACCCCCAAAATAAAGTGCAAAAACTCAAATAGCAGCTCTGCTGCTCCATAAAGGCTGTTCTAAGTGCATGTTAAAACTAGAGTAATATTCAACTCCATTAAAGTAAAAAAAGAAAATAACAAGCTAGTCCATCCTGTTTGAAACCTTACTGAGTCTAGAAGTTTAAAAGTTTAATTAGGCTTCAGATGAAAATTAAAAGAACTTCTTCCAGTCCAAAAAAAAAAAACATTTTAAATATCAGTGCAGGAATGGCAGCCTTCACTACACATACAGTGAAATATTTAAGCCATTTTAAATTTATTTGTGATTATTATTAATATTATTATTATTATTATTATTATTATTATTATTTGTGTAAATTTATTTGTGGGTATCTTTTTTTAATTAAGTTACAAATCATGGTATTCTAATTTATCCAGACGCACCAATGTTCAGAATGAAGGCTGATATTATGGTGACAATAATATAGAATATGATAAAGAGCAAGTTGCTCCTGTAATTCACCCATTTACTGCAGTTAACATATTAGCCAGCATAACGGAAGCAGTTCGGCTGTCAGCAACTATCGTAAGACGGATTACTGTCTGACAGCAGGCAAACTATTTAAACAGCACGTACTAATAGTGTGGTCAGTTTTCTAAAGCTGAGAGAGTCGCTCAGTGAAAATAAAAAGCGCCAACTTTACTTGCTAACCTTACTGGTGCAGTCCACTGACAGGTGGCCAGAGACAGAGGAACGGAGACGAGAAGAGAATGGATGCATCGCTGTTGAGCAGCTGTGATATGACAACACTGCTTTACAGTCTACATTTGTTTCCTTTATTGATTTTCAGTAAAATCCTCCCATACTTTGGCCTTCTCCATGATCTTCTCTCCATGTCGCCATGATGCGACATGCTTCTTCTTCGCTGGAACAGTTAAACTGAACATTCCTGTGGCATGCAAATAAATTTTAAAATTAAAGGATTTGTCTACTATACAAATCCACGTCAATTTTTTTTAGGATTGACAATATCGACGTTGACTAATCGTTTCAGCCATAAATATACATAATCAGTCCCTCCACGATTTTGTGATGTTGTGATCACGTCAATTCAGGCGAAATCAACCAATCAGCGCAACTATTGCACAACCTTGCAACTTTGTCCTATCACCGCAACTTATCCGCTATTTTGGCCAATCCTTGTCAGCTTCCACCAGTTTCACCAATCAAATTCATCTCTGACGCCCAAACGCTCAGTCTAACCAACCAAATGCAGCTGCACCATGTTCACTTCCGTGTTTACAGTGAGTATTAACGCAACACATCAGCAAACAGAGAGTGTGATTTTAAAAAAAAACAAAAACACTCACCCGGGAGGTTTCCAACACCATCCTTTCCTCCGTCTCCCCCAGCCTGCTGGTGGACGTCTCGCCACGTCTCCATCCTGACCGCGTGTATGAAATGCTGGCTTTGTGTTGAAAAACGTTCGCATGCAATAAAAGCACCCCGTCACGGAAGCGCGCGTGAGGAGAGACGCCAAAAAACCACAAGCGCAATGAGCAAATCTAACACTACAGCCAGTGTTTGAACATTTATACATCTTTAGAGGTAAAATCATTACATCTGGTCAATGAGCTTTAAAGCTGTGAATCTCCAGTCTTGATGGACAAACTCCCCTTCTACCCATCCCCACCCCGCTGTCCCGCCGAAAATGAAAGATGCGTGTCTGAAGAGACAAGTGTGTGTGTCAAGACCGACGTGCAGCAGACAGGTAGGAGTTAGGCACGGAGAGAGAATACTGTCTGTAATTTTTTTCAGAAAAACACAGAATAATAGTCAATACAGAGCAAGAGAATAAATCACTTATTTTTTTCCTCTCCACTTGGTACCGATTGGTTGGGGACTGTAAGGAGTTTTCAAATGAAGGTGCTGCCAGTAATTTCCAAATCTCTACTCTTTAACATGTATTCAATGCAATTTAGCTGTTGTAATGGATATTGTGTTAATGTTTGTATTTGCTGTTGCACAAAAGTTTTTTCTGTATAGCAGAAGTTACTGCTTAATTTACAAATCACTGCAATAGGAAATTTTTGACAATCCTGCGCTTTTCTTGTATTGTTATAACGAATGTCACTGCAGTAAACTGGGGGGAAAAAAACCATTGCTTTAAAATTTGTAATTCTTCCCACAACGTTTAGCGCAAAAAAAACCAAACTCAAAACATCTGAACTTTTATTCCAACTTTTTAAAAAAGCTCCTAATTTGGCTCCTAGGGCCAAATTAGCAAAATGTATAGGCATACTGGGGAAGACAAGACACTTCTTGGACTATAAATCATTGGTCTTATTGTACAATTCACTGTTTCTCCCTTATCTTAACTACTGTGTAGAAGTCTGGGGAAACACCTACAAAACCAACCTACAGTCAATATGCACATTACAAAAAAGAGCTATAAGGATAATAAACAATGCAGGATATATAGACCATACCAATTCGTTGTTCTTAAAGTCACATGTCATAAAGTTCATCGATTTAGTTAAATTTAAGACAGCACAAGTAATGTACAGGGCAATTAATAATCAACTACCAACTAATATACAAAAAATATTTAAAAAAAGAGACAATGATCATAATTTGAGGGGAGACTTAAACTTTACAAAACCCAAGATACGTACTACCAAGAAAAGTCTGTGCATATCTGTCTGTGGGGTGGATTTGTGGAACAGTCTAGAGCCAGAACTGAAACTATGTACAAACAGAAATCAATTCAAAAAGAGGTATAAGCATCATTTGCTGAAAGGGTATATGTTAGAAGGGTAGTAGTTATATGTACGATTCCTTATGTTCACTCTGGGATATTATGGGACACTATGGAATGGTGGGTGGGACAGTACTGTGTATATCTGTGTTGTTTGAGGCTGGTTTTGTTGTATGGACATCATTGTATGTTAGAATGGATGGGTGTTAATGTTGATTTGTAAAAAATACAGTAAATTGTTTACTTGGGGTCTTAAAGGTGGTAATTTGTATAAAATTCACATGGGTGTATCTATGGAAAAGAGGAGATGGAATTAATAAGTGTTCACTTCTTCCTTCTCCCTTTCGAACAGTGTATAATGTCACTTTATTGCATTTGCCATTTGCTTGTATTTCTTATATTTTGTGTTCGAAATAATCTATCTATCTATCTATCTATCTATCTATCTATCTATCTATCTCCTGCGAATTCAGGCTTTTTGGGGTGCAACAATCATAAAAACATCCCGCGAAATCCTGGAGGGACCAATATTTTTTTTTTTTTGTATTTTAAAATAAGATAAGATAAGATAAGCCTTTATTAGTCCCACAACGGGGAAATTCCAGGATTGCAACAGCACAGGGATAGCAACACTCAGAGCAACAATCAGAAGGCAAGAAAAAAAGCAAGCAAGCAAGAGCAGCTAATATACATATGTACATATTACAGGGATGGCAACAGGAAATTCTGATTTCAGCTGAAATCTAATTTGGTCGATTGACTTACGGGGGGGCCGGGGGGCGCAGCCCCCCTGAAGCTGGGAGGTTTTCAGTAAAATACAAGTAATTTAGACTGAAAAAAATGATTAAAAAAAAGAAATACTAGACTTAGATAAATCATTAAATTTAATGAAAAGTTAACTTACTTTTTCTTCAATGTTGTCTCACTGTCTTTAGTCCAACATATTTAACAGTTCTATTAGAGTTTTTTACACTATTTACACTGGTCACCAAGTCACTTCTAATGTGAAACCTTCTTCCTTTTGGCAGCAAGCTGTGTCAGTCTCTGAACTTTGAACTTCATCTCCTTTTCTGGTTTCTTCAGAAACTGTCCGAGTGTTTCTGTTACCTCATTGAACTTTGAGCCAATTTTCACCTTTATTGTCACTTCGCTCCCCGAAGCTCCTGGGTTTTTATGATTTTTAAGTACCAGAACTGTGCTTACATGACATAAAACAAACAGCTGAATGCCACTTATTACTGTACAATATTGACTTATGTTCCAAGAAGATAGCATTCCTAAACTAGAAAAGCACTCAGAGCGCATCCCTCCGCCAAGTCTCCTTCCGTTTGTCATGGATCAACTCCAAAATGTAATGGTTTTGTGTGTAGGCCTATAGCCACTTGTGGTGAAAATTGCATCAAAGTCTGTCCATCAGTTTTGGAGTATTGTTGCTAACACAATGTGAGAAGATAAGCGCCTTGGCTGAGGTATGCATTCTCAGATCATCACCAAAATATAATGGGTTCCTCTCTAGCCCAAGAACCACCTCTGGTGAAAATTTTATCCAAATCCATCCAGTAGTTTTTGTGTAATCCTGCTGCACAAATACAAAAAAAGCCCTTGATGGAGGTATGCACTCTCAGATCATCACCAAAATCTAATCATCTGTTTCCCGTGCCATTGCACACCTTTCCTGAAAATTTCATGAAAATCCGTCCGTCACTTTTCCTTGCTAACAAACAGACAGACAGACAGACCAACGCCGATGAAAACATAACCTCCTTGGCGGAGGTAAATATTCCAACAAGCATTATCCATCACATGCTTTAACACTTGATCAAATCAAAATCAGTTAATTTTATCTATTCCATAATAGAAATAAAATTCCAACATACCATTACTTTTTATAATTTCAGCATTCATTTCAGATCACCAGTTTCAATCTCCATCGAGTCTTGAGCAGCTCATTTTCCTCCCCCGCGCAGCTCAGCTCAAACAGCCGCTGTACGCTGTACTCAAACGGAAACCGAGTCGACTGGACTCCTGAACGGGAGCAGGCGTTCTGAGGTTAAAACAGCGCTCATTACCCACGTCTCGGACATGGGCATAGCGGCCGTCGTGGAGCAATGCGTTGCCGGTTCTTGGCAGCCGCTCACCTTTTTTTTAAGCAGGTCTTTGCACGACAGTGAGCGTAAATACAGCGTGTTCGACAAAGAGTTAATGGCTCTCTACCTGGCGTACGCCACTTCCGGTTCTGGCTGAAAGGGCACACTTTCACTGCGTCGTGGACCATAAGCCGCTAACGTACTTAACGTACATATAATATACAAATAAAGCGGAATTCGGTGAATTACCGGAAAAATCACATCCCTGAGAACAAGCCGAAATGAATTTTTGACAAAGCATACGAGCCATTTGATTGGTTCAATCGTTTGCAACTATCCAATCGCAGGGCTGTTTACAATACAGCAGCAGCTTGAGTACATCCGGGTTATCGCGAGACTTCGGGGAAGCGCCGAGCGCGTATGTTTTTTTTTTCCAAACTTTATTGAGAACAAGGTAAAGGTACAAAATTGACATAGATGATGATAAAATCGGCGGAAATCCGCGGATCGGCGGAAAATTGCCATCCCTGATATTACTATAAAATATACTGTATATATACAGTATACACACACACAGTGCGGAGCATTGTAGCTAGATGGAATAAATATGTAAATATACAAACACAGTGCAGAGCATTGTTGCTAGATGGGATGAAACAGCACAACCGTCTACTTAGTTATCCTACATGGTATGATTATGTGCCCATACATATTCTCACTCTCCATAGCAACCGGTATTTTCCTAGTTGTATGCCGGGGGGGACCATTGTGTAAGTCTATTGCATCTTTTGCATTCAAAAAACTATTAGTTTGTTACGTCTTTTTGCTATCTCTGCGAGCAGCCCTGCTTAGGTTGTACAGTCTGACAGCCGTTGGTAGGAAGGACCTGCGAAACCTCTCGGTTGTGCACCTGGGATGACGTAGTCTGCTGCTAAATGAGCTCCTCAGTGCATTCAGTATGTCCTGCATAGGGTGGAACTCGGACTCCAGCAGAGATGACAGTTTAGCCACTGTCCTTCTCTCTCCTATCTCCTCCACCGGATCAAGGCGCTGCCCCAGGACAGAGCTAGCTTTCTTGATCAGTTTGTTCAGTCTCTTCCTATCGGCTGCAGTAATGCCACTGCCCCAGCAGACCACTCCAAAAGTGATGGCTGATGCCACCACCGTGTCATAGAATGTCTTCAGCAGCGCGCCTTGTACACCAAAAGACCTGAGTCTCCTCAGCAGGAACAGCCTGCGCTGTCCCTTCTTGTAGAGTGTGTCAGTATTGTGTGACCAGTCTAGTTTATTGTTCAGATGAACACCCAGGTACTTATAGGCTGTCACCATCTTGATGTCTGTTCCCTGTATATTTACTGGTGCTGTGAGGGGTTGTCCTTGCCTGCGGCAGTCCACCACCAGCTCCTTAGTTTTCCTCGCGTTGACAGATCAGATTTTGTATACTTTATTAATCCCCAGAGGGAAATTCAGGGCATCCACTCAGATGGATGAAGCAGCCATGGTATGGCGCCAATCCCTTCTCCATTCACACACACATTCACACCTAGGGCCACTTTAAGAGTTTCCAAATAACCTAACTTGCATGTTATACCACCGTAGACAGAGAGAGAACCTGAATTAGACAGGGCTCAGAGAGGGAAAGACAAGATAGAGGAGAGGAGCCAAGGAGAGTAAAGTGTTCAGGGAGATAAAGGAGAGAAGGATGACACCAGTAAAAAGTCCAAACACAGGACGTCTGGGTGGGAGCCCAACTGGTCCATTATTCCAAGATTCAAGCCTTGGTCATACAATATTTCAAATGGCAAGTTCCATATGCAAAGGTACTGTGCAAAATTTTAAAAAGCAGGACTTCCAGTCTGGACACCATGGTGATAGCAGCTTAATGCTGAAGCTCCCAGACCTAATCCAGGAAAATATCTTGAAAATCAGATTTAACGGATTTTTGGAAGAGTGAAAATCAAAAGACAAAATCATCATGCCTAAAGGAAAACAGAAGAAATCGACATTTTCCAGGCCAGGACACGCATCGGCCTAAGAATCTGAACCGGAGGATTTCCGTTCAGAAGACGAGGAGCTGAATGTAGCTAACAAGAAGGTTAGCTTGAAAACGTTATTTGAAGAATTACGATGATTTCGCCAAGAGGTTTGGGCCGAATTTCGTGAATTCAGAGAAGAATTAAAAAGGACAAACAGCAGAGTGGACCAGGCCGAGAACCGAATCTTGGAAGCAGAAGAAAGAATAAAAGTGCTTGAAGATTCCGTGCTGGATCTACACAAAAGACAGTCAAGACTAGAGGCTAAGCTAACCGACCAAGAAGGAAGACTGAGAAGAGACAACATAAGAATAAATGGTCTGAAAGAAGGAGCCGAAGATGGTTTCAACACAATGGCGGAATGCGTGGAATCTTTACTGAGAGAGAAGTTGGATATCCCCCAAACCACCGACTTGAAGATAGAAAGGGCCCATCGTACATTAGCCGCTAGGCCAGCGGCAGAAGCGCCCCCACGTTCGGTGGTGGTGAGATTCTCCAATTTCAAAATAAAACAAGAGGTTGTAAGACTGGCTTGGCAGAAAAAAGGATTTATGCACCAAGAGAGAAAAGTCTTCGTGGAACACGATTACGCCCCGGAGGTCCTTAAAAAGCGCCGGGAATACAACAACGCTAAAAAGGTGCTACGAGAGAAAAAACTGCGCTTTCAGACGCCATTTCCTGCGAAGTTAAGGGTCTTCTACGGTGAAGAGACATGTCTCTATAATTCGGCGGAAGAAGCAACAGCTGACATGGCGAGAAGAGGGCTCCCGGTAACGGTGTTTAAACCCGCAGCAGACCCGAGCAATAGGATCAAGGCTCAAATGTGGTCCACACAGAGACCTTCAAAATCCACGGGCCAGCAGCAGGAAACCCAGCGCCAGAGCTACAAGGATAAACTGGCCGTTTACAGGAGAGAATAGCGTCCTTTTTTTTTTTTTTTTTTTTTTTTTTTTTTAAATTTAGTCAGTCTGCACATCCAACCCCCCTCCTACAAGGTAAGAAACATTAAAGGAGATGCAGAATCAGCATGTGGTAAAACATTTCATGGAACAGTCATAATATTAGAAACAAATAAGTCTTTTTAAAAAAAAAAAAAAAAAAAAAAAAAAAAAAAAACTTGTTAAAATAGAAATGTGACAATGATCCACATGTTCCCCCCCACACTAACAAATACTGTATTAGCGTGAATGTTTGCTGTGATGGGGGTGGAGGGTGCACACAATTTCATAGGATATAGGCATAAAAAAAAAAAAAAAAAATCATTACAAGTTCGGATTGGGATCTGAAATTCACGTTAAAAACATGGGACAACTTACAGGGGTAAGAGAGGGCCCTCAACACGAAACAGAGTTTGAGGAATTTCCCTCAGAGCCTACACTCCACCAAGGCTCTTCCAGGGTCTTTAAAAAGACCTCAGCTCAGGAAGTTCTTTTGACAGTTTTTTGTTTTAAAGTTTTATACACTATGTTCTTAATGTTTTTTATGTTCTTAATGTTCTTTCAGTTTCTGAGTAGCATAAAAGAGGGCCACCACACAGTTATACTAAATAAGACAATACAATGGAGAAATAGGGTGTAACCAAAATAATCTCATATAATGTAAAAGGGATCCTGAATCCAGTTAAAAGATCCAAGATTCTAGGCAAAATGAAAAAAGACAAAGCAGGAATAATATTTTTACAAGAAACCCACCTAACAGACGTGGAGCACACTAAACTCAGTAGACAAGGGTTTAAACTGATCTCTTCATCCTCATAAGTCAGGGAGGAGGAGGGGAGTAGTGACATTGATATCAACCAAAATTACATTTGAAAAAAAATCAGAACACAAAGATAAAGAAGGGAGATACAGTTTGGTAATTGGGCGGCTAGAGGGAGAAGATATCACCCTGCTGAATGTATATGCACCTCCAGGGGCTAACTGGAAATTTTATAAAAATGTATTTGACCTAATGATAACTAAAGCCCAAGGTTTAGTGATATGTGGTGGAGACTTCAATCTATGACTGAATCCCTACTGGGATGCATCAGGTAATTCTCCACATCAAAATAACACTCAAAGTAGGAAAACTCGGATGCTACTAAAAGAAATGGGAATCTGTGATGTGTGGAGGGAATTCAACCCTAGTGTAAAAGATTATACATTTTACTCAACGCCACATTCATCTTACTCAAGGATTGACTATTTTTTTTATGTTTAATAGAGACATTGGAAGAGTAAAATCATGTAAAATAGGACTGATGGATCTCTCTGACCACAGTCCGATCTATATGGACTTAAGTATCCAAAAATACACAAATAATACATTTTCTTGGAGGCTGAATTCAAATGTCCTGAAAGGACCACTGAAAGATGAATTGGAATCAGATATTCTCAGATATTTGGAAGAAAACGATAATGGAGAAGTATCCCCTTTAATACTGTGGGATGCATGCAAAGCTGTAATAAGGGGAAAGATTATTGCAAAACTGGCAATCCAAAAGAAACTGAGACAAGAAAAACTAATCACATTAGAGTCAGAACTTAAGAACCTAGAAAAAGAACACAAAGGCAACACTCATTCTAATGACTCGCTCAAGATTAAGGAAATTAAAAATCAAATAAATGAGATCTACACAATAGAAATCCAGAAGAAACTTACATTTCTGAAACAAAAATACTATGAAGCAGGCAGTAAATCGGCAAAAATTACTAGCCTATAAATTGAGGAAACAACAAACAGAAAGAGCAATCTACAAAATCAGAGACCCAGTATCAAAGGAAATAAAATTCAGAATTCAGGATATTCTTAAAAGCTTCGAGAATTACTATAAGAACTTATATTCCCTCAAAAAACATAAAAACACATCCGAAGCATTCCTAAACACATTAAACCTTCCCCAACTTACGGAATCTCAAAATAAAACACTACTGTCAGAAATACAACCTAAAGAATTGGAAAAAGCAATTATGAGACTTAAAGCTAACAAATCCCCAGGAGCAGATGGCTATACAGCAGAATGGTACAAAACCAACTATCTCCTCTCCTCCTGAAAACATTTAACTATGTCCTCCACACAGGGGAAATCCCCCCCTCCTGGAGAGAAGGGGTCATTGCAGTTATACCTAAACCTGAAAAGGATAAACTAGACTGCTCCAACTACAGACCAATCAGTGTGTTAAATCAGGACTATAAACTTTTTACTGCTATCCTTGCCAAAAGGTTAGAAAATATACTGACAGACTTAATTCATTTAGACCCAACAGGTTTTATAAGACAAAGACAGACACAAGACAACATTAGACGCACTTTACACATAATTCATCATATAAAAAAATATAACTTAAATGCAGTCATATTGGGATTAGATGCTGAAAAAGCATTCGATTCGGTTGACTGGTCTTTCCTATATAGAATCTTATCCAGTTTCAATTTTCATAACAACTTCATTAGAACTATCCAGGCATTATATAAAAAACCAACAGCTAAAATAAGGATTAACGGTAATTTATAATCATCTTTTGAGCTGGAAAGAGGATGTCGTCAGGGCTGCCCCTTGTCTCCACTGCTCTTTGCAATCTTCATAGAACCTCTGAGCCAATGGATAAGACACAATCAAAAAATTCAGGGTATTACACTTGGTCAGAAGGAACATAAAATAGCACTCTTTGCTGATGACATTTTAATATACCTGGGGCAGCTGGACACCTCTTTACCAGACCTAATCTCAGTTTTTTCAGAGTATGGAGATTTATCGGGGTACAAATTAAACATGCATAAAACCCAAGTTTTAACATTCAGCTATGACCCAAATCATTATTCACTAAGCAAACTCAAAACTAACTGGGAGATGGAATCTATGAAATATCTGGGGGTCAATATCCCGAAACAACTCAACAAAATTATAACACTAAACTATGATCCACTGGTGGCAAAAATAAAATCTGACCTAGCAAGATGGAATATGATACCATTCCTCTCGGCGCCACACCAGTAGGCTGCCTTTTGCAACAGCGGCTCGATTCCGAGTTTTTTTTCCCTTCCTCTCTCTTTTGATCACTTTTTTTTTTCACCCCACTTATATCACGGACACACAGATCGTCCCAAATGTCTCCTGAGCCGGTGGAAGGAGCCACTGTTTATAGCAGGATACGATACAACAGGGAAGAGCTGCTAGCATTTAACCGCCACCCGGTCCCACTGGAAAAACTCGACATACCGAGAGAATTGAGGCGAAAGCGTCGCGGCTGCCGGGCTGGAGTAAGGCGGAGGACAAAAAATATAAGGTACAGACCCTCCCTTCCATCTGTTGTCATGGGAAATGTACGGTCGATACTGGGAAAGTTAGATGAGCTAGCGGCTATCTCTCGTTACGATAGCACTTTCCGGGAGTGCTCTCTCCTTTTGTTTACTGAGACGTGGCTAACTGAACTAGCAGCAGATGCTAACATTGAGCTGGAGGGTTTTCACATGATACGAGCTGACCGAACACCAGAGAGTGGCAAAACTAGGGGCAGTGGAGTGATAATGTATGTTAACAACAACTGGTGCAGACCGGGACATATCACTGTTAAACAACGACACTGCAGCAAAGACATTGAATTGCTAGCTGTTAGCATGAGGCCTACATATCTCCCGAGAGAACACTCACACGTGATCTGCATTGTTGTTTATGCAAATCCGACGGCGAACGCTGGGACAGCGCGTGACGTCATCCATTCAGTAACCAGCAGGCTGCAGACAGAACACCCAGATGCTCTTCTCCTCATCTCAGGCGATTTCAACCACGTTTCACTGTCTCCCATTCTGCCCACTTTCACCCAGTATGTCACATGCCACACTAGAGACAATAAAACACTGGATTTGTTCTACGCAAACACTAAGGAGGCGTACACCTCATCACAACTCCCCCCACTTGGGAGATCGGATCACAACTTGGTTCATCTCCGACCGGTGTACAAACCCCTAGTGCACAGACAACCTCCGGCCATGCACACTGTGGAGTTATGGTCTGAGGAGACAATGGACACTCTAAAGGACTGTTTTGAAGCCACTGCCTGGAAGCAGCTCTGCGATCCACATGGTGAGGACATCGATGGCCTCATTCACACCTTCACGGGCTACCTCAGCTTCTGTGTGGACAAATCCGTTCCCACCAAGACCATACGGCGTCACTCAAACAACAAACCCTGGATCAACCCTGAGATAAAAACACTTCTGAGAGAGAAGAAGAGGATCTTCAGGTCGGGGAACAGGGAGATGCTGAAGTCCGTACAGAGGGAGCTGAGGAGAAAGATCAGAGAAGGCAAGGACAGCTTCAGGAAGAAGATGGAGGACAAGCTGCAACAGAGCGACATCAGCGGGGTCTGGAGAAACCTCAAAACCATCTCGGGGCTCCAGAATACCTCCCCCCAGGCCACGGGGGGCAGGGAGTGGGCGAACAACCTGAATCTGTTTTTCAATAGATTTGACCAACCGCCCTCCCCCCTGTCTGCACAACAACCACTGCTGCCTCTAAGAAATCAAGTCCTGCTGCCCACTCCCCACTCCACCGACACACCCCCCACTCCCAACACACAGCCCCCCATCCTGACCCTGACCAAGACCCAGGTGAGGACGGAGCTGAGGAAGATCAAGGCGAGGAAGGCGTCGGGACCGGACGGCATCAGCGCAAAGCTCCTCAAGTCCTGTGCAGACCAGCTGTGTGGGATTGTGACGTATATCTTCAACATGAGCCTGAAACTGGGGAGGGTACCACAGCTGTGGAAAACATCTTGTGTGGTACCTGTACCAAAAACTTCCCACCCCAAAGACCTGAACAGCTACAGACCGGTGGCCTTGACGTCCCACTTGATGAAGACCCTGGAGAGACTGCTCCTTGCTCATCTCCGCCCCCTGGTGGAACCAGCGATGGATCCACTCCAGTTCGCCTACCAGCATGGCATTGGGGTGGAGGATGCGGTGATCTTCCTCCTTCACCGTTCTCTGTCCCACCTGGAGAAGCCCGGGAATATGGTGAGGATCATGTTCTTTGACTTCTCCAGTGCTTTCAACACCATCCAACCGATGATCCTGAAGGACAAGCTGCTGCGCGCAGGGGTGGACCAGCACCTGTCATCATGGATCCTGGACTACCTCACGAACCGGCCTCAGTTTGTGAGAACCCGGGACTGTGTTTCCGACACGATCATCAGTAGCACGGGGGCCCCCCAGGGAACGGTGCTGGCTCCCTTCCTGTTCACTCTTTATACTGCGGACTTCTCACACAACACAACACATTGCCATCTACAGAAGTTCTCTGATGACTCTGCGATCGTTGGTCTCATCTCCAACGGAGATGAAGCTGAGTACAGAGGGCTTATCCAGGACTTTGTGGACTGGTGCCATCGGAACTGCCTCCAGATCAACGCGAGGAAAACTAAGGAGCTGGTGGTGGACTGCCGCAGGCATGGGCAGCCCCTCACAGCACCAGTAAATATACAGGGAACAGACATCGAGATGGTGACATCCTATAAGTACCTGGGTATTCATCTGAACAATAAACTAGACTGGTCACACAATACTGACGCACTCTACAAGAAGGGACAGCGCAGGCTGTTCCTGCTGAGGAGACTCAGGTCTTTTGGTGTACAAGGGGCGCTGCTGAAGTCATTCTATGACACGGTGGTGGCATCAGCCATCACTTTTGGAGTGGTCTGCTGGGGCAGTGGCATTACTGCAGCCGATAGGAAGAGACTGAACAAACTGATTAAGAAAGCTAGCTCTGTCCTGGGGCAGCGCCTTGATCCGATGGAGGAGATAGGAGAGAGAAGGACGGTGGCTAAACTGTCATCTCTGCTGGAGTCCGAGTTCCACCCTATGCAGGACATACTGGATACACTGAGGAGCTCATTTAGCAGCAGACTACATCATCCCAGGTGCACAACCGAGAGGTTTCGTAGGTCCTTCCTACCAACGGCTGTCAGACTGTACAACCTAAGCAGGGCTGCTCGCAGAGATAGCAAAAAGACGTAACAAACTAATAGTTTTTTTGAATGCAAAAGATGCAATAGACTTACACAATGGTCCTCTCCGGCATACAACTAGGAACATACCGGTCGCTGTGGAGGGTGAGAATATGTATGGGCACATAATCATACCATGTAGGATAACTAAATAGACGGTTATGCTGTTTCATCCCACCTAGCAACAATGCTCTGCACTGTGTGTGTTTATATATTTACATATTTATTCCATCTAGCTACAATGCTCTGCACTGGGTGTGTTTATATTTATATATCTATATATTTATTCCATCTAGCTACAATGCTCCGCACTGTGTTTTTATATATCTACATATTATTCCATCTAGCTACATTGCTCCGCACTGTGTGTGTTTATATACTTGCATATTTATTCCACCTAGCTGCAATGCTCCGTACTGTGGGTGTTTATATATTTACATATTTATTCCATCTAGCTACAATGCTCTGCACTGTGTGTTCATATATTCATATATTTATTCCATCCAGCTACAATGCTCTGCACTGTGTGTCTGTGTGTGTGTGTGTATATATATATTTTATAGTAATATGTGCATTTGTATATTAGCTGCTCTTGCTTGCTTGTTTTTTTTCTTGCCTTCTGATTGTTGCTCTGAGTGTTGCTATCCCTGTGCTGTTACAATCCTGGAATTTCCCCGTTGTGGGACTAATAAAGGCTTATCTTATTTTATCTTATCTTATCTTATCTTCTTGGGTACTGCACAAAGAATTGAAGCAGTCAAAATGAATATACTTCCACGTCTTCTATACCTTTTCCAAACAATACCGGTAGAACCTCCCAAAAAAACATGGCAGGAGCTGGACAGAAGGATCTCAAGATTCATATGGCAGGGCAAGAGACCTAGAATCAGATATAGAACCTTACAGCTAAACAAAGACAAAGGTGGGCTTGCGCTGCCAAATATCAGGGACTATTTTAAAGCCGCACAAATTAAAACTTTAGTAGAGATATGTAACCCAGTCTACACTGCACAATGGAAGGAGATCGAATGCCAAATAACAAGTGACATCCCCCTACAGGCGATAATAGGGAACAATGCCTTACCTAAACTTTTGAATAACACCAACCCGTGGATAGAGACCCCGCTAAAAATTTGGTTTAAGATAGTCAGAGAGAATCAAACTAAAGAGCCCTATCGACTTCTGCAATGGATTTCCTATGATCAAGACTTTACTCCTAATAAAACAGACACCAGATTTAAAAAGTGGAAAGAGAACAGGCTGATAAAATATTATGATTTTTTTAAGGGGCAAATTTTAAGAAGTTTTGAAGATTTGAAAAAACAAGGTCTAATAAATCAAGACCTTTACAGGTTCTTCCAGCTTAGACACCACATAAACAATACACTTAAAAAGGAGGATTTGGAAAGGGCCCAGTCAGGTGTTCTGAAGGTCTTCTTAATGGCATATAAAGGGATCCCAGGGATCAGATACATCTCTAAAATATACCGAGGTCTTCAAGACTTAAAAGGAGACAACACATCATATATAAAAGAGAGATGGGAAAAAGAGGGGAATTTCAATTTACAACTGGAAATATGGGAAAAGCTAAATAAACAGCAATGGAAAAGTACCTCATCCCTGCAGTGGAGAGAATTTGGATGGAAAAATTTGGTAAGATTTTTCAGAACACCTACACAAAACAAATTTACCCATAAGGGGTTGAACTGTTGGCGCTTGTGTGGTGAAGAGACCGCAAATCATTTCCATGTGTTTTGGTCATGCCCAGTTATCCACCAATACTGGACCAATGTACAGACAATATTGGGGAAAATATTCAAAATAACAGTTCCCTTTTCTTTTGTAACTTTGTATTTGGGTTTACTACTGGATTCACTGGTAAGACGAGGAGCAAAATACTTATTCACTGTTTTAATATTAGCAAGTAAAAAAGCCCTAACTAAAAAATGGATGTTGAAGGACTGTCCTACACCTGAAGATTGGATTAACGTGATTCAAGACATTTACTCGATGGAAAAGTTGACATTCGCACTGAGACAGGACATGGATGGGTTCTTGAACTTTTGGCAACCCTGGATCGCATGTGTGTCTTCCATTAGATCTAATCTTTGACAAATACCATTTCAATAATGGCTCCGCTCTTTGTTCCAACGCTACTCAGATGCTCTTTTATTTTTAATTATTTATTTTTATTTTTCTGTTTGTTTTTTGCTCTTTTGTTTTGTTTGTTTTTTTATTCTCTTTAATTTCACTTTTTCTTTCACTTTAAAAAAAAAGGGGGTGTTGTAATAATTATTCTTCCAATGTTGTCAAATAGCAAAAAATAAGGGAACATGTGATGAAAATGTAAACAATGCAATGCTGTAATGACCTGTATACCCTTTACAAAAACTTAAATTAAAAAAAAAAATTAAAAAGAAATAAATAGGACAAAATTAACATATTCCAGTTACAATAGACAGACAGATGTACTTTATTGATCCCAAACTGGGAAATTACAGAGCAGAAATAGTGTCAATACTGTTACAATAGAACTACTTGGAAGGTTTGTGTCCCATTACATCTGGCGTAAAAGTAACACAGTATTTCAGAAAAAGAACATCATACCAACAGTAAAATATGGTGGTGGTAGTGTGATGGTCTGCGGCCGTTCTGCTGCTTCAGGACCTGGAAGATTTGCTGTGGTAAATGGAACCATGAATTCTGCTGTCTACTAAAAGATCCTGAAGGAGAATAACCGGCCATCTGTTTGTCACCTCAAGCACACTGAAGCACACTTGGGTTCTGCAGCAGGACAATGATCCAAAACACACCAGCAAGTCCACCTCTGAATGGCTTAAGAAAAACCAAATGAAGACTTTGGAGTGGCCTAGTCAAAGTCCTGACCTGAATCCCATTGAGATGCTGTGGCAGGACCTTAAAAAGGCGGTTCATGCTGGAAAACCCTCCAATGTGGCTGAATAACAACAATTCTGCCAAGATGAGTGGGCCAAAATTCCTCCACAGCGCTGGAAAAGACTCATTGCCAGTTATCACAAACGCTTGACTGCAGTTGTTGCCACTAAGGGTGGCCCAACCAGTTATTGGGTTAAGGAGGCAATCACTTTTTTTTTTTTTTTTTTTTTTTTTATAAACACAGGGCCATGTAGGTTTGGATTTTTTTCTCCTTAATAATAAACACCTTCATTTAAAAACTGTATTTTGTGTTTACTTGTGTTATCTTTGTCTAATATTTAAATTTGTTTGATGATCTGAAACATTTAAGTGTGACAAACATACAAAAAAATGAGAAATCAGGAAGGGAGCAAACACTTTTTCACACCACTGTATATCACGAAAACATGTTTTCTGTAAATTTTACAGTTTAGATAATCACATCAAAGGGCCAACTCTTCTCTCTTTTACTTTTTGCATGCACCTTTTTCCCCTCATAATTTTGCAATGTTATAAACTAGTTTTGTAATGTGTATTTCATTCTCATAAATTTCAGGTTTTCTTCTAAATCATATATGAATAAAAAGTAAACATCAATAAGTTAAATATTTCCTGAGCCAGAGGAGAATAGCCCCAAAAAAAACCCAAAACATAAAAAAATGTCTGAAAATGAGAAAATTACCCATTGCTCCGAACCACAGGTATAAATTAGTTTAAATCAATGAAAATTTACGTGTAACTGCTATTCTGGCTTGATTTAACCTGTTTGCTTCTTAGTAAAAATATTTCAGATTGGTCATGATCTGAACACTTCTGACGAAGGCTGCAGTGAACAGTCGAAACATGTAAAGAAGGTAAAAACATCTCCTTTCTATTTCTGTCTTCAATAAGAACAAAAGGTAAATAATTAAAAGAAGACAAAATGAACCTACTTGAGCATGATCTGAAAATCTAAGACACAAAAGGTAATGTAATAAAATACATGTGATGACTTTATTCATTATTGCTACTTGACTAATTAAAATTATTAGAAATCAAATAAATTACATTAAGAGCCAACTTGCTCCCCCGACCCACTTTATTTATTTTGCGTGCATGTGCCACCATCATGCACGTTTGCAGCTTTAATAATTTTTTTCCAGACAAAACTAAGAAACTCAGCAGCAATTTAAACCAAAGAAACGATGGTCTGATACACTATTATGTTTCCAATTAGCAAAACTTAGCACCGTCATTTAGCATTTGCCATTTTATGATTAGACATGGTGTTAACGTGACTTCCCTCTTATTAAAACGAGGTTAGTGGACTATCCTCTCTGACGCAGCACAATGGAAAACAGTCCCACATCCTCTCTGGCAAACAGGAATAGCAGGCTAGCGGCTATTTCACCAAACTCGGAGTTCAGAGTTAGCAACCACCAGAGAGCCTAACCACACACCACACACACTGTACACACTGCGGGGGAAAGGCGGGGCACTGACAAGTTGTGTGGGGAGCTTTGCTCAAGAAACGGGGATATGTGCATTTTAAATAACGATAAAAACTACACTCTCTGAAACGATAGACATTTTTATATCATCACCCGATATATATCATCATATCGCACAGCCCTAACAGGAGTAAGTACAACCTCTTGGTTACACAGTACTGGTTTATAGTGCTGAATATCATCAGATATTTCAAGAAATAATTACCAATTCACAAGGTCCTGATTTAATTTTTAATTCTGTTTGATGAACACATGTGAAAAGACATACATACAAAAACATATCATTCATTCATTCATCTTCTTCCGCTTAATCCTTTTTTCGGGTCACGGGGGGGGCTGGAGCCTATCCCAGCATCTTTGGGCAAGAGGGTCAGCAAAATTTGCATTGTTTGAGGAAACTTGCACGCTTCCAAATTAACCGAACCATAATGACAATGTTTTATTGGGCTTTTATTGAATCTGTTTTATCCTTTTCTTTAGTGTCATGGTTTGGTCAGATAAAACTGAAACAGAGGAAATCCTTGGATCAGGTAGTTAGATGGTCCAGTCGTTTGCTTGGTGAGTCACAGCTGAGCCTGACATCCCTGTACACCAGACAAGTACAGAGGATGGCCGACTCGATTTTAAATGATGACTCCCACCCTTTGCACTGCAACTTTCAGCTTCTTCCCTTCAGACAGAGGTTTGCTGTCCCAAAAAGTAGAACCCAGCGCTACAAAAACAGCTTTGTCCCTGCTGCTGTCAAAGAGTTGAACAAGCTATAAAATTATATTGTACATATTTTATATTTACCTATTTTGTAAGATGTGTGCCTGTGTTTGTGTCTTTGTTGAATGTAATTAGTGGCTTGTAAATATGGATGCCACCAGACTGCAAAACAAATCTACCTACGGGTACAAATAAAGTAACCTGAACCTGAACCTGAACCTGAGGCAGGGTCCACCCTGGACAGCTCACCAGTCCATCGCAGGGCCAACACAGAGAGACAGACAACCATTCACTCTCACAGTCAGATCTAAGGACAATTTAGAATCCCCAGTTTGATGCCAACTAACCTAACTTGCATGTTTTTGGGCATGTGGGAGGAAACCGGAGAAATCCCAGAGTAAACCCACGCAGACACGGGGAGAACATGCAAACTCCACACAGATCACTGTTGGTCGGGGGCTGGGATCGAACCCAGGATCCCCCGGCCAAGGGTGAGTTGCTGTGCTGCCGCAGTGCTAACCACTCCGCCACCGCGCCGCCCAATCAATTGGAAATTGATATTGACCATATAAATAAAACTGAGTCAGTGGTTCCTCTGGCTGAAAGACGGCGTGGTGGCAACATATTTTTCCAGGGGGGAGGGGGGCAGAAAACACATGACATTATTGTAACTGCAATAGGCTAATTTTATACTATTTATTTCTTTTTTAATTTTGCACAGTAACTTTGCGTATGGAACTTATCATTTGAAGTATTGTACAACCAAGGACTGAATGTTGGAATATTGAGCCAGCTGGGGTCCCACCCAGGCGTCATATTTGGACTTTTTACTGGCGTCATCCTTCTCTCCTCCCTCTGCCAGGACACTTTCCTCTCCTTGGCTCCTCTCTTCTGTCTCATCTTTCCCTCTCTGAGCTCTGTCTAGTTCAGCTTCTCTCTCTGTCTATGGTAGTATACAAACAGGTTAGAAATTATCAAGTGTCATGTATTTTCCTGCAGGATTTTTTTGTCATGGTTTATATAAATGAGAAAAATATGGGTATTTTTATTCTAGTGTTTCCTTTTTTTTTTTTCCATTGAGAGACATTCATAATAGTAATTTACTCATGCATACTTAAACTATATGATCAGAGGTGGGTATAGTAGCCAGAAATTCTACTCATGTAAAAGTAGTGCTTTGAAATTAATTAAAAGTAGATGACCAAAGATTTCTAGTGAAGGGTACAAAGAGCAGCCACAAAAACTTCAGTAATGGCTTCAGTCTTGAAGGTTTGAGGTTTTTCTCCAAAATTTATAACAATTTTCTTACAGTTTACTATAGTCTACTTTTCTTTGTAAATTTATCTGAATTTGAAACCATTTTCCTCAAATTTGTAATTTCCTCTTGGAAAACTGATTTTTCTTGTACATTTGAGACTTTAAGTTTGTGGATTATTTTATGGCTGTGGTTTATATTAATCATATATCCCATAACCTACATATGTATAAGCATGTTAGAATGTTTGGTGATTACATATGTGCAACGACTTCACGCCTCAGAACAGGACAAGAGGTCTCAACCGCCAGCGAAGATCAAAGAGCATCCGAGGCACAGCGGTGGAGACCAGATCGATCACCCTGACTTCCCAGGGCCAGGTGGAAGAGTAGGAAGACAAAGGAGGGGGGATTAAGCTAATGCGAGATGTCAGCTTTGATGTGCAAAGTCTTTTGTTATGTGTAGGTATAAGTATGTAGGTCTGACTGTGTTCAACCACTTATTCTGCTTCTGCACTGAGATGAGACTTGTTAGAGAAGCGAAGCTGATAATAAACTTTTGTTTATAAATCACATCGCCTCGTTATTCCAAGCTCTTCTACACTGGTGACCAGACGTGAGGATGGAACAGAGACGTTCTCCCGCGATTGACTCATCGGAGGCGACCCAGGCAAGCGCCGGCGCCCATGCAGACAGAGGAACGGATGGAAGACGTTCCCCCACGGCAGAAGAGAGGGCTCAACCGAGCACCATCCCCAGCCCTGCCGTGAGAGCAGAAGAAAGGCGCTCTCACCCGGCGGACACATCAAGGACGGCCCACACAAGCGCCGTCACCGTCAAGCTGCCAGAATTCTGGCAAGAAGACCCGAGCTCGTGGTTCCAGCAAGCTGAGGCTCAGTTTGCACTGGCGGGCATAACAGCGGACGAGACGAAGTTTTATCACATCGTCGCCAAACTCGACGCTGCCACGTCAAGATGTGCACGGAGCATAATCCGACAGCCGCCCGCCCATGACAAATATAGAGAGCTGAAGGCGACCATCGTCGAGAACTTCGTCCCCTCAGCCGAGGAGAGAGCAGAGAAGATCCTGGCGATCTACGGCCACAGAGGATGCAGACCCAAGGCCCTCATGGAGGACATGCTGCAGCTCAAGGAAGAGGACAACGACAACTTCCTCTTCCAACACATCTTCCTCAGCACTCTGCCGCCACACATGAGAGGGACGCTGATCAACATGCGGTGCAGCACCCAGCAGGACTTCCGCGCGCTGGCCCGAGAAGCGCAGCGACTCATCAACGCCTGCGGGGAACAGGTGGCCACAGCAGCATCCGCAGATCTCAGCGCGGATGCCCAGAGCAGTGGAGAACCACAGACAACCGAGCAGAGCCCGCCCACCACGGCGGCAACACGACCAAGACGCAGCAGGTGGAACGACATCTGCTATTACCACCACCGTTTTGCCGAGGGGGCGTACAAATGCGTTCCCCCCTGCAAGTTCAAAAGTTTGGGAAAACGCCAAAACCGAGGACCGTTAACGGCTGCGGTTCTCGGCGATAAAAATAAACTTCTGTATGTGACTGACGGACACACCGGGAGACAGCTCCTGATCAACACCGGAGCTCAACTGAGTTTTATCACCCCTTCCCACGCAGACCGGGCCATGGGTCCCCAGGGAAATGGGGCGATGGCAGCCAACGGCTTGATCATTGACACTTACGGTGAAAGGAGCCTGCCTCTTTGCATTCACGGCCGCAACTATAGATGGACATTTATTGTAGCGGCGGTGAGTTTTAACTTGTTGGGCGCTGATTTTTTGTGTGCACATGGGTTGTTAGTCGATCTAGCAAATAGACGCTTGGTTAATGCACTGTCATTTTATTCTATCCCCTGCTCAGCTCGAGTCTCTCCACCACCCATGCAGGCCAGCGTCACAACAGCAGGAGGTAAGTTTGACCAACTCCTCACCCAATTTCCAGCACTCACAGTTCCAAAATTTTCAGCAACAGTAGCGAAACACAGGGTTGAACACTTCATTCCCACATCAGGCCCACCGGTGTTTGCCAAAGCTCGGCGCTTAGACGCGACCAAGCTCGCCATAGCACGGGACGAGTTTGCCACCCTGGAAAAATTAGGCATTATTAGACGCTCGAAAAGCCCCTGGGCATCGCCACTCCACATGGTCCCGAAAACCGACGGTTCTTGGAGACCGTGCGGCGATTACTGCAGATTAAACAATGCGACAGCGCATGACCGCTACCCAATTCCTCACATCCAAGATTTGTCACTACATCTGGCGGGTGCGCGCATTTTTTCTAAAATAGACCTGGTCCGCGGCTATCACCAAGTCCCCGTTCGAGCAGAAGACATTCCTAAAACGGCTGTAATAACCCCTTTCGGTCTTTTTGAATTTTTGCGGATGCCGTTTGGCCTCAAAGGCGCTGCTCAAACCTTTCAGCGGATGATGGACGCGGTATTACGCGATCTCCCTTTCGTGTTCGTCCTCGACGATATGCTGGTAGCCAGCCCGTCAGAGGAAGAACACGAACAACACCTCACTACGGTTTTTCAGAGACTAGAAGAGCACGGGTTAATAATCAATCCAGCCAAATGCAAATTCGGCGTGTCACAAATTGATTTTTTGGGACACAGAGTTTCACCGGAGGGGGCAGTCCCATTGCCAGACAAAGTTCGCGCAGTAAAAAATTTTCCACGACCACAAACGGTCAAATCGCTGCAAGAATTTTTGGGAATGGTTAATTTTTACAACCGTTTCCTCCCCCGCGCAGCTCAACTCATGCAGCCCCTGTATACCGCGCTCAGAAAACAAAAGCCTTCCAACGCGGTCGAATGGACCCCGGAGCGCGAACGCGCCTTCATGGAAGTAAAAAGTGCTGTAGCGAACGCCACATTGTTGGTTCACCCTGATCCCTCGGCCCGCATTGCGCTAACCACAGACGCTTCAGACCTGGCCCTAGGGGCAGTTGTGGAACAACACGTTGGCGGAACCTGGCAACCTTTGGCATTTTTCAGCAAATCGTTAAACCAAACTGAGCGTAAATACAGCACTTTTGACAGGGAGCTGCTAGCGCTTCATTTATCCATCCGCCACTTCCAGTTCTGGTTAGAAGGGTGGCGTTTCACGGCTTTTATAGACCACAAACCGCTCACCTTTGCAATGGCTAAAATTTCAGAACCATGGTCAGGCAGGTAATAAAGACAGCTAGCTGCAATTTCAGAGTTCACCACAGACATTCGACATGTGGCAGGCACACTTAACGTGGTAGCAGACTGCCTCTCTCGCGCTGTGACATCGCCAGAGCGCGAGGAGACAGATTATACTACCTCAGCCGCAGAACTCTTCGCCAACGCGGACATGTACGCGGCCCCAATTCACGTAGGTATAGATTACGCAGCCATGGCAGAGGAGCAAAGCAGTGACGCGGACGTGCGTGCACTCCTGTCTGGACCAACAGGGTTAAGGCTGGAGGAAAGGGGTTTACACGACGGTGTACCCCCCCTAATATGCGACATCTCAACTTGCCGACCTCGCCCGGTAGTCCCAGCTGCATGGCGCCGCCGTATTTTCGACTCAATTCACTCCCTCGCGCACCCAGGTGTGCGCGCCTCAGTTAAAATGGTCACCGAAAAGTTTGTGTGGCCCGGCCTGCGCAAAAATGTAAAGGAATGGGCAAAAACTTGCCTGTCTTGTCAGCGCGCCAAAATACACAAACACACAAAAGCCCCTCTAAAGCCTTTTCGAATCCCAGCTAGAAGGTTCGACCACGTTCATGTCGACCTCGTGGGACCACTACCTTCCTCTCAAGGTTTTACACACCTGTTAACAATGATAGACCGTACTACGCGCTGGCCTGTGGCGGTCCCTCTGGCGTCAACCACAGCAGCGGAAGTCGCTCGCGTTTTTTTGACAAACTGGGGGGCACATTTCGGTGTCCCATCGGACATCATGTCCGATAGGGGGCCTCAATTTGTCTCAGAGCTTTGGTCAGCCATGGCCAGCAGCTTAGGGGCGACAATTCACCGCACCACCACTTATCACCCTCAGGCTAATGGGTTATGCGAGCGCTTTCACAGATCTTTAAAGGCCGCCCTCAGAGCCTCACTAACGGATACAAATTGGGTAAATAAACTTCCCTGGGTTTTATTGGGGTTGCGTGCTGCGCCTAAAGAGGATCTAGACTCCTCCCCAGCAGAATTAGTTTTTGCACAACCTCTCAGACTCCCAGGTGAGTTTTTACCAGAGAACCCAGAGCCTGGGCATCTTCCAGCCCTGAGGCTTTTAGGCAGCAACGGACCGGACACTCTCCCCGGACCGGCACATCACTCTTTTCCACAGGTTTTTGTCCCCCAAGCTTTAAAAAAACGCCGAATTCGTTTTTGTTAGGCAAGAAGCTTTAAAACCAACCCTCCGTCCACCATACGATGGACCATTCAGAGTGCTGGAACCTGGTGATAAGCATTTTGTGCTTGATTTAGGGGACAGAAAAGAAACAGTCAGCATTGACAGACTTAAACCTGCCTTCTTGTTGAGAGACGAACCTGCACGGTTGGCGAGAGCACCTCAGCGGGGTAGACCCCCCAAGAAAAAAGACTCAGCCCCCCTGCAGGGAACAAATAACCACTCTCCTCCCCAAGCTGCAGATTCCTTACAGGAAGGTCCCGCCAGGACGCCCAAGCGGACCCACAGCAGATTCGGGAGAAGATTAAAACCCAGACGGCACAGGGACTGATGCAAATTAACCAAAAGTTGTTAACTATTTTATCAGATTGTGCTGTGACAGTTTTAAGACTGATTTGTGATATTACTACGCTGTTATGATTACCACTGAATTCTCTACAGGAGCATAGCTGCTGGAAAATTTCTTCCTTGTCAAGAGGTTTAACAGTATAGTATGTCATAGAAATTATCTTAAACTGTGGACTTACTTTCATTGTCCTTTTCTTAGTCGTTTGGGGGGGGGGGCTGTGGTTTATATTAATCATATATCCCATAACCTACATATGTATAAGCATGTTAGACTGTTTGGTGATTACATATGTGCAACGACCTCACGCCTCAGAACAGGACAAGAGGTCTCAACCGCCAGCGAAGATCAAAGAGCATCCGAGGCGCAGCGGTGGAGACCAGATCGATCGCCCTGACTTCCCAGGGCCAGGTGGAAGAGACAGAGGACAATGGAGGAGATCGATCGCCCTGACCACCCGGGGTCAGGTGGAGGAGTAGGAAGTCAAAGGAGGGGGGATTAAGCTAATGCGAGATGTCAGCTTTGATGTGCAATGTCTTTTGTTATGTGTAGGTATAAGTATGTACGTCTGAATGTGTTCGACCTCTTATTCTGTTTCTGCACTGAGATGAGACTTGTTAGAGGAGCGAAGCTGATAATAAACTTTGGTTTATAAATCACATCGCCTCGTTATTCCAAGCTCTTCTACAATGGCTAATTTTTGTCTTCTTTTAAAATAAAATTGCTGTTTTTTTAATAAATCTGAAAGACTGGAATTTTTACTTTTTCCTTATAACAACTTACATTTTTGACCATAATTTTACAGAGCCAGAACAGAGCAATAATGTAACTGATTTCAAAGAAAAAAATACTAATAAAATTGCATTTAATGAAATAAATCAACTTAAATGACCAAAGATGCAGTTATTTCTGTTATAATATTTCTATATATTTATAGTTTTTTTAGAATTCTCCTCACCACCCAGACAGCAGGAAAAACCTCCCTTATTTTGAAATCCAAATGTTGGCACGTTTAGTTTGTCTGAAGGCTGCTGACAGATTAAAGTCAATGACTTTGTGAATTTCAGTCATCTTAACTTGCCAGGTACATAATAATGAACATCCATCCATCAATCTTCAACCGTTTAATCCTTTTCAGGTCGGGGGTGGGGTGGGGCTGGAGCCTATCCCAGCATCTTTGGGCGAGAGGCAGGGTCCAACCTGGACAGATCACCAGTGCATCGCAGGGCCAACACAGAGAGACAGACAACCATTCACTCTCACATTCATACCTTAGGACAACTTAGAATCCCCAGTTTGATGCCAATTAACCTAATCTGCATGTCTTTGGCCTGTGGGAGGAAACCGGAGTACCCGGAGTAAACCCACGCAGACACAGGGTGAACATGCAAACTCCACACAGAAGGGTCACCGATGGTCAGGGGGTGGGATCGAATCCACAATGGTCAGGTGTGGAATCGATCCTGTGACCTTCTTGCTGTGCTGACAGTGCTAACCACTGCACCACCGTGCTGCCAATAATAATAATAATAACAATAATAAACATAAATTAATTAATATTAACTAAGGTAAAGGTAAAAACAGCTCTTTTTTATTCTTTTCTGAAATACGAAAAACAAAAAACTAATAATTAAAAAGAAGACTAAACTACAAAAGCACTCGGAGAGCGCAGACCTCCGCCAAGCGCCACAGTTCCCCCCCATACAGTGTTTGTGTGTAGGTTTTCAGATTCCTTGACCATGAAAACATATGACTAGCAATTGGATTCACAATGATAGGTTTAGTGGTTCAGTAGTAAAAGCATTACCTCCTTGGCGGAGGTAATAAACTGAAGTGTTACTGTTGTGTCCATCTCCTCCATGTGCAAAGTGCCAGGCTGCGACCTGTCAAGGCATACCTCATGCCTCCCTTATTGGGGGGGGGGGGGGGGGGGGGGGGCTTTCACACCTGTACTGAGTACTTAAAAACTGTATTTATCGGCAGATGAAAGAAAACTGAAGCAAAACGATGTCTGCCACTGTAGTATTCTCTGGGCCCCTCCCCAATCTGACCAGTGATGACATGTTTAGTCGCTCGTCATCCTTGAACCGCTGGCTGTCTGTGTGGTGTCCTAAAAATGACGTGGGCTACATTGACAATTGGAGCTCTTTTTGGGGAAAACCTGGTCTTATGAGACGAGACAGCATTCATCCCACTTTGGATGGGTGCTTCTCATTTATCTAACAATCTGGCATCTTTTTTATCCAAATTTCCAAAACCATGACTACTCAGAGTTGGGACCAGGAAGCAGAGTCGCAGTCTTACACGCCTCTCTGCAGCTCCTCTTCATCCGCCACCCCTCAGCTTAGCCCCTGTCTTCCCCATCAGAGAATCGTTGTCTGCTCCCTCCAAAGTAAATAAAAATATAATGTATAAGCATCCCAAAGTGATAAAGCAAAATATTGGTAAAACTCAAATTAAACATAAAGCCTCTAAATTGAATGATTTGGCCTCTGTTCCTCCTCATAATTTAAAAATTAAATGTGGTTTATTAAATATTAGGTCTCTAACTCCCAAGTCTCTGTTAGTCCATGATCTGTTAGTTGATCATCAGATTGATTTAATTTCCCTTACAGAGACTTGGTTAGGACAAGAGGATTATGTTGGTTTAAATGAATCAACTCCCTCTGGTAATTTAAACTGTCAAAATCCCAGAAGTCCTGGTCGTGGAGGAGGAGTAGCAACAATTTACCATTCCAAATTACTAGTTAATGTAAAGCAAAAAACATGTTATAATTCCTTTGAGGGCCTGGTCCTCAGTATTGGGCACTTTAGCAATTTTAGGTTAAACCCAATTTTATTTGCCATAGTTTATCGTCCCCCATCAACCTACTCAGAATTTTTATCCGAATTTGCTGATTTCTTAGCTGATTTAGTGCTGAAATCTGATAGAATAATTATAGTAGGGGACTTTAATATACATGTGGATGTACATAGTGACTGCCTTAATGTGGCTTTTAATTCAATATTAGACTCGATTGGGTTTTCTCAGAAAGTAGGAAATTCTACTCATTACCTCCACCATACATTGGACCTTGTTCTGACATATGGCATAGAAATAGAAAATCTTGTAGTGTCTCCTCATAACCCTGTACTGTCAGACCATTGTCTGTTAACCTTTGATTTTACTATTTCTGACTATTTGGCTCCTAAAGAAAAATATTATTACAGTAGATGCCTCTCAGATGATGCTGTTTCCAAATTTATGCAGATTGTTTCCTCTATGCCATGTGTCAACACAACGGAAATAAGCTATAGACAGCTTGCTCCTTCTGTAATTGATAACATGGTGGATAGTGTTTCAGCTTCTCTGCATCAGGCTCTAGACTTGGTGGCCCCCTTAAAAAAGAAAAAGTCTAATCAGAGATTTCTAACTCCTTGGTTCAACACAGAAACTCGTAGCTTAAAACAGAAGACTCGTCAATTAGAAAGAAAATGGCGCTCTACTAATTGAGATGAAATCTATTTAGCTTGGAGAAATCATCTTTTAATTTATAAAAAATCTCTTAGAAAATCTAGAACGAGTTATTACTCTGCATTAATAGAAGAGAACAAGAATAATCCCAGGTTTCTTTTCAGTACTGTAGCCAGGTTGACAAAGAGTCAGGACTCTGTCAATCCTAGCATTCCCTTAGAGCTTACTAGTCAGGACTTTATGAACTTTTTCAATAATAAAATTTCATCCATCAGAGATAAAATCAATCAGATTCTTCCCACAGTTAACTTAAATACTGTAACTACTACAACTCCTTCTATTCATGTCTGTCTTGATGAGTTTACTCCAATCAACCTTTGTGAGTTAGACAAAATAGTTTCCTCATCCAAACCTTCAACTTGTCTTTTAGACCCTATTCCTACCAGGTTATTTAAAGAAGTCTTCCCACTTATTGGTAGCTTTATTCTTCATTAACTTTAGGCCATGTACCGCAGGCTTTTAAAATGGCTGTAATTAAATCCTTACTCAAAAAGCCAACGCTAGATCCAGGAGCTTTAGCTAACTATAGACCAATCTCTAATCTCCCTTTCATTTCAAAAATCTTAGAAAGAGTTGTTGCTACGCAATTATTTGACCACCTACAGGGAAATGGTTTACTTGAAGAGTTTCAATCTGGGTTTAGAATCCATCATAGTACTGAAACAGCCTTAGCGAAGGTCACTAACGACCTCCTCATCGCATCTGATAATGGACTAGTTTCTGTACTTGTCCTTTTAGACCTCAGTGCAGCTTTTGATACTATCGATCATAATATTCTACTTGATAGATTAGAACACTATGTTGGACTTAATGGAACTTCCTTGCAGTGGTTTAGATCTTATTTATCTGATAGATTCCAGTTTGTTCATGTAAATAATGAGTTTTCTTTCAACTCAAAGCTTAGTCATGGAGTTCCACAGGGATCTGTGCTAGGCCCTACTCTTTTTAGTTTATATATGCTTCCGTTAGGCAACATTATTAGAAAGCACTGTATACATTTTCATTGTTATGCAGATGACACACAATTATACCTGTCAATGAAGCCAGATGATAGTAATCAATTAGCCAAGTTAGAAGCCTGTCTTAAGGAAATCAAAGCTTGGATGACTTGTAATTTCCTGCTATTAAATTCAGATAAGACTGAAGTCATTCTTGTTGGTCCAAAAAAACCTTAGAAATTCCTTTCCAAATCAAACTTTCAGTTTGGATGCGGTTACTCTTTCTCTTAATAGCTCTGTGAGGAACCTTGGAGTTATTTTTGATCAGGATTTGTCCTTCAATTCACATATTAAATTTGTTTCTAAGACTGCCTTCTATCATTTGCGTAATATTGCCAAGATTAGGAGCATCTTGTCTCCGAGTGATGCTGAGAAGCTGATCCACGCTTTTGTTAGCTCGAGATTAGATTATTGTAATTCTTTATTATCAGGCTGTCCTAAAACATCTTTAAAAAGTCTTCAGCTGATCCAAAATGCTGCAGCAAGAGTTTTAACAGGTACTAGAAAGAGAGATCATATCTCTCCGGTTCTGGCCTCCCTTCATTGGCTTCCCATAGAGTTTAGAATTAAGTTTAAAATCCTTCTTCTTACTTACAAAGCTCTAAACAATCAGGCTCCTTTTTATTTAAAAGATCTGATACTACCGTATTATCCTAACAGAGCACTACGCTCCCAAAATGCAGGATTACTTGTAATACCTAGAATCTCCAAAAGTACAATGGGAGGCAGAGCCTTCAGTTATCAAGCTCCTCTCCTGTGGAATCAGCTGCCAATCTGGATTCGGGAGTCAGACTCGATCTCTGTTTTTAAGAATAGGGCTAAAACCTACCTTTTTGATATAGCCTACAATTAGGGAGGGATCATGTGTTTTTGAACCCTCCCTTAGTTATGCTGCTAATAGGTTTAGTCAGCCGGGGGACCTCCAGTAATGCACTGGGCCTCACTCCTTTCCTCACTCTCTATGAAATATTTTTTTTTTGCTGGTCATTAACATTTGTTTGTTCTCTCCCATAGATTGAGTCCCCATCGTGCTGTTTGCTCTCTACATGTCTGTTCTTTTCTTCTTCTCTATCCCCTCACCCCCCAGCCAGTCGCAGCAGATGACTGCCCCTCCCTGAGCCTGGTTCTGCTGGAGGTTTCTTCCTGTTAAAAGGGAGTTTTTCCTCTCCACCGTCGCCAAGTGCTTGCTCACAGGGGATCGCCTGATTGCTGGGGTCTTTCTGCAACTGTGGGGGTTCCCCCCTACAGTTGATAGTGCTATGAGATGACTGTTGTTGTGAAATGGCGCTATATAAATAAAGTTGAATTGAACTGAATTCAAAAACAAACAAACAAACAAACAAAAACTAAGCAAACAGCAACTGCAACATGAACTATTTCAAACATATTTATTCAAATGTACACTTATATGGACACAATGTTGAGCCATAACTTTTTGGTAATGTGAAAATAATAAGCCAAGTAGCACAAAAAAATGGAGTGCTCTTGCTGTCAGGAAACAATGTTGGCACCAAATCACTGAAGTGATCTGCCACCAACGGGGGTAGATTGTGCTCTGGCACAAAGTGACAAAACATCACTTCTGCTAGTGATGAATTGGATTTGGAAGGCGTCGGTTCTCTCACTGGCTGAAAATGTTCATCCATCGATGGAAATTGGCTTCACAGTTTTTGTGGCGCTGTGTAGCAAAGTGCGACTTCAGGTTGAAAATCCCTGATGCAGTCACTTGTAGCATTAGAGTGACACATATCAGGCGCAGCATTACTGGCGCCGGGATTCCTCTCTGTTCCGGAGCCGCGGGACAAATGAAGGTGCGATAATGGTTGCCGTGGGTTTTATTGGGTTTGCGCTCCACAGAAAAAAAAGGATTTGGCAGAGAGCTGGTTTTTGCGCAGCCCCTATGGCTGGCCGGGGAATTTCTGCCAAATAATCCGGCGCCGGACAGCTGCCCGTGTCAGCTTTTGCAGCGTAGCGCAAACACAGGCACTCTGGTGGGCCCTGCCCACCACAGTTTTCTGCGTGCTTTTGTGCCTAAAACTTTGAAGAAGGCGGAGTTTGTGTTCATCAGACACGACGACCAGCGCCCTCTATTGCCCCTGCACACATGTTGAAAATGGCCGTATCTCACAATGTTAAAGAACCATTTAAAAAATTCCTGTATCCAGACGGTGATCCGGATCATCCCCAAAATTTAATCAGTTCTTCCTTGTACCCTTTCCAACAAGGCCTGAAAGTTTCATCGAAATCCGTCCAAAACATTTTGAGTTATCTTGCTAACCAACAGCCAAACAGACAAATGCTGGCAAAAACATAACCTCCTCCTGGCCTTCGGCCTGGCAGAGGTAATGAACCAGCTCGAACTCCTAACCACACCGGTTAGCTAAGCAACTCTTCCATTATTGTTCCCATTACCAGTGGGTTAAAACCAGGATAAATGCCTCCACTGCTTACATACCTCTTCTGATTTTTTTCCACATTTAAAGTACTTTAATAAACTCATGTTTCTCTCGGACAGTGACGCGAGCGAGACACTCTGCCTGCCGAATGGAATGGTCACGGGGAGGGGTGCTTCTGAACTCTGTGCGGAAGACAGTTACGCGTGTTGTTTGGCGGACCATCATTCCTACATACTTTTTTCTTAAATTTGTATTTACTCTTAGAGAAAGGATATTTCCACCACGCAGAAATGTTACCAGAGGAAACCCTGCTGACTCAATACCGCTTAGTGACACTTTAATTCCACCCCTTCTGCTTTAAAATGTGCTCGGTGATGTGCCTTACAAACCTGAGTCATAATATTTAAAGCTAGTGGCTATGGATAAAGAACCTTACCCATAGAATTCTTGCTACAGATATGGCTCGAATCTGACTGGCCAGTACGTTCTATAGAGAGCCTAAGTCACGCCCCCCTCTACTTCCACACATGGGACCTTAAATCAGAAAAAATCTCCACTGAAATGAATGGCAAGAGCAAAATTATCTTTTGATCCCAATCAAATTTTTTCCACGAGTTACACATATAATTGTCAATTTAAAAGATAATTTTCCACAAAATTAACGGTGTAGGCTGTTGTCTAACTTTTAAGGTACAGTTGTGAAAATACATACAGTGGTGTGAAAAAGTGTTTGCCCTTTCCTGGTTTCTCATTTTTTTGTATGTTTGTCACACTTAAATGTTTCAGATCATCAAACAAATTTAAATATTTGACAAAGATAACACAAGTAAACACAAAATGCAGTTTTTAAATGCAGGTGTTTAGTATTAAGGGGGAAAAAATCCAAACCTACATGGCCCTACGTGAAAAGTGGTTGCCCCCCCTGTTAAAACATAAATTAACTGTAATTTATCATATCTTTGGAAAGCTGAGATCAATTTTCTAGCCATTTCTAAAGCTTTGGGACTCCAGCACACCACAGTGAGAGCCGTTATCCACAAATGACAAAAACATGGAACAGTGGTGAACCTTCCCAGGAGTGGCCGGCCAACTAAAATTACCCCAAGAGGGCAGCAACGATTCATCCAAGAGGTCACAAAAGACCCCACAACAACATCCAAAGAACTGCAGGCCTCACTTGCTTCAGTTAAGGTCGGTGTTCATGACTCCACCATAAGAAAGACACTGGGCAAAAATGGACTGCATGACTGAGTTCCAGGACAAAAACCACAGCTGAGCAAAAAGAACACAAAGGCTCATCTCAGTTTTGCCAGAAAACATCTTGATGATCCCCAAGACTTTGGGAAAATACCCTGTGGGCTGACAAGACAAAAGTTGAACGTTTTGGAAGGTGTGTGTCCCCCATTACATCCGGTGTAAAAGTAACACAGCATTTCAGAAAAAGAAAACATCACACCAACAGTAAAATATAGTGGTGGTAGTGTGATGGTCTGGGGCTGTTCTGCTGCTTCAGGACCTGGAAGATTTGCTGTGGTAAATGGAACCATGAATTCTGCTGTCTACCAAAAAATCCTGAAGGAGAATGTCCAGACATCTGTTCGTGACCTCAAGCTGAAGCGCACTTGGGTTCTGCAGCAGGACAATGATCCAAAACACACCAGCAAGTCCACCTCTGAATGACTTAAGAAAAACAAAATGAAGACTTTGGAGTGGCCTAGTCAGTCCTGACCTGAATCTGACTGAGATGCTGGGGCATGACCTTAAAAAGGCAGTTCATGCTCGAAAACCCTCCAATGTGGCTTAATTACAACAATTCTGCAAAGATCAGAATCAGAATCAGAATCAGAATCAGAATCAGCTTTATTGCCAAGTATATTTACAAGTAAACACACAAGGAATTTGACTTGACATTAGACGCGCACGTTAGGCGCATCCAATGACGCGTCGCCATACAAGGCGCCTGTCCACAGTGGAGGTAAAGAGGGGAGAGGAGGGGGAAGAAAACACAATAGGAGAGAGAAAAAACATAGTAATCAGAATAAACGCTCATATGTGAGCCAAATTTTGACTACACAGAAAAAAACCCTCATGCATTAGCATACAATAGAATTCACAAGACACAAGAGAGCAGTGTACAGTATCTTAATCAGTTCATGAATCAATGTGTGTGCGGTGTTGAGCAGTGTTGATGATAATAAGAGAGACCCAAGGACCCTTGGCAGAAGATGTTTTGTCTGTCTGGCGCCCAGTCTTATCTGGCGCTGCAGCTGGCTGTCCAAGGCCTTGTGCTCATGATTTTGAAAAAAACACAATCTGCAGACAGCCAGGAGGAATTTTCATGGGGAATAATAATGCCAAATAGGACTGATCACAGAGAAGACTTGTATTTCTTCTGTAGATTCAGTACATTAATCCTTCATTGCGCAGCTTTGAATTCGTCGTGGAAAGACCTGAGCGAACCCATGATGTAATCCACCTTACGAGACAGTTCTCCAGTAGTCGCTATCATGGTCTTCTCCAGTTTCTCAATTTGTTGGATGCACCTCGCCTGGCCAGCATTTTGATAGGTTGAATCCAAAGATGAGTGGGCCAAAATGTCTCCAAAGCGCTGTAAAAGACTCATTGCCAGTTTTCACAAATGCTTGATTGCAGTTGTTGCTGCTAAAGGTGGCCCAACCAGTTAACAGATTTAGGGGACAATCACTTTTTCCACACAGGGCCATGTGGGCTGTACGGTGGCGCAGTGGTTTAGCACTGTGGCAGCACAGTTTTACCCTCGGCCGGGGGACCGCGGGGATCATGAGCTCGTGGGTTCGATCCCAGCCCCCGACCAACAGTGAGCTGTGTGGAGTTTGCATGTTCTCCCCGTGTTGCACGGGTTTACTCCGGGATTTCTCCGGTTTCCTCCCGCATACCAAAAACATGTAGGTTTAGGGCGCTCGCGCACGCAGCGACCAGCAGCCGGTGGCTTGTCACCAGACTGCAAACCAAGTCTACCTACGGGTACAAATAAGTAACAAAAAAAAAAAAAAAAAAAAAAAAAAAAAATGTAGATTTGGACTTTTTTTTCCCCTTAATCATAAACGCCTTCATTAAAAAAAAACTGCATTTTGTGTTTACTTGTGTTATCTTTATCTAATATTTAAATTTGTTTGATGATCTGAAACATTTAAGTGTGACAAACATACAAAAAAATGAGAAATCAGGAAGGGGGCAAACACTTTTTCACACCACTGTAAATGAAAAGACTACAAACACATAACTTGCATCATTTTCAAAGAGCACCCAGAGTGAAGTAACTAAAGGCGCTTTTCCACTAGGGTCTGTACGGTACGGTTTGGCACCCTTTGTCCGCTTTTCCATTAGGGACCGGAAGTCCTTACGGTTCTGTTTTTTTGGAACTGTTCCTATTTTATCGGGACTGATCCAGAGCAGGTCCAAAGCGTACCGGCACGGTTTCGTCATGCCACTGCTGGCCATTGGTTGGTCTGGGCGTAGCGTCATCAGAGTGGGAGTAGCACCATAGCACAGCGCTGTTGTAGTGCAACCGCCATTTTTGAACTCACTGCGAACGGCAGAGATCATGGCTTCAATTTCGTGCTCACAATCTTCTACTTCTGGTCCGTGGTCCCAGGAGGAGGTAAACACCTTTCTCAGCATTGTGGGCGACAACCGGATCCAGAGGGAGTTAGATGGAGCCCACCGGAATGAGAAGATATTTCACAATGTCGTGGTGCAGTTGTCCGCCAGCAGGTACACCCAGACAGTCAATGTCAGGAAAAATTAAAAAAACTGAAGTGCGAGTATCGGGCCATAAAGGACCACAATGGTCGAAACGGGGTGAACCGCAAAGAGTGGAAGTGGTTCGAGCTCATGGACGCCATTTATGGTAACCAGCCAGCAAGCAATGGGCAGGAGATTGGAGTAGACCCCTGGGCGATACTGTTATCCATGGATGGTGAGTGTTGTTTTGTGACATTAATGTTTTTGCTCTATTCAGCCTATTGGTGTCATGCTAACTGTAATTATATAATAACAAGTACAACGCCGTTGTCTTGTGGCTCACGAGTGGAGTGGTAGCAGCACTTGCTAGCTCACCATGAGTCACGCTGGCTCTATCCGATCTATTTGCTTATGAAAGGAAAACGGAGAAATATGATAATCGTTTTTTAAAAAGCTGTGCGTACATGTTGCACTGTCGTGCTATACATTAAAGTTGTGTGTACTTTCTTTCTAGATTCTGCTTCCACATGGACGGAGCCCCCTTCCCTCGGCACAAGCACCCCGGGCTCTCCTGCTCGCGACGTTGAGCATCCGGCACCAGAACCAAGTCCAGCTCCGTCACTGTGTAGCACGAATCCGTCAACACGTTCACGCGCAGATAAAGCCCAATAGTCACGGTGGCGCAGTGGTTTAGCACTGTGGCAGCACAGTTTACCCTCGGCCGGGGGATCGTGGGAATCATGAGATCGTGGGTTCGATCCCAGCCCCCGACCAACAGTGAGCTGTGTGGAGTTTGCATGTTCTCCCCGTGTTGCGTGGGTTTACTCCGGGATTTCTCCGGTTTCCTCCCGAATACCAAAAACATGTGGGTTTAGGGCGCTCGCGCACGCAGCGACCGGCAGCCGGTGGCTTGTCACCAGACTGCAAACCAAATCTACCTACGGGTACAAATAAGTAACAAAAAAAAAAAAAAATATCTACACACGGTTTAGTTTATTGATTCATGTCAAGCGGAGCCCAAATCTCCAGCTATACAAGTGCATTTTTAAAAAACCGATGTATAAAGTGAATCTCCAAGCCTCATAATAGACCCACATACCTGTGAAGTGGATTTCCCCACTGCAGTGTTGCTGTACTGGTTATTTTCCACCATGAATCACATGCTTGGAAAAGGAACATGTGCAGAGCTGATGTAGCACAAAAGTCAGTTTTTGAAAGTCAACGTGCTTCATCGTCATGATTCAGCTCAGCTGACTGTATGAACGCATTGACATTTCTGGGCCACCATAAAGCAAAGTATCTGAACCATAAACCGGGCATTTGCTAGATCTGCTGGACTGATGCGCAGTTCTGATCCACAACAACAGGAACTTTGTCAAACCAACCACTTGCCTTTCACCAGCGTGTCTCCCGTGTACAGTTACATCTCAATAACTGCAATGTCATGGCAAAGGCAGATTTTTGTGGCTCATTTCAGAAAGTGAAACTCATATAGATGGTATCTCTGCTCTTCTTGACAATCCATATGGGCTTTAGGTCAGAGTTTCCTGGCCAAATGAAACCCAGTGATGCCATGGCCATTACACCAGGTCTGGATAGTTTTGGCCCTGTGGGGGGGTGCTAACTCCTGCTGGAAAATGAAATCAATTTCTCCATAAATCTACATACTTTTGAGAACACTTTTTTTTAGTATTTTTACGTAACAATCTATTTTTCGAGAAAAGTAATTTGGGATTTTCAGGCGCTGTAAGCCAATAAATAAATAAATAAATTCTAAAAATATTTCACTGTCTGTGTGATGATTCTGTATAATATATGGGTCTCACTTTCTGAAATGAGTGTCCAAAAATATTGAACTTTTTGCATGATGTTAAAATTTTTGGAGATGTGCCGCTCCATGTTTTGCTCTTGCTTTTACTGACCAGCGCAGATTTGTGTCTTTGGTGTAGGCAAAAGGAAGCGGAGCAGCCCCACAGGAGAGACGCTGCGTTTGCCGCGATGCAAGATGCTGGACGGGAAGAGCACCGTGAGCGGATGCAGCTACAGCGGGAACAGCTTGCACAGCACGCCGTGCTAATGCAGACTACAAATCGGCTTGTGGATGAGGCCCGTCACACCAGGCAGGACCAAGTCGCCCTACGAAGGAAGGAGACGGCTCAAAATGCTGCCTTCCATAACGCTCTCCTGGCCGTCCTTGGAAACCTCGGACGGCGTGTGTGACCCGGTCTCCCCAGTGTCCTGTAGCCTGTTCACAAGATCAGCAATGACTGGTGTTGCTGAAAATGTTGAATAAACCAGTGACTGTTGACATCATGTGTTGTCTGTTACTACTAATTTCTTCATGGTCTTACCACCGTTAAAACAGCTGGGAAAAATATGCCAGTGCAGTATGTTCTGGAGTCCAATAACTGCTGACACATACATTACAAGCCAACAGCTCAAGTCCAAGCTTTACATCCATGTGCAGTAACTGGGACACATAATATTGTCAGTTCTGTATTTAGAAATGTTAACCCTGGTAATGGTTTGATGTGCACAAAATATTGACCTTAGCCATTGTCAGGGCGGGTGAATGTGGGTGAAAGAAGGGCTTTGGGACGCGCCTCCAAAATCTGTACTAAACATTAACAAGTACACTTTACAGAAAATGTGGACAGTTGTAATTTTGTCAGCCATTTGTATTACATGGCTGTCCCAGTACTTTTAACAGTGATATTAAATATCCACAGGTCCAAATTAATCAAAATTGCCTGGGATGCTACGGGGTAAGAAAAGGCCGTTATAATGGCACAAGGTTCCATGAGATGAGCAACGCATACTAGTACACAGCAGCAGCACACCAGCAGTGATATGGAACAGCTGTAGGATTACTCACTACTTTGATTTACATTTTGCTGAAAATTTGGAAAAAACTTTAACATGCAATTTAGATGCATTAAGTGAATATCACAGTATTTGTAATAGTGATATTACATATGAAATAGACAAATGTCTGAATTCCTCACAAAAATGCACAGAGGCTGTTACAGTGTGTGCTGAAGTTTTCACGTGGCTCTAGGCTGTGTGAGCAGCTGTGGTCTAAAAGAAATCCTGTCAGGAAGTGCATCCTCACAGCGTGTTAACAAAATACTTTTTACTACTTGGAATTCAGGCAGTGCAATGTTTTCATGTCATCTGTATGGTGAATACTGAAGGTTCTTTCTTTTCTTACTTTTCCCACACTGGAAAATTGCCTGAGATGCTACGGAGTAAGAAAAGGCCGTTATAATGGCATATTAAATACCCACATGTCCAAATTCCTCACACAACACACCGTGTTATCAGCATGTGCCGGACACGTGTGTCTGATACGACACTTGCAGCAGAACAAAAGTGCTAAATGTCACCGACTGCAGACTCGTGGACAGCTTCCCGTATTTTAGGGTGTAGTCATTCATAGCTTCATAATTAACCCAATATAAACAATAGAGAAGGCGTAGCTGAAAGGGGAACAACATTTTATTGACAAAACACAAACTTTTGACATGCATCTGCACATGAATACTAAGGCAATGACATTTCTAGTTACTATTCCTGCACAAATACTGCATCACAGCATCTCTGACATCTCCGCCCTGCTCCTCTCCACCCTGCGCCGCTGCCTCCACTGGTTGATGTGCTGCAGCTGTTGGATCATCCAACATGGGGTCAAAAGTCTCTCCCTGACTTTCACAAAGATTATGGAGAGCACAACAAGTCAGCACCATACATTTCACCAGTTGGATGTCGCAGTCATTCCTTTTCAGAAGGCAACGCCACCTTCCCTTCAGCCGGCCAAAAGCGTTCTCCACAGCGACCCGTACTCTAGTCATGTTTATGTTGAACATGCGCTGTTCTTCTGTAAGTTGACCAGTGTCCTGGAACGGTTTTAAGAGCCAGTTTTAAGCAGAGTCACCCAGGATTAATATCCCGCACTTACCTCACCAATGCTCTTGACGTGAGGTGGGAAGAGGTTTCCCTGGCTGGCTAACTCCCACAGTGTGGACAGTCTCAGAACCCTAGCATCATGCAGGCTCCCTGGAAGCCCTGCAAACACATTCCAGAACAGCCCCTTTCCATCAACAACACCCTGAAGGATTATGGAGTGCCAGCCTTTTTGGTTGAAGTAGTCTGTGTGATACTGTTGTGGTGCTATGATGGGGATGTAGGAGCCATCAATAGCACCAATGCAGTGTGGGAGCCCCCACCTGTTCTCAATGTAGGCCAAAATTTCTCTCAACCTCTCTTCGTCAGGAAAACGGGAGTTGTTCTGGGACCAGGAATGACTCTGCTGCAGCACAAAAGTCCTGCACACACCTGCACACAGTTGTGATGCTGACCCCAAATAGATGGCCAATTGTGCGGTACTCTGAGCCGGTAGCAAGCTTCCATAGGGCAATAGCCACTTGCTTATTCACAGGCACACACTGGCGGAATGTTGTATCTCGACGTTCCATGGCTGCACGCACCTTGTTGCAGAGGAAGGTGAAAGTGTCCTCCGACATTCTTAAGTTCTCCAACCAGAAGGTGTTTGTGAAGCCAGGAACAATGTCCTCCCACCCCCGTGAGGCACGGACCAATGTCCAGGCCCACGGTCTGCAGCGATTATTTGCCAACGTAGCAGCCATCTGCAACACACAGACAGCATACGCTTTTTAATGTATTATTAGCTATAAGCTCTTGCCACTACAATGTACTACGCTGTGATTACAACGACTGTAGCCAACATTAACAATTGTTAGCTTACCCTCACATCCTGCTCCTCGTCCTCATCCGTATGACACCGGTTTCAAATCTTGGGAGACTCCCCTGCGGACACTGGTGCATATTGCAATTCCACCACAGCACGCCAAAGTCTCCTGTACTTCTCCTCCGTGTTTTGTCTCGCAGCCTTCGCTGGCTCTGCTGTTTGGCCTTAACAAAAAGCCACAGGGCGAGCATCACAACCATCCTCTCACGATCGTCCATCTTGCTATTGTGTTGTACGTGTGGTCCCGGGAAGGTGGTGCTGTCTCACTGGGCACGTAGCGCCACCTCCAACTCCCTCCCTCTCCCACCCACACAAGTGGGACCTAGTGCAGTGGAAAAGGAAAGTGGGCCGAACTGCACCGTCCCGTCCCGCACTGTACTGACCCTAGTGGAAAAGCGCCTTAACAGACCTCTGGATCAGCTGCAGCTTTCACAATACAAAACATCTGTGTTGTTTTCCTCCTCTGTGGATCCTTCTTTCATGGGTCAGGAAAGAGGAGGTGAGCTTTGAGAGGGGAACCGCCATGCTCCTGTTTAATGATGTGGGATGATGGGAGATGTAGTCTGCTAAGCATTTTCACAAAAAATTAAATATTAGTCTGTTATACAACAGCCAACAACTTTAATTTCATGGAAATTTATCATCAAATTAAGAAACGTGTAACTCATGGCAAAATTCAATTGGGATCAAAGGATAATTTCGCTCTTGCCATTCATTTCAATGGAGATTTTTTTCCAATTTAAGGTCCCATATGCAGAAGAGGGGATGGGACTGAAGCTGGATTTATACACCCGCATCAAGGCAACACAGCTGAGACGGCATTGATGCAACATCCCCCTGCATCGCCCGACGTGCACCTCTCTCTCTCAAGAAGTAGAGGTGCATGTCGGTGACAAAGACCATAAGAGCTGCGATTGTCCTCTTTGTCTCCTCCCCACTGTCTTTACCACTGATTACTTTCATCATTAATTAATGAGTTTATTGTTCTATTTCTCCTCCTAAAGGACTAAAACGTTAGCCGGTACCTGGGGCAGCAGGGCCGATGGCGGACTTTCCTCGTCAATAGCTAGTTAGGATCTGCTGCACAAAAATGCATTGGAGCTTAGCATAGCTGCCAGATGGGGTTTTAGATGCCATAAATCATTCTTTTTTGATGCCTTGCATGGCATCAAAGGCAGGAGAATGATAGAAAAGTTTCATATTTGTGATCTGCTTTGTCTCAGAGTCTGTGTTAAAGTGTCAAGGATGCAGCTGGACTTTATCATTTTGTTTTAATTCATTTCCTATGGATCCTTTGTGACTGGTGCTGAGTGAGTGTCATGGTTCCTGAGATCATCTGTGCACCAAGTTTTGACCAGATGTACTGAACCAATCACTATGGACATTTTCTTCTCCACCACTCGGATAACGAAGGGCTTAAAGGACCGAGCGATGTGTGTCTGAGTGAGAATGACGCGTGAACAGGCTCTGAGATTGTTTTTGTATTGTTCTCCACTGGCCAGTGTAATTAAATTTGCTGAAACTCTGATCTCGTCTGGTTTTTGACTGAAGGTTAAGAAGATTTTTTCTAACAGTTGTACAATACTTGAAATGGTAAATTCCATTATGCAATATTACTGTGCAAAATTTAAAAAATAAAAAGGCTGCACGGTGGCGCAGTGGTTTAGCACTGTGGCAGCACAGTTTTACCCTCGGCCGGGGGACCGCGGGGATCATGAGATCGTGGGTTCGAGCCCAGCCCCCGACCAACAGTGAGCTGTGTGGAGTTTGCATGTTCTCCCCGTGTTGCGCGGGTTTACTCCGGGATTTCTCCGGTTTCCTCCCGCACACCAAAAACATGTAGGTTTAGGGCGCTCGCGCATGCAGCAACCAGCAGCCAGTGGCTTGTCACCAAACTGCAAACCAAGTCTACCTACGGGTACAAATAAGTAACAAAAAAAAAAAAAAAAAAAAAAAAAAGAAATAGTGTAAAATTAGCATATTCCAGTTACAATCATGTCATGTTTTCTGCCCCCTCCTGGAAAATATGTTGCCACTGCTCCAAGGTCTTGAAGCCAGAAGAAACACTGGCTTACAGTCAGTCCATTATTCATTCACTGCAGACACTGTAAGCTAACTCTGTAGCCACAGCTGCCCCGGGGCAGACTGACTGAAAGGTGGTTGCCAATCCACGCCAACGGCCTCTGCAACCACTACCAAACATTTACAGACATTCATGCTCAGGAGGCCAGGTGGGTGGGGAGACCAGGATTGGAACCACCAACCCTCCGGTTACTGGATGACCTGCTCTGTCTACTGAGCCACTGCTGCCCCTAAAAAGCAGCAGGCTACAGGTACGGAAATCTGATGCATTCATCGGTTTCAAAATTTTAATTAAGATCTATTTACTACCTTTTTAACTTTATCCACTCATAACCTTAATTTTAATTCTAAATTTCATCTCATATCAAGTACAATGGTGTGGGCAGCGAACTGGACCTGAACCGGCAACCTTCCCCCACGCTGTCGACCCACAGCAGCCGCTGGCTTGGAGCTGGTCTCAAAAGGTTCTGTCAGACTGTCAACTCTTCCGTACCAATAGCCCTTTCATATAGGGATACAGCTTCCGTATCCATATACATTTCCTAATATTTAAGACATGACGTTTAGTTAAAATTTCACAGTTCACTGCTGGACATTTCAGCGGCGTTTAGCGTGAACCTCCGTATGAAACGATCCACGATTAAAACAACCAAGTTAGCGTCGGGACGACCTGCACGCGGAAGGCAGCGATGCCGGGCAGCACCAGCGGAGGAGAGTTAAAGCCTCCCGGGGGGCGTGATGGCGTCACGACGTGGAACTTCTGCCATTCTTCCTTCCACACTTCAGCACGCGCTCCGGACACCGAGCCAGGCGCTGCGGGATCGCTCCTGTCCGGAAACTGGGTCTCGCTGAACCGGCAGCTGCGTCAGCAGAGTTTTGAGCGGACTTGAACCCGCGGACAGCAGGTCGTTGAGAGGCTAGCGTCCCGGCTAGAAGCGGGCTAGCTCCGCTGCCGCTCCCACCACAACCGCAACTTCATTCACCGCCGAACCAGGACCGCTGCGGGGCGCAGCTTCACCGACAAAACCCGCAGCGCCGCTGATCGCCGAGCAGAACACTCAGAAAGCTGACAGTGGAGTGTGAAGGGAAGACGAAGTGAAAATAAACTCACCTGTCCATTGCACAACACGGAAACACGGAGCAACAGGTCCAGCAGCGGCCAGCAGACTCCTGCCACAAGCTGGAAGCGGACAAAATGGCGTTTCGCTGGAGCGCGTGTCTGATTGGAGGAAAAGGAAAATTGGTGGGCGTTAGTGGCCGGGATCGGGCGCTGATTGGTTGTCTGGTCAGCGAGCGCATCAACAAAGATCCGAGGGGATAAAAAAGAAATACACCATACTCTCTCTCTCTCTCTCTCTCTCTCTCTCTCTCTCTCGCTATATATATATATATACAGTATATACTGTATATATATACTGTATATATAGTGGAGGAACAAATAAGTTCAGGCAAGATGCGACGAGCTAGAAGGTTTCAGTGGTTTATTACTTATTTATTACTGTTATGCCACTTTGTGGTAATAGCTTGAACTTTGTTGAAAAAGTCAAATACCTAGGTGTGTGGATTGAATCTGATCAGACCAATGCTGATTGTAACAGGCATCTCAGGAAACTGTACGCTCAAACAAATTTACTGTTGCGAAATTTCCATAGATGTTCTCCTGATGTCAAATGTATGTTGTTCAAGACCTTCTGTACCTCAATGTACTGCTCGCCTTTATGGTTTAATAGCAATGTTGCTGTTAGGAACAAAATCCGCATTGCATATAATAACTCCCTAAGAAGGTTGTTAGATGTACCACGAAGGTCAAGTGCAAGCAAGATGTTTGTGTCTGTGAACATTCCGTCTTTTGGAGAATTGATACGTAAGAATGTTTACAGTTTTTTGAGAAGACTGCTGGAATGTAACAATCATCTTATATCAGCAATTGTCAACTCGTCACTCACACTTCATTCCAGCATTTGGAAATGGTGGCGTTCCATTTTATACTGAGCCCATTATTGTATGTTATTGTTGTTACAAGAGCGCCGAGTGTCTGCTGATCTGTATATACTTTTATTTATTTATTTATTTATTTATCTATTTTCTACTCGTTTTAGTTTTGCTCTTAATATGAACCCTGAGTTTGAAATAAACATTTGAATTTGAATTTGAATTTATTCCTCCATCATCATGAGACATACTGTAGCGCTGTGCGCTGTGTTGTGCTGTGTGTGCTGTGTGTGTTGTCAGGTATGTATAGCAAGTTCTTTTATAGTGTAACGTCGGGGCCATGTTAAGGGGGGCAGGGATTTCCCAGCATGCTTTGCCAGTTTGAAACGTTACTGTGTGTGTGTATTAAATGTGTTATTACTGAGTTATACTGCTGTGTCATTATAACTGTGTTATAATGACACAGCAGTGTTTAGCAGGATTAGGGCAAGATGTATCATGTGTGTGTAACCATGATTGAAACGGAGGTCTGGGAGAATGACCTCCCCTCCTCTCTGTGCTCTGAAGTAGTTGGGGTTGGTGGTGTGTAAATAAAGCCTGTTCGTCACAACCATCTTGCTCCTCTTTCTTGTGTGAATCCCGCAAACATCACAATACAGACAAGAGAGAATGCATGGCACATTTGCATATTGATATACATATCAGTCAATACATATCAATCGCGTGATTAACTGGCACCGGACTTCCTCTCCTTAATCCGGGGATGTATAACAATAATCCATTGTTCTGGTTGTCCCCCCAGGGGTTCTCCGTCCGTATGCAAATTGTTCTGCTTCCTGCTGCCTAGCTGAGTATGAAGGTTGAATTTCCATGTAGATTGTGATGGGTCACCACAGGGCTCCCACCAGAGCACTCAGCACAGGTTGTGACACCCCCCCCCCCCCCATCGTTTGGCTCCAGCTCCGGTAGAACTGTTGGAGGGCATGTCAGTCCATGGGGGGGGGGGGGGGGGGACGGGTGGAAAGGGCAGTGTGATCCACTCCGAGTTCAAGCACATCGAACGGCCGTGGATCGTGGGTGTATGGGCCGGTGTGCAGTTGTGCGTAATGGAACTAGACAGCAATTGGCCGGCTTTAGGGAATGAAGCACAGGAAAAGCTCTGTGCAGGAGGAGGGGCAAGGGGTGGGAGTAAGCAAGTGCCGGCCCAGGACGTCAAAGGTGTCTGGGCCGTGCAAAAATTGCGTGTGGATCTGCGATGGTGAGGGACTTTCCTGTTAAACTTGGCGGAGATCCACAGCAGCTGTAAAAAAAAAAAAAAAAAAAAATTTTATCTGACTCCTCCCGTGGGCTCGATCCAGCGAGGATGTGGGGAAGGCGAGTGGCCAAATTCCCCGAGAATGTGCAGCGGCTGCGAAACAACTGCAGCTGTGTGAGGGTGTGAGGCGGTTTGGCTTTTAGGTGCAGGAAGCAACCCTAAAGTCATCGGGGAAAGCAATCACCAAAATTCCCATTGTGCACCGTGGCTGAGAAACCCATACAAAGTCCTGTGTGCAGGCTGCACGTCCGCTCCAGGTGCGCAAGCACCCCTGAAGGTTCCGAGGGTGGCAATCGGCCGTTTTTCTAGGGCATGTGCAGCAGCAGAGGACGATGTATCAGTCTGTGGAGCCGGTTCGTCTATGTGCGTGGTGCGCGCTTTGCGCTGTGACCACATAACTGGCAGTTGCGCTGTCCTCATAATCCTGCGGTGTGCGTGCAGGGCTTCTGTGCACGGGAGGTCCGCTGTCTGGAGTTTAGTCAGAGTCGGGGAGCTCGGTGGAAATGAACACAGTCGGTGTCGATGATTGTCCCCATTCAGGCTGCTTCCTTCGTTTGCTCGTGTCGTTCATGGTGCGTTTTGGTCCCAGCGCTGCACTCCAGTGAGGATGAAGAGGTTGCAGGTGTTCTCTGGTCCTCTGGGATCCACAGCACGATGAGAGGGAGCAGACGGTCATTCCCCCTCGTCAGGTCACCAGTGTGGAGGTAAAAGATCAGACGAGGGGCGCATCATGACGCGTGCTGGGGCTTCCCATCCGGGTCGTCTCCAGGGTGTTCGCCTCATGTTCCATTTTTCGTTAAGGGGTCACCAGTGTGGAGGAACAAATAAGTTCAGGCGAGATGCGACGAGCTGGAAGGTTTCAGTGGTTTATACCTCCATCACCATGAGACACACTGTAGCGCTGTGCACTGTGGTGTGCTGTGTGTGTTGTCAGGCATGTATAGTATGAATGAATGAATGAATGAATCTTTATTTCAGATAGATTAAAAGTAAAGATTAAAAAAAGGAAACACAATAATATAACAAAGGGGGAAAGAAAATCCAAAAAGGTCAAATTAGACAATAACTCCTCTGATTATACAGTTCAACATAAGTTATCTGAAATGGGTGATGGCTGAAGCCACAGCTTATATTGCCCACCCATATTCCATCCAAGAATTCAAAAGAGAAACAAAACAAGAGCGATTACAATTCGTAACAAAGCTAAGACAAAACGTGACAAAAAACTAAGCTACAACACAACACAGACTGGATATGACAATCCTGATGTGATTTTACATGTCATCTTGTATATATGTTTGGAGTATTTCTTCCTTTAGTTTTTGTTTAAATTGTCCAAGCGTTGTACATGATTTTAATTCAGGTCCAAAATCGTTCCATAATCTGACTCCTTGCACTGAAACACAGTGTTGCTTGGTGGTAGTTCTCACTGAAGCTTTTTGAAATATACATGTTCCTCTGAAATGATATTGTTTCTCCCTTATTTGGAACAACTTTTGGATATTTGCAGGCAGTGATAGATTCTTCACTTTAAACATTATTACTGCAGTTTTAAAGTCAACCAGATCTTTCAACTTGAGAGCTTTTAATTTAAGAAAAAGTGGGTTTGTTGGTTCCCTGTAAGCAGCTTTGTTTATTATTCTAATAGCTCTCTTCTGAAGCATAAAGACTGGATATATGTTTGTTTTATATGTATTTCCCTATACTTCAGTACAATATGTCATGTATGGGAGTATTAATGAATGATACAAGGTATACAGTGTGGGTTGATTCAGCAAATATTTCACTCTGTGTAGTATTGCAATTGATTTAGATATTTTACCTTTAATATAATTAATATGTGACTTCCAACACAGTTTATTATTAATTATTACTCCAAGAAATTTGGTTTCAGATACCCTTTCAATCTCTACACCATTTACACTGAGTTTAGATACTAAGTTGTTGTGATGGTTGTTAAAAACTATAAATTTTGTCTTACTTAAATTGAACGTTAATTTGTTTGAATCAAACCACAGTTTAAAGGCCAAATGTCACGTAATTTTTTTTTCTAAATGACAACGAATTTAGATAAAATACACATAGCTTAAACCAAATATTCATACCGGAGACCATATCACCCACCTGTATTTACATAATTGCACAAAATACACCAGGTGAAGGCCCCACCTTGCTTGCTGGCTTGTGACAGCCAGTCCAGACCACGCCCATGTTTTTGACATCACCAGTTGTACCCTGGCTGCCCTGCCTATCCACATTCACACTTATCAACATTGGACAATCATGACGGAAAGTGACAGCGATTGTGAACAAATTAGTTTAGTTTTGTCTTTTTTTTTGTCAGTGGTTCAGACAGTGACAGAGGCATAGAACCTTACAGGTTCGAGCCGTCCGAGACGGAATCAGATGCTTTGTCTGATGACAACGGTTCCAACGATGACCAGAGAGCAGAACCAGTGGAAAATGTCATTGAACTGGACATTAATCACCTCCAGAATTGTGAAGCCGAAGGGGGTCTGTCCAGGGCGCCCCATAAATATTGATTTTTCGGAAGCCATTATTATTACAGTGGAGGAGAGCCGCTGCTGTCAAGAAATTGACCAGATCAATATGAAAATGGAGGCGCATACCTGTCAAGTGAGACGTTTTCGCCATATTTTGGTGCCAAGCGCGGCTGTGGGGGACGGCGGAGTGGTGGGGGACACTTTTCTGGGAAATGTTTTAAATGTAGTTCGTGTTGTTATTGTCAAATATTTTAAGGAAAATACGGGGAAAATGCAATTTTAGCAAAAACGGGCGTATTGCCATTTCTGTACGCCCAAAAGAAAAATATACGGGAAAAAAAATTGAGTGTGTTGAGGAGCACGTCCTGTGTGTGATCCCCCACAGCTGGTGCTGTCAGATCGCTCAGCCTGAGCTATTATCACTACAATGAGAAGTGTGGACTCAATCAGTCTGATGGCCGCGGCGGGCAGATTGCTCAGCGGAAGCTATTCTCACTACAACGAGAAGTCATTAGGACAATGGTTTAACACTTTCAGCTGTGCAGCGGTTGCGGAACAGAGAGGAATCGCCTTACAAATACAGAATTCTGCTTTTTTTTTTTATTTTGCGCCGGACGCTGAGTTGTGTTGTTATTGTCAAATATCCATGAATCCTTAAAATATTTGACAATAACAACACAAGTTGCATTTGGGGCATTTCCCAGAGAGGTGTCCCTTGTTGCTCCGCCGTCCCTTATAGCCGCTTTTTACGGTGTTGAAATACAGCGAAAACGTCTCACTTGACAGGTATGAAAACATTTCCCAGAGAAGTGTCCCTTATTACCCAGCTGTCCCTAATAGTCCCGTTTTAAGGTATGGGTGAAATATCCAATTTTTTCTTTCTTGTTGCTCACTTCAACCTTCCAGTCTCCATATAAACAATCAATTGAAATACCCCAAGCATCAAACTAGGGTACAATCTATTTTGTCACTTCCGCCTTCTTCCCCAGGCGATTCCAGGGGCCGTGTCAGGCCAAGCGCGGCAGTTTTAAATTAACAAATATTCTGTTGTTACTGAAGCATATGCACCAAGACCCGAACGGATCGGTTTCCTTTTATATCTAGTTTCAAGATATTTAAAGTACCCTGTTACGTGACATTTGGCCTTTAAGCTTTCCTAATTCTTTTCCGAGTGTATCCAAAAGTTGTTCCAAATTGCTTCCACTGCATAATAAATTAGTGTCATCAGCAAACAATATTAAATCCATTTTTACCGAAACTTTACACATATCATTTATATACATATTGAATAACAATGGCCCCAAAACTGAACCCTGTGGGACTCCACAAGTAACCTTAAGTAACTGTGAGTTTTTGTTACCAATACATACATACTGATATCTGTTCTTTAAGTAACTACTTAACCAAGACAGTGCTACCCCTCTAATACCACAATTTTGTAGTTTCTTTAATAATAAGTTATGATCCACTGTATCAAATGCTTTTTTTAAGATCCAGGAATACCCCAACTGAATACTCTTTATTTTCAACGGCAGTTGATATTTTTTCTATAAATTCCATTAGAGCAAATGCAGTTGTCCTCTTGTGTCTGAACCCATATTGCTGCTCACACAATAAATTATTCTTCAGTATGAAGTTGTCAGTTCTCTCATAGAATATTTTTTCAAGTATCTTGGAAAATTGCGGCAATAGGGAAATTGGTCTATAGTTTGAAAGTTCCCCTCTGTCACCCATCTTGTATTTTCATTGCATTTGTCATGACCTGAGCACTTTGTCATTGTGCTCGGGCTATTCCTGTCAGGGCTTGACAGCGGCATTGTCATCCTGGCTCTCCGGGCTCTTATTGTGACAGTGCTCGGGGAGGCTTCCGCTCAGCTGTCAAGCCCTGAGCAGCTGTTCTGCATTTGCGGTCGTTAGTGGCGGACTTCTTATACCCACATTAGCGGCCGCATCCCTGCAGCAGTGTCAGTCTTTCTCCGTCAGAGCTACGGATGCTTTGGACTATTACCTACCTCGTCTGCCTGTGGTTGACCGTCACTTCCCGTGGACCTGTAAGTGAGCTGTTAGCCTTACGCCTCCCGGTGTGAGTAGACCTCTGTGTGTCTCTGCCTCAGCAGCCTGTGTAGTCATTACTCCACCAACCTTGCCTGTCTGTGTATGACCGTCTCCTCCTGTGGACCTGTAAGAGAGCTGTTTAGCCTTACGCCTCCTGATGTGTGTAGACTTATATGTGTCATTGCCCCAGCAGCTTGTGTTGTCATTTTTCACCGTAAATAAAACTCACTGAACTCACTGGTGACTGTGTGGCGTCTTATGGTGGCTCGCGAGAGCCACCGCATGACAGTACACTGCTGCCAAAACGGCGTTTACGGTGATGCCAACCCGAGACGCAATTCACCGGTGAGTTCGAGTTTTTTTGGACATTTGCTTTTTCCTGTCTGGGTACTGTGTATGTGAGGAATGCCGTCGCGGAGGGGCCGCGTTTGGAGTCCGAGCCACGAGCTGACAGGCGTTCTGGAAGTCGTGGATGAGCTGCTCATCTCCGCTTCCCTGCTGGATTATGATCACGGCATACACTGGTACCTGGACGCTGCTGAAGATGTTCTTTGTCATCTCTCTCCCCGCTACGCCGACCACCCGGAAGTTGACGCGAGGAGGGAAGATATCGCTGCGCAACGCGAAATATTCCTGATGCTGGAGGAGGAACGCGGCATGAAGCAGGAGAAGAGGCACTCCTGCTCTTTGCCTACGGATCCCGATTCTGTCCTCGATCCGTTTCGGGAGTTCGCACCATCTGGGGGCCGGCAAAGGCGTCAGCGCCACGGCCGGGCGCATCTTCAGCAAGCTCCTGCTCCGGATCCAGTTCCGGGCCGCCGGAATGACCCACTCAACCAGTCAGCTCTCCCTTCGGCATCATCTCAAGAGGGAATTCCTGCAGTCCCTTTTTTCGGGCCACCACCCCCTGCTGTATGGTCAGCATGCTGTGCTCGGCCCGCTGTGGCTGCCGCTCCCTCGTTCTTGACGCTCTCTCCAGCTGCTGAGAGTGACCAGAGTCCTGCGCCGGTGAGCTCCATCCATGGGTCCTTTCCTACCACCCAGCGAGCGAGGGAAGGAGCAACGTCCTCTACAGCTGGCACCATCCTCCCTCTGGGAGACAGGCAAGTACAATCTCACTTTCCTATTTATCATAGTGATCTGTCTTGTCTGACTCCTGGAGGTGAAGCTCGGGGTTCGCAGCTCCCTGAGTTTCCTTCTCCAGCTGTAGTCATTTGTACTAAACCTGCTGCCTCTGTGTCTCCTCCTGCTGAGCGGTCCTCGGCGTTAGTTCCACGCCGTCGAACGAGGGGGAGGCCTGCGGCTCTGGGAGATATCCCGGCCCTGCAGCCTTGTTTTGGACAGAGGAGGAGAGCAGACTGCGGTGAGGAGCCAGAGTTGACGAGTAAGCGTCCCCAGGTCTCCATAGAGATGCAGCCCGAGCCAGCGGGTCGAGGGTCCCCTGCCCCCACGCCGTGCGGGTTATCGGTGTGGACATCGGCGCGAGAGGATCCAGCTGCAGAAACCATCAGGCCGGCTGTGGAACCCGACGCAGCCGAGTGGGAGCCCGACAACGAGCGTCTACCTGAACCTGGATCGGCGAAGTCCTGGACGGCTCCAGAGCCCGAGTGCAGGCAAGTGCTCTTCTTTGTTTACCTTCGTGGTGTGTTAGAGCATTTTTGCCTGCCTCATGGGGAGGCGAGCGAGGGGCAGCCATCTGCTGCACCCGAGCTCGTCTCGCTGGGCTCTGGCGCTGCCGGTGGAACTGATCCCGGTCCTCTCCTGTTCTCTGAGCCCCTCCACAGCGTTACCGGTCCGGAGCCAGTCAAGGTCACGGGACTGGGGGTTCCAGGTTCGGGGATGGAGGTCGTCGCCGGTGCAGTCCTGACCCAGTCGGGGTCCGACGCGTGGGCCGAGGTGACCCAGTCGGGGTCCGACGCAGGTGTGGCTGTGACCCAATCGGGGTCCGACGAGGGTGCAGCGGTGACCCAATCGGGGTCCAACGTGGGTGCAGCGATGACCCAATCGGGGTCCGACGTGGGCGCAGCGGTGACCCAATCAGGGTCCGACGAGGTCCAGTGGGGGTCCAGCGCAGGTGCGGCTGCGACCCAATCAGGATTCGAGGGGGTCCAAGTTTTTGGTTGTCCCCCTCTCAGGAGCCACCAGCTGGGGGCCGTTAGAGGTTTTTGTCTGGCAGACTGGCGCTCTCCTGTCTTGTCGTCTTTAGGCGGCCAGCTGCATGCAATTCCTCCATGGTCCTGGTGGTTGTGGGATGCGGGTCGGCCACCCGAGGAACTGCTTTGTGCGTTCGGCGTCTTGGGTTGGCCACCCGATAAACTGTGTCTGTTACGGGGTGGCCTGGTTCGGCCACCAGAGGACTTGTTTCTGGGGGCCTGGGACTGGGGCAGGCCACCTGATCATGTACTGTGTTGGTGGGATTATCCGTGGGCCCATACGGTGTCTAGTCATGTCAAGTTACGTTTAGCAATTTTTTTTTTGTTGTCTCATGTATCCATAGTCAAGTTATGTCAAAGCAATTTTAGATTGCTTTATGTGTGTTTGCATGTATTTCTTGTTTTGTTTGTGTGTTTCGTTTTGTTTTCTTTTTCCATAGTTACCAGGTGTTAGCATGTATTTTTTGTTTCTTTTTCCATAGTTACCGTGTGTTGAGGTTGTTTGGGTTTAATTCTGACTGGATTTCATGTACTGGGGTGGTTTGGGAGTATGATTTTGGCATGTTAAGTTTGTTTTTGAAGAGATCCTTACTTTGAGTTCTACACCACGTGGGGTTATGTACTTTGGAGTTAGACGGGTTGTCTGTGGTCCCTGTGGGAAAACGTTCGGTGTCAGGTGCTTATGCTCTGTATGATTTTGTATCCCTTGTATTTTAGTCCTGTCTTGTTTTTTCTGGTTTTTTTTTCTTTCTCATCATTGTTCTGGGGGGAATTGATGGATATGTCGGTTGATGTATTCTTTTTCCTTTTGGTTTGGGGCCTTGTCGGGTTTTGTTTGGCTCCCTCCTTGCCTGTCCCTCAATTCACTCGCCCTGTGGTGGGGGGGGGGGGGGGCTGGGTGTTACAAGATGTTCGGAGCCCGTCGGTTGAGGGGGGGCTACTGTCATGACCCGAGCACTTTGTCATTGTGCTCGGGCTATTCCTGTCGGTGACATAACGCACGGCTCAGGAGACGCACACACACAGGCTTAGAGTAGTTCAAAGAGTTTATTAACAGCAGGAGTGAATGAGTGCGTGTCTGCGGGATGTAAATGTGTTGGTGATGGCGTCTGCTTCAGGCACAGAGGCAGGTGACCGTTCAGCCGAGCAACCCTATGGAGAGAGCACAGGGAGAGGGTGACGGGCATACACCAACACAGGAGGGATTTATGGCGAGAGAAGGACTTACTTGGTTTGTCAGGATAGCTGGCACAACAAGGGGGCGAAGCCCGGAAGACAGCCACCTGGAGAGCTCCGTACAGCAGCGAGGATTGGGCGATGGAGTGGAGATGTCCGCCGCCGGGGAATCCACCTGTGCACAGGGGAGCAGACTGGGAAAGAGAGGTAAGGGTTCTTACCCAAATAATGTTGCTGAAGAGAAGTAGCTCACAACGGTGAGGGACGAAGTCTGACGGCTTCAGGCCGAGCCTCCGGGCGAGACGGCCTTTATCCCTCGCCGCTGATGATTGTCAGATGCGTGAGCAGGTGGCGCCGCTGATGAATGGCGCGGCGTGACAGTACTCCCCCCTCTAGCAGCGCCTCCTGGCGATGGCTTATCCGGGTGCGCTCGGTGGAAGTCCGCGGTGAGCGATGGGTCCAACACAAACGACGGGGGCACCCATTGTCGATGCTCGGGCCCATAGCCCTCCCAGTCCACCAAGTATTGCAACCCACGACCTCAACGCCGGGAGTCCAGGATGGAGGAGACGGACCAGGCCGGATGGCCACCAATCATCCGGGGCACGGGTTGCGCTGCAGGAGGAGGGCAAAGGGGGTCAGTGACTGCCAGTTTCACCTTCGACACGTGGAAAGTGGGATGGATGCGGAGGGAGGGGGGAATAGCCACGCGCACAGCCACCGGGTTGATGATCCGGGCGATGGGAAAGGGACCCATGAATCACTGTGCCAGCTTCCTCCTCTCGCCTTTTAATGTGACGTCCTAGGTAGACACATACACGAGTTGCCCAACTCTGTACGCCGGGGCAGGTCGTCTGTGCCGGTCCACCACGGTCCTGTTGCGCTCCGCTGTGCGTAAAAGCGCATGACGCGCGGCAGCCCAGGTGGAGCGGAACTGCCTAAGGTGCGCCCTAACAGAGGGGACAGTTGCCTCGCTCTCCTGCGCTGGAAACAGCGGGGGGTCGTAACCCAGGGACGCCTTGAAGGGGGACATCCCCGTTGCAGAAGAGCGGGCGGTGTTGTGGGCATACTCCACCCAGGCGAGATGGTTGCTCCAGGACATCGGCTTGGATCTGGTAACACAGCGGAGCGCAGCCTCCAGCTCCTGATTGGTCCTTTCACACTGCCCGTTAGACTGGGGGTGATGGCCGGAGGAGAGGCTCACCTTGGCTCTGATGGCATTACAAAAAGATCTCCAAACCTCGGATGAAAATTGGGGGCCCCGGTCCGAGACCACGTCCACCGGAATCCCGTGCAGCCTGACCACGTGTTGGACGAGGAGGCCCGCCGTCTCCAGGGCGGTAGGGAGACCTCGCAGGGGGACGAAGTGTGCCGCCTTGGAGAAACGGTCCACGATGGTCAGGACGGTGTCAAAGGAGTTGGAAACGGGGAGTCCGGTGATGAAATCCAGTGCGATGTGCGACCAGGGCCTGCCGGGGATGGGCAGAGGCTGGAGCAGACCCGCTGGAGGGGCATTTCCCGACTTGCTGGTGGCACAGATTGGGCAAGCCCGGGCGTAGCGGGCTGCATCCCTCCGCAGGCCTGGCCACCAAAAGGACCGTTGGAGGAGGCTGATCATCCGAGAGGTGCCGGGATGACAGGTGAGCCGGGAGGTGTGGAGCCAGTGGATGACCTCGCCTCGGACCGCAGATGGGACGAACAGTCTTCCCTCTGGTCCGCCGCCAGGATCAGGTTCCACCTCCTGCGCCTTCCGGATCTTGTCTTCAATGTCCCAAGAGATGGCTCCCACGACGCACGACCTGGGCAGGATAGTGTGGGGCGTCTCCTCAGCTTCCACGGGGGTGAACTGCCTAGAGAGGGCGTCAGGCAGGCCGTTTTTGGAGCCCGGCCTGAAGGTGATTGAGAAGCGGAACCTGGCGAAGAACAAAGACCAGCGCGCCTGGCGGGCATTCAGGCGCTTGGCAGATCGTAAGTATTCTAAGTTCTTGTGGTCCGTCAGGACCACAAACGGCAGGTCCGCCCCCTCTAGCCAGTGGCGCCACTCCTGTAAGGCGAGTTTAATGGCCAGGAGCTCTCTGTCCCCCACATCGTAGTTCCTCTCCGCCGGGGACAGGCGCCGGGAGAAGAAGGCGCACGGTCGTTTGGCGCCATCGTCAGGTGACCGCTGGGATAATACTGCTCCCACTCCCGTGTCCGAAGCGTCCACCTCCACAATGCACTGCAGCGCGGGGTCGACCTGGCGAAGGACCCGGGAGGAGGAGAACTCCGCCTTCAGCGCCTTAAAGGCAGCAGCGACCTCTTCAGTCCACCGGAACGGGACCTTCGGGGACGTGAGGCGGGTCAGCGGTCTGACGATCGAGCTGAAATTTGGGACAAAGTGGCGGTAAAAATTGGTGAAGCCAACAAATTGTTGCACCTGCTTCCGGGATGCAGGAGTAGGCCACTCCACCACCGCCTTCACCTTCTCTGGGTCTGGGAGCACCTGGTCTTGAGCGATGATGAATCCCAGGAAGGATGTGGTCCTAGCGTAGAATTCGCATTTCTCAGCCTTCACGTACAGACGATTCTCCAGCAGTCTTTGGAGGACCCGCCTCACATGGACCTGGTGCTCGTCCCTGGACCTGGAGAAGATAAGAATGTCGTCCAGGTAGACGAACACAAAGAGGCCGATGAAATCCCGGAGGACGTCATTAATGAGGCGCTGAAAGACGGCAGGAGCGTTGGTCAACCCAAACGGCATGACAAGATACTCAAAGTGGCCGTTCGGGGTACGGAAGGCTGTTTTCCATTCATCTTCCTCCCGGATCCGGATGAGGTGGTAAGCGCTGCGTAAATCCAGCTTGGTAAACCAGGTCGCCCCCTGGAGGGAGTGAAAGGCAGTGTCCATGAGGGGCAGGGTGTAACGGTCCCTCTCAGTGATGTCATTTAGCGCTCGGTAGTCTATGCAGGGGCGGAGGGATCCGTCCTTTTTCCCGACAAAGAAAAACCCTGCCCCCACGGGTGACGACGATGGGCGAATAATCCCAGCGCTCAGTGATTCCTTCAGGTATGTATTCATGGTCTCCTTCTCCGGCGCCGACAGGCTGTAGAGCCGACCAGAAGGCAGGGGAGCCCCCTGGCGGAGGTTGATAGCACAGTCATAGGGTCGATGCGGGGGAAGAGACATAGCTTTCGATTTACTAAATACCATACCCAGGTCGTGAAATTCTGGAGGCACCAGCGACAGGTCCGGAGGTGCTGTATCCGCCACAGGAGGAGCCGCGGACGGGGAGCAGGCAGCGGACTGAAGGCAGGTGCCCATACAGAAGGTACTCCACGCCGATACCCCAGCTGACCTCCAGTCCAGGACAGGGTTGTGGAGGCGTAGCCAGGGATACCCCAGGATGACGCCTCAGCAGCCTGTGTAGTTATTACTCCACCAACCTTGCCTGTCTGTGTATGACCGTCTCCTCCTGTGGACCTGTAAGAGAGCTGTTTAGCCTTACGCCTCCTGATGTGTGTAGACTTATATGTGTCATTGCCCCAGCAGCTTGTGTTGTCATTTTTCACCGTAAATAAAACTCACTGAACTCACTGGTGACTGTGTGGCGTCTTATGGTGGCTCGCGAGAGCCACCGCATGACAGCATTGGGAAATATACCTGTTTGGAGAGAGAGGTTACAGATATACGTCAGTGGTTTCATTAAGTATTCAATAATAGTTTTGACTAAGAGCATGTCAATACCATCACAGTCCGTAGATGTTTTACTTTTAAACGATTTAACAATTTCAATGACCTCTCTCTCGTCTGTGTTCTTTATGAAAATGGAGTCTTTTATAGCAGTGTTTTTGCTTATTGTATCACCTGTAGGTGCCGTAATGGGTATTTCTCGAGCCAAATTAGGACCAATGTTAACAAAAAAGTTATTAAATTCATCTGCAGGTGAAGCTGCATTCACACTCTGAGTCGTTTTATTATTTTTTTTCCACAATATTTTTTATTGAACCTTTTTTTTTTTTTTACAAACAGCACACACAGACACTAACACAAAAGTAATTTAAAAATTAAAAAGAACAATCACAAAATTTAAAAAAAAAAGTCTAATAAAAACAGCAGCCATTAACAAAAGTAAGTCAACAACAATGCTCCTCTGTTTAGTCTAGGTAATCTATTACATAAGAATACATAATATACATTCACCAGTTTGGAATTTACAAGGTCCACACATATCATTCACCTTCTTCTTCAGAAGTTATGTTTAATTTCTTTACATAATCAATGAAAGGTCTCCATATATTCTCAAACACATTTTCCTTTGATTTCAGTATATATGTTATTCTTTCTAATGGAAGGTTTGTTAACATCTGTCTTAACCACTGAGTCACATCTGGTCTATGAGTCTTTTTCCACAGTAGTGCAATACATTTTTTGGCATTAAGCAAACCGAGGTCTATGAATGTTCTTTCACTCTTATTAAAATTATGTTTTTGTGGATACAGACCCAACAAAAACAGTTTAGGGTTCAGTGTGAATTGTTTTGAAATTCATCCATCCATCCATCTTCTACCGCTTTTCCGGAGGTCCGGGCAGCAGTTCAAGCAGAGAAGCCCAGACTTCCCTCTCCCCCGCCACCTGCTCCAGCTCTTCAGAGAGGATACCAAGGCGTTCCCAGACCAGCTGGGAGACATAGTCTCTCCACCGTGTCCTGGGTCTGCCCTGGGGTCTCCTCCCAGTGGGACGTGCCTGAAACACCTCAAGTGGGAGGCGTCCAATGAATTGAAATTATTTTTTCAATTGTTACCCTCACCTCTTCCCAAAACATTCTGATTTTTCTACATTCCCATAAACAGTGAAATAGGGTTCCTTTACTTTCCATACATTTTGTGCATGTATCTAGTATGTTTTTGTTATATCTATTTAACTCCACTGGTGTAACATACATCCACATAAACCATTTAAAATGAATCAGTTTAAGTCGTACATTTATTGATTTGGTTTGAGCTCCTGCACAAGCCATTTCCCATTGTTCCTCTGAAATTTCAACTTGCAGGTCTTCTTTCCAGTCATTTAGTCTTTTCTGTGAGTTTTCACTTGAGAATAGTGTCAATGAGTTATAAAATTCTGAAATAATACCCTTTCTCTTACTATCTTTCATCAAAATTTTTTCCAAAGTTGAATAAGTAGGTCGAGTTAGAGCATTATTTTGATTTGAACGAATAAAATTTCTAGGCTGAAGATATTTAAAAAAGTGTGTTCTATTAAGATTGAATTTAATCCTCAGTTCTTCAAAAGACATTGTTATCTGAGCGTGACAAATATAAGTCTTGAATCTTTTGAATCCCTTTTAAATTCCATACTTTAAATACAATGTCCGCTGTCCCTGGTGTAAAATATTGATTACCCCATATTGGGCTAAATTGTGACAATAAGTGTGGTTCTTTTAAATATTTTTTAGTTTCACACCATATTTTGATCATGTGCTTTACAATTGGATTTTTAACTTGTTTCTGTAATTTTTTAGCCGAGTCTGAGTATATGAATAAGGGAAGAGGTAAAGGTAAATTGTATGATTCCATTTCAGTCCAGTGAGGGAGATCATTTGATGAAAAATAATATGTCATAGACCTCAGTTGTGCTGACCAGTAATACAACATAAAGTTTGGACATTTGAGACCTTCACGATCAAATGGTAAATATAGTAAGGACAAACGTAATCTAGCCTTCCTTTTGTTCCATATAAATTCCATTAACTTTTTTTAATTCTTGAGAATAGATCTGAAGGTGGTGGTAAAGGAATGTTTTGAAATAAATAAAGTATTTTTGGTAAGATATTACTTTTAAGTATATTAACCCCATGCACTCTGGTCAATTTCCCTAAAAACGCCAAAAAATAACGTACCCAAAGTAAATCAAAAGCTGTTCTTCTCTTCCGGTTATGGCGGCCACGTAGGAAGATGTGTTTCACCCTGCTCTGCTCCTAAAGATAAAAAATCGGCAAATAACTCTCTCATTTGGAACAAAGCCTATCCCAGCGTTTGGGCGAGGATATGCCGGTAAAGCCTAAGGCTGGGAAATCAGGTGGAGGAAAAAGTGAACCGCCGAAACAGTCCAAGTTAACGGACTTTCACGTTCATGACGAAGCAGCAGAAAAATCTTCAGATATGGAGGAGCAAGCTAGTGGCGGAGCGGTGACTGCTGGCGACGGCACAGGTGCAGTGCTCGCTGCCATTAGCTCAATGAGAGCAGACTTTTCCGCTAAATTTGATGGGATTATAGCAGCGATAGAAGGAATGAGAAAGGAGATAAGCCACTGTATGGAACGAGTAACGCAGGTGGAGCTCCGAATTTCCAGCGCTGAGGATGACGTCACCAGCCTACAATTAAAGGTGCGCAGACTGGAATTAAAAAATAAACGTCTGGAAGATAATGTCCTGGACTTAGAATCCCGGTTGAGACGGAACAACCTGAGGCTGGTGGGCCTCCCAGAGGGAACCGAGGGTCGGGACCCATGTTCCTTTTTGGAAAAGTGGATTCCAGAAGCGCTGAACAACGCGGAGCTACAGTCATCAGTCGTTTTAGAGAGCGTCCATCGAATTGGCCCACCGAGAGATAATAAGGCACCACCGAGGACGCTGATTATGAAGTTCCTCAGCTACAGAGACAAGATGACGATCTCCAACGCGGCGCGAGCCAAAGGAGAAATTAAATACCAGGATCAACAGGTGCGGTTCTACCCAGATTTGGCCACAGGAATCCAACAATTAAGGAAACAGTTTGACCCCGCCCGTAAAGTGCTGCGCAGCCTCGGGATTCGTCATGGAGTGATTCATCCTGCAAGACTGCTGGTCACATATAAGGGCAGAACCCACACCTTCAAGACCCCTGAGGAGGCGCAGGAGCTCATCAAGCAGACTGGTGGGAGCTAAGCATGAAGCATGAACAAAATATAAGGTAGAATATTAAAGCATTTGCACAGACATCTGACTGATCTGAAGCATATAGCAGTTTACAAAATATAGATTGCATTATATATTTAAAAAAAAAACCTATGATGTACAAAGTTGCTATAAAATTTTGGAGTTAAGTTGGAAAACTACAGAAGAGAGCTAATGTTATGTCATTAAAAGCAGTAGAGTCAGGGTGATTGGGAGGATGAAGAAGGAGTGGCTTTGGCTGGTCCTCGCGGGTGTGGAGCAGTCAATGGCTATAGCGGGAGATGGAATTTTTTTTTTATTTTGGGGGGATTACCACGAATGTGGGAAGGGGGAATTTGTTTGTGTGTAGTTTGTAGGATGAATGTTCAACCACTCATGTTTTTGCTTCTCTGTGTGAGCATGTTTACATTGCGAGGTAATCGCAAACTCCTTATTGATCATAGACCAAAGCGTTAATCCTAATTTAACTTCATGGAATTGCAGAGGTCTACAAAATTTAAAAAAACTTAAACAAGTTATGAATAAAATAAAAGACATAGGTTCAAAAATTGTGTTTTTACAAGAAACTCATCTAATAGAGGAGGATGTAAAAAGAATTAGGAGAAGATGGCAAGGAAGTGTTTTCACCTCATCATTTAGAGTTATGACTCTCATACATAAATCAATCCCATTTCAAGTGAAAAATGTAATTGGAGACAAATTTGGAAGATATCTAATCATTCAAGGATCTTTGTTATTAGAAAATATAAATCTGGTGAACTTATACGGTCCCAATATGGCGCATATGTAGGGCGCATATATGGTATTCATATTCCCCGCATATACCTAGTAGGCATGACGGTGCATATTCTGGAAGCTTCACGTCTTAATGGCCAAAGAGGACCTGACCCTGCAGAGACCTACGGGAGGTGTAAGGTTGCTCTTGCAGGAGACGGGAAGTTGGAGAGAATGTCCCAGCAGGAGCCCCGGAGGCTAGAAGGATGAGAGACAATGGAGACGCCAAGGAGCCTCGGGGGCTGTATGTTTACTAAAGGATTGGGGGTTGGGGGTGTGTTATTTGATGTTGGGGGTTTGTGACTTTGGAGAGTATAAGAACTGTGAAGGATGATTGTTCTGCTCTCTTTTCTGAGATTCTGTGCTTGTTAGAGGATGTGACCTCTCAATAAACCAACCCTGAGAAATAAACTCAGTCTCATCTGTGAAAGGCATCCTCTACACTGGTGACCTATGACAAACTATGGCCGGTGGCGACGATCTTCCAGCACCGGATTCTTCAGGAGCCAACTGGGTTAACGCAGCTACCACACTACAGCTGCCTGATTTCTGGCAACATAACCCGCGCTCCTGGTTTACCACTGTGGAGGCGCAGTTCCACCTTCGGAGAATCTCAGCAGACGCAACGAGGTTCTACCATGTCGTCGCGAAGCTGGACAGCCTCACAGTGCAGTGGGTGGAGAGCCTGACCAACCACCCGCCCCAGGACGACAAGTATGGCGCACTGAAAGCCGCCCTCATTCGAGCTTTCACTCCCTCGCAGGGAGAGCGAGCAGAGAGACTTCTGGCGCTAACAGAAGGGGAAGCAGACAGGCCGGCAGATCTGGTGGCAAGGATGATGAACCTGAGAGGCGAAGATGACGACAGTTTTATCTTCGCCCACCTCTTTCTCAGAACACTACCGCCAGCAGTGAGAGTCACCCTGGCCAGCTCACAGCTGCTCAACGACCGTGACTACCACGGGCTGGGCCAGGAGGCGCAGCGGCTCGTCGACACCCATAGACGACATGCAGCCACGACGGCAGCAACGGAGCTGAACGCACCCCCGCGAGACGAGGGGAGACCAGAGGCCGCAGCACCAGACCCACTGACATCAGCAGCGGCAGAGACCAGGAGAAGCAGAGCGGATGGCACCCTCTGCTTTTACCATCGACGTTTCGCTGAGAGGGCGCGCAGATGCATCCCACCGTGCCGATACAAGCACCAAGGAAACGCCAAGACCGAGAGTCGGTAGCAGCTGCTGCTCTCGGCGTGAAGAACAAGCTGCTTTTCGTGACGGACGCGAATTCAGGGAAGGATTTCCTGGTGGACACAGGCTCCCAGCTGAGTTTTGTCAAGCCTTCCTACGCGGACCTGCTGGTGCCTTCCAGCGGACCCCTGGTGCTAGCGGCAAATGGCTCGACAATCAAAACCTATGGGGAGAAGACGCTCCTCCTATCCTTCCACGGTCGCACCTTCGAGTGGACTTTCGTCGTAGCTGCAGTTAGCAACAACATGCTAGGTGCTGATTTTTTGTGCTCAAACAGTTTATTAGTTGATCTTACTAATAGACGTATGGTAAATGCACTGTCTTTCCACTCTATCTCCTGTACAGCTCGGGTGGCCCTGCCTTCTGCACATCCCAATGTCACAGCTGCGGGTGGTAAGTTTCATGCACTACTCAATCAGTTCCCAGCACTCACGGTCCCAACATTTTCAGCCTCAGTAGCCAAACACGGGGTCGAGCACTTCATAACTACCTCTGGCCCCCCTGTTTTTGCAAAAGCTCGGCGCTTGGACCCAGCTAAACTGGCCATCGCGCGCGAGGAATTCACCAACTTGGAAAAACTGGGCATTGTTAGACGCTCTAACAGCCCTTGGTCGTCACCCCTGCATATGGTTCCCAAGGCTGACGGCTCGTGGCGGCCTTGCGGTGATTTCCGCAGGTTAAATAATGCTTCAGCACACGACCGCTACCCGATCCCGCACATCCAGGATTTTTCGGCACATTTGGCGGGGGCGCGCATCTTTTCCAAAATAGATTTGGTGCGCGGTTATCACCAAGTCCCAGTCCGCGCTCAAGACATACCCAAAACGGCAGTAATAACCCCCTTTGGGCTTTTCGAGTTTTTGCGCATGCCTTTCGGCCTCAAGGGCGCCGCACAGACGTTCTAACGCATGATGGATGCAGTGTTGCGCGGCCTCCCTTTCGTGTTCGTCTACTTGGATGATATTTTAGTAGCCAGTACATCCGAGGACGAACACGAATGCCACCTCACAGCAGTTTTTCAGAGGCTGACAGAGCATGGGTTAATAATTAACCCAGCGAAATGCCAGTTTGGGGTACCGCAAATCGATTTTTTGGGGCACTGCGTTTCTCCAGAAGGAGCGGTCCCACTGCCCGATAAAGTACGCGCGATAATGGAGTTTCCCCAACCGCAGACAGTTAAAGCATTGCAAGAATTTTTGGGGATGGTCAATTTTTATAACCGCTTCCTCCCCAGCGCGGCACAGCTCATGCACCCACTGTACGCGGCACTAAAGAAACAAAAACCTGCAAATAAGGTCGAGTGGTCCCTGGAACGGGAGCGCGCTTTCTCCCAGGTCAAGTCGGCCCTGGCAAATGCTGTGTTATTGGCACACCTGGTGCCAGCAACTTGCATGGCACTAACCACAGACGCTTCCGACGTAGCAGTTGGGGCAGTTGTCGAGCAACTGGTAGCAGGGAGCTGGCAACCGCTTTCGTTTTTCAGCAAAACATTGCGCGATAACGAGCGGAAATACAGCGCGTTCGATAGGGAACTTTTAGCCCTGCATTTGGCCATCCGCCACTTCCAGTTCTGGCTGGAAGGGCGCCGTTTCACCGCGTTTGTAGACCACAAACGATTAACATTTGCAATGGCCAAGATTTCAGAGCCTTGGTCGAGCCGACAGCAGAGACAGCTGGCCGCGATTTCGGAGTTTACCACCGACATTCAACACGTGGCGGGCAAACACAATGTAGTGGCAATGCCAGGCCCCCAGGGGGCGGACATGGTGGCCGTGGACGCGGGCCAGGTTTGCGGCGCGGAAGCGCTCGCAGCCCCCGTCTGCGTGGGCTTAGATTATGCAGCCATGGCCGCCGAGCAGGTTAGCGATGCGGATGTGCGCGCACTCCAGTCTGGGTCAACAGGGCTAAGGCTGGAGCACAGGGTGCAACAGATAGGTGTGCCTCCTCTAATCTGCAATGTCTCCACGGGGCGCCCCTGCCCCGTGGTCCCAGCTGCATGGCGCCGCCGCATTTTTGATTTAATCCATTCGCTGGCACATCTGGGGGTTCGCGCATCGATCAAAATGGTGGGAGAAAAATTCGTTTGGCCGGGGCTGCGTAAACAGGTCAAAGAGTGGGCCGCAGCCTGCGCAGTGTGTCAAAGAGCAAAGATACACAAGCACACGCGGGCCCCCTTAGAACCTTTTCACATCCCGGCCAAACGCTTCGACCACGTGCATATCGACTTGGTGGGACCCCTCCCGCTGTCACAGGGGTTCACACACCTTCTAACCATGGTGGACCGCACCACGCGCTGGCCAGAAGCGGTCCCCCTGGCGTCAACTACAGCAGCAGACGTTGCGCGCACATTTTTAACGGTTTGGGTCACGCGTTTTGGAGTCCCGTCAGACATAACATCTGACAGGGGTCCCCAATTCGTTTCCGAGCTCTGGCCATCCATGGCACTCAGTCTTGGGGTGAAAATTCACTGCACTACCGCTTATAATCCCCAAGCCAACGGTTTGTGCGAATGCTTTCACCGGTCATTGAAAGCAGCCCTCAGAGCGGCTCTCACGGACACAAATTGGGTTGATAAACTTCCATGGGTTTTATTAGGGTTGCGTTCAACACCTAAGGAAGATTTGCAAGCCTCTCCGGCTGAGCTAGTTTTTGCCCAACCCCTCCGGCTACGGGGCGAATTCCTTCCAGAGAACCCCGCACCAAACCGCCCACCCGCTCAGCTGCTGCAGAGCGACACGGGATCAAACACCCTCCCCGGCCCAGTTCATCACAGTTTCCCACGCGTTTTTGTGCCTAAGACCTTAAAGAACGCAGAATTTGTCTTTGTCAGACACGACGCTCAGAGGCCAGGTTTAAGACCGCCTTATGATGGACCATTCAGGGTGTTGGGAACTGGGGAAAAACATTTTTTGCTCGATTTGGGTGACAGGAGGGAATTAGTCTGCATTAACAGACTCAAACCCGCTTTTGTGTTGGCTGATGAACAAGTGCAGTTAGCCAGGGCCCCCCGTTGCGGCAGGCCACCGGGGAGACACTGTTCTAAGCTTTCACAAGGATGTGCTAACGACTCTAATCCACAGATGCAAGAAACAGCTACAGGCAGATCGAAACCTGCTTACAGCAGATATGGCAGGAGGTTGAAGCCCAAGCAGTTGGGAGTGTGATATGTTGTGCCATTTTGCTGTTCTGTGTGATATGACATGTTTCTATGCATATTGGGGTGTACTTTGTCCTTATTTAGACGTTTGGGGGGGGTTATATGGCGCATATGTAGGGCGCATATATGGTATTCATATTCCCTGCATATACCTAGTAGGCATGACGGTGCATATTCTGGAAGCTTCACGTCTTAATGGCCAAAGAGGACCTGACCCTGCAGAGACCTACGGGAGGTGTGAAGTTGCTCTTGCAGGAGACGGGAAGTTGGAGAGAATGTCCCAGCAGGAGCCCCGGAGGCTAGAAGGATGAGAGACAATGGAGACGCCAAGGAGCCTCGGGGGCTGTATGTTTACTAAAGGATTGTGGGTTGGGGGGTGTGTTATTTGATGTTGGGGGTTTGTGACTTTGGAGAGTATAAGAACTGTGAAGGACAATTGTTCTGCTCTCTTTTCTGAGATTCTGTGCTTGTTAGAGGATGTGACCTCTCAATAAACCAACCCTGAGAAATAAACTCAGTCTCGTCTGTGAAAGGCATCCTCTACACCAATATAGATGATCAAAATTTCTTTGCTAATTTATTTCTTATTTTATCATCACTTACAGGGCAACATATAATAGCAGGGGATTTTAATTGTACATTGAATCCCGGTATAGATAGATCAACAGGACTGGACTGTACGCACAATGGATGCAGGATGATCAATAATCATTTTATGAAAGAATTGAGATTGCTAAATATATGGAGAGAAATGAAACCACAAGTTAAAGCTTACTCTTGTTATTCTAATACCTACAAGACATTCTCACGTATTGACTATTTTTTGATCTCCACAGAATTAAGGTCCAAGATTCAAAACTGCTTCTATGATAACATTGGGATCTCTGATCATGCACCCTGCTGTCTAATATATGTAGATAAGAAATTGACAAAGGATCCAGGTAGGTGGCAATTTCAGCATAAATGGCTTCAGGATGAGGAATTTGTTAAGTACATAGAAAAACAGATAGATGAGTTCTTTGATATTAATACTACACAAACATCAGCATGTGTAAAGTGGGAGGCTTTCAAAGCTTTTATTAGGGGGCATATTATTAGTTATACAGGTTCAAAATCTAAGAAGACTCGAGAGGAGAGAGTCCAATTGGAACATAAAATAAAAATTCTTCAAGAAAAAGTGTATGCAGGAAGTGACCCAAAGTTAGAGAACGAATTACTGATTCTGAGAGCTGAATATGACAAAAAATCAGCGAATAGAGCTGCCTCGAGTCTTGTAAGATTGAAGCAATCTTTTTATGAACAAGGTGAAAAATCAGGAAAATTATTGGCATGGTAGATTAAACAATTAGAATTTAAAACACCAATTACCAGTATTATAAGTAATGGACAGACAGTTGTAGATCCTTTAGAAATTAATAGTGCCTTTAGAATCAGAATCAGCTTTATCAGCTTTATTGTCAAGTATATTTACAGGTAAACATACAAGGAATTTGACTTGACATTGGGCGCGCACGTTAGGCGCATCCAATGACGAGGCAGCCATGCAAGGCGCCTGTCATAACAGTGGGGGGTAAAGAGGGGGAGGAGGGGGGGAAACACAATAGACAGAGAGAAAAAAGCATTGTTGATCAAAATAAAGCTCATTATATGACCAAAATTGTGATTACAAGAAAAAAACTCTCAAATGCACAATTAGCAGACAATAGAAAGATCACACAATAACAAGCGAGAGAGACCAGTGTATGTAGTCAGCATATGATCAGTGTGTAATGCAGTGTGGAGATGTGTCAATTGCTGGTGAACAGCAGAGGGCACCCCCTGGCAACGGATAGTCATGTGTTCTACACGGCATGTCCAGAGTTTATCTCTCCTCATGCAAGTGGCAAGTTCTGTAAACACATGAGCGCTGTCCTTGAGGAGCTCAATCTGCAGAATAACAGCCATTGTTTGTCGATGTTTGGGTTAGCAGAGCCACTCTTCCGCTTATCTTCATCAGGAGGAATGTAAATACAGGGCACCAAGACAAGGTCAAATCAAATCTACACAGTGCACTCAGAGAATAGATTTTTCCTCACCTGTGCAATTCTGTGCTTTCATAATTTCCATATGCAGGCTTAAACTTTAATCCCATGGAGAGCACAGGGCTCCAGATGTATTCCTCCACTGAATCACTGTCATTCAGTTCACCGTTTGCCGCTACTCGTGCCCTCCCCAACTGGTCGAATTTGATGAAGGAGCTTGCCGGGTCCGCTTTGATCAGCTCTCTCACCTTCCTTCAATTTCTGATACATCAGGGAACTTCACAGCCAAAAATAGAAGTCCTGAGATCATAACCAATAATGATGTTTCCACAGACGCATGAATTCCAATGTCCATGAGTCTCCTCGCAGGTTCCAATTCTTGGGCTCCCCCTTGGCCCGATTCTTGTTGAAAAATAGTGACAATAGCACATTTAAGCCGCTTCTAAATCCATAATTTCGGTTTAGATTAAGATTCAGCAGAAGAGCGACTAAACACAGACAAAAACGCAACATTGCAAAGCTGGGAATAGGTCAGGAAGGCAGACGGGAGGAGGGAAGAAAAAAATGTGACTGCTCTCTCTCAGAGCAAGAAGAGAAGATTTAGAGCAGGGGTGTCCAACCATGTGCCATGGAGAGCCAAGACCCTGCAGGTTTTACCTCCAACCAGTGTCTTCAACAGCAGATTTCTGTGAACTTCTTCCCACTGATTGCTGATAAGTGAAAACACCTGCTGAAGAGACTGGGTAGAAGAGAAAACCTGCAGGGTCTTGGCTCTCCATGGCACCTGGTTGGACACCCCTGATTTAGAGATTACTTTAGAGATTACTATGAAAAATTATATGATACAAAAAATGAAACTGACTTAACAAAACTAAATGGGTTTTTGGACGGATTATCTATACCATGTATTCCTAATGAAAACAGGGAGATACTGGAGTCTAAAATTAATTCAATTCAATTCAATTCAATTCAATTCAATTCAACTTTATTTATATAGCGCCATTTCACAACAACAGTCATCTCATAGCACTATCAACTGTAGGGGGAACCCCCACAGTTGCAGAAAGACCCCAGCAATCAGGCGATCCCCTGTGAGCAAGCACTTGGCGATGGTGGAGAGGAAAAACTCCCTTTTAACAGGAAGAAACCTCCAGCAGAACCAGGCTCAGGGAGGGGCAGTCATCTGCTGCAACTGGCTGGGGGGTGAGGGGATAGAGAAGAAGAAAAGAACAGACATGTAGAGAGCAAACAGCACGATGGGGACTCAATCTATGGGAGAGAACAAACAAATGTTAATGACCAGCAAAAAAAAATATTTCATTGAGAGTGAGAAAAGGAGTGAGGCCCAGTGCATTACTGGAGGTCCCCCGGCTGACTAAACCTATTAGCAGCATAACTAAGGGAGGGTTCAGAAACACATGATCCCTCCCTAATTGTAGGCTATATCAAAAAGGTAGGTTTTAGCCCTATTCTTAAAAACAGAGATCGAGTCTGACTCCCAAATCCAGATTGGCAGCTGGTTCCACAGGAGAGGAGCTTGATAACTGAAGGCTCTGCCTCCCATTGTACTTTTGGAGATTCTAGGTATTACAAGTAATCCTGCATTTTGGGAGCGTAGTGCTCTGTTAGGATAATACGGTAGTATCAGATCTTTTAAATAAAAAGGAGCCTGATTGTTTAGAGCTTTGTAAGTAAGAAGAAGGATTTTAAACTTAATTCTAAACTCTATGGGAAGCCAATGAAGGGAGGTCAGAACCGGAGAGATATGATCTCTCTTTCTAGTACCTGTTAAAACTCTTGCTGCAGCATTTTGGATCAGCTGAAGACTTTTTAAAGATGTTTTAGGACAGCCTGATAATAAAGAATTACAATAATCTAATCTCGAGCTAACAAAAGCGTGGATCAGTTTCTCAGCATCACTCTGAGACAAGATGCTCCTAATCTTGGCAATATTACGCAAATGATAGAAGGCAGTCTTAGAAACAAATTTAATATGTGAATTGAAGGACAAATCCTGATCAAAAATAACTCCAAGGTTCCTCACAGAGCTATTAAGAGAAAAAGTAACTGCATCCAAACTGAAAGTTTGATTTGGAAAGGAATTTCTAAGGTTTTTTGGACCAACAAGAATGACTTCAGTCTTATCTGAATTTAATAGCAGGAAATTACAAGTCATCCAAGCTTTGATTTCCTTAAGACAGGCTTCTAACTTGGCTAATTGATCACTATCATCTGGCTTCATTGACAGATATAATTGTGTGTCATCAGCATAACAATGAAAATGTATACAGTGCTTTCTAATAATATTGCCTAACGGAAGCATATATAAACTAAAAAGAGTAGACTAAAAAGAGTAGGGCCTAGCACGGATCCCTGTGGAACTCCATGACTGAGCTTTGAGTTGAAAGAAAACTCATCATTTACATGAACAAACTGGAACCTATCAGATAAATAAGATCTAAACCACTGCAATGAAGTTCCATTAAGTCCAACATAGTGTTCTAATCTATCAAGTAGAATATTATGATCGATAGTATCAAAAGCTGCACTAAGGTCTAAAAGGACAAGTACAGAAACTAGTCCATTATCAGATGCAATGACGAGGTCGTTAGTGACCTTCGCTAAGGCTGTTTCAGTACTATGATGGATTCTAAACCCAGACTGAAACTCTTCAAGTAAACCATTTCAAGTAACCAAATTAGTCAAGAAGAAGTTGGGCTAGCCATTGATAATATGAAATCAGGAAAAAATGCAGGACCAGATGGTCTTCCAGTTGACCTCTATAAAAAAATTTACGAATAAATTAATAAAACCATTTTTGGAAATGGTTTTAGAAGCATTTCAAAATTGTAATTTACCACAAGAAATATTACCAAATATTATTAACCGAGATCAGAATGGCTTTATAAAGGGAAGACAAGGCTTCCATAATGTAAGAAGACTAATATTATCTATTCTAATAAAGAAGCACCGGATACAGCTCTCCTATCATTGGATGCTGAAAGGGCCTTTGATAGGGTCGAATGGCCCTTTCTTTTTGAAGTCTTACAAAGGTTTGGACTTGGAAATAATTTCATAAAATGGGTACAGATAATATACAATAATGCAACAGCAGAAATCCTAACAAACAGCAATATTTCAAAATCAATAAATATCAATAGAGGATGTCGACAAGGCTGTCCACTTTCACCTTTACTGTTTACTATGGCAATTGAACCTTTAGCGATGGCAGTACGTTTACATCCACAAATATATGGAATTAAAGTAGGACCAACAGAACATAAAATCTCCCTGTCTGCCGATGACATAATTTTGTTTATGTCGAATCTTAAAAAAATCAATTCCGACCTTGTTGAATTTAATAAAGAATTTTGGGGAAATATCAGGATATAAAATAAATAAAACTAAATCTTCAATATTAATGCTAAATGAGACCCAGAGAAATCACCCAGCTCCTGAGGTAAATCAATTCAGTGTTGTAAATCAGTTTAAATATTTAGGAATTCAAATTGTGCCTAAGCTAGAATTAGTCGCCAGTGCCAATTATGAAGCCTTAATGACAGACATTAATGAGTTAATTCAGAGATGGATGTCACTACCAATGTCAATGATTGGGGGAATCAATATACTTAAAAGTAATATCTTACCCAAAATACTTTATTTATTTCAATACATTCCTTTACCACCACCTTCAGATCTATTCTCAAGAATTAAAAAAAAGTTAGTGGAATTTATATGGAACAATAGGAAGGCTAGATTACGTCTGTCCTTACTATATTTACCATTTGATCGTGGAGGTCTGAAATGTCCAAACTTTATGTTGTATTACTGGTCAGCACAACTGAGGTCTATGACATATTATTTTTCATCAAATGATCTCCCTTACTGGACTGAAATGGAATCATACAATTTACCTTTACCTCTTCCCTTATTCATATACTCAGACTCGGCTAAAAAATTACAGAAACAAGTTAAAAATCCAATTGTAAAGCATATGATCAAAATATGATGTGAAACTAAAAAATATTTAAAAGAACCACACTTATTGTCACAATTTAGCCCAATATGGGGTAATCAATATTTTACACCAGGGAGAGCGGATGCTGTATTTAAAGTATGGAATTTAAAAGGGATTCAAAAGATTCAAGACTTATATCTGTCATGTTCAGATAACATAATGTCTTTTGAAGAACTGAGGATCAAATTTTATCTTAATAGAACACTTTTTTAAAATATCTTCAGCTTAGGAACTTTATTCGATCAAATCAAAATAATGCTCTCACCCGACCTACTTATTCATCCTTGGAAAAAATTTTGACAAAAGATAGTAAGAGAAAGGGTATTATTTCAGAGTTTTATAACTCACTGACACTATCCTCAAGTGAAAACTCACAGAAAAGATTGAATTATTGGAAAGAAGACCTGCAAACTGAAATTTCAGAGGAACAATGGGAATTGGCTTGTACAGAAGCTCAAACCAAATCAATAAATGTACGTCTTAAACTGATACATTTTAAATGGTTAATGCAGATGTATGTTACACCGGTGGAATTAAATAGATATAATAAAAACATACCAGATATGTGCACAAAATGTATGGAAAGTAAAGGAACCTTATTTCATTGTTTATGGGAATGTAGAAAAATCAGAATGTTTTGGGAAGAGGTGAGGGTAACAATTGAAAAAATAATTTCAAAACAAATCATATTGAATCCTAAATTGTTTTTGTTGGGTCTGCATCCAGAAAAGCATAACTTTAATAAAAGTGAAAGAGCATTCATAGACCTCAGTTTGCTTAACGCCAAAAAATGTATTGCACTACTGTGGAAAAAGACTCATAGACCAGATGTGACTCAGTGGTTAAGACAGATGTTAACAAACCTTCCACTAGAAAGAATAACATACATACTGAAATCAAAGGAAATTGTGTTTGAGAATATATGGAGACCTTTTATTGATTATGTAAAAAATTTAAACATAACTTTTGAAGAAGAAGGTGAATGATGTGTGTGGACCTTGTAAATTCCAAACTGGTGAATGTATAATATGTATACGTATGTAATGGACTGCCTAGACTAAACAGAGGAGCATTGTTGAAGACCTGTTCTTGTTAGTGGTTGTCGGTGTTTTTAGTACTTTTTTAAAAAAAATTACTTTAGTGTTAGTGTTTGATTGTTTGTGTTATGTTTGTAAAAAAAAAAAAGGTTCAATAAAAAATATTGTGGGAAAAAAAAAGCTGTTCTTCAACCCTTTGCAGCATCTTCATGGGGTTGGTCTCATTTAAAAGAAAACACTTTGAATTTTTTGGCAAAACAGTCATAATCTCTCTAAGTGCTCCTGCCACTGAGTAACAGTCATTTAAACATACTGAACTTTAAGAAAATAAAGTTCGCCTGGGTGTTTTTTTTGGATACAAATGCTTCCAAATAACACACAGCTGTCAGATCTGGGCTGGAAAATGCAACAGAAATGTAGAACCAAGTGTTATCCAGCTGAGGTCAAAATTTTGTAACAATACCACAAAAAATTAATATATTACACAACTTTTTTCTCAGGTTGTTCCCAGGCGTTTTAGAACTGTGCCAAATTGTGCCAAATGGCACAGTTTGGAAAAACGTCTGTAACTTTTGAATGATTCAATATAGAAGCTTCATCTTAGGCTCTAATGAAAGGTGACACTCATGGCTGTGTGTGTGTGTGTGGGGGGTTGTTTATTCATTCATGAATGAATGAATGAACAAACAAGCCCCCACACACAAAGAAGCATGCCACGTAAAAAATGTGTGGCTTTTTTTTTTACAAGAAAAAATAACCTACAGTGCACTAAAAATTATACAAAAATATCTGTAATGTAGAAGATAACAACTCCCCCCCCCCCCCCACTACAGAGGACGGACATCGCCCGGTGCGCCGCGGTCACGGTGCGCTGCGGTCTACTACGCACAGTTGTAATTTACCGATCGGTCAAAAGTCATTTTGATTACAATTTTCAGGGATAAAGAATAATTTAGCTTATAACACTTACCTGTCCACAACAGCCGTGTCGCTGACGAACTTCTCTTCCTCATTGTCAGACGAACATGACGCTGGTCCGCTTCTTACGGACTCGTGGTTCTGGTCACGCGACCCGGTCAAACCATAATTCCATTATTGTGGTTTTGCGCTTCCATGATTGCAGTTTTGGCAAACGATTTTTCAAAACAAATAAGAACAGTAGTAAGAAAAAAAGACTGGCGAACGCGTGTGTGTCACCCAGCGGCTAAAACAAAACAGATTTTGCAAGGGAGGCACGCTTTCGAACTACTGTGCTTCAATTGGCTCGCTGTATTCACAGCCGTTGGTAGGCGGGTCCTTCTTGCTAGGTTTTCAGTCATTGGTTCTTCAAGGTTTCAGAAACCCAATTCAAGGCTCTTATCAGTCGAGTGACAGGACAATCACATCTAAACCAATTGAATTCCTAAATATTTAAACTGATCTACAACATTGAATTGGTTTACCTCAGGAGATGGATGATTTCTCTGGGTCTCATTTAACATTAATATTGAAGATTTTGTTTTGTTTATTTTATATCCTGATATATCACCAAAGTTCTTTATTAAATTTTACAAGGTCGGAATTGATTTTTATGTCATCGGCATACAGGGAGATTTTATGTTCTGTTGGTCCTACTTTAATTCCATATATTTGTGGATGTAAACGTACTGCCATCGCTAAAGGTTCAACTGCCATAGTAAACAATAAAGGTGAAAGTGGACAGCCTTGTCGACATCGTCTATTGATTTTTATTGATTTTGAGATATTGCTGTTTGTTAGGATTTCTGCTGTAGCATTATTGTATATTATCTGGACCCATTTTATGAAATTATTTCCAAGTCCAAACCTTTGTAGGACTTCAAAAAGAAAGGGCCATTCGACCCTATCAAAGGCCTTTTCGGCGTCCAATGATAGGAGAGCTGTATCCGGTGCTTCTTTATTGAAATAAATAATATTAAATAGTCTTCTTACATTATGGAAGCCTTGTCTTCCCATTATAAAGCCATTCTGATCTCGGTTAATAATATTTGGTAATATTTCTTGTAGTCGTTTTGCTAAAATTTTACAGATTATTTTAAGATCAGCATTTAATAGGACAACCCCTCACAGCACCAGTAAATATACAGGGAACAGACATTGAGATGGTGACATCCTATAAGTACCTGGGTGTTCATCTGAACAATAAACTAGACTGGTCACACAATACCGATGCACTCTACAAGAAGGGACAGTGCAGGCTGTTCCTACTGAGGAGACTCAGGTCTTTTGGTGTACAAGGGGCACTGCTGAAGACATTCTATGACACGGTGGTGGCATCAGCCATCACTTTTGGAGTGGTCTGCTGGGGCAGTGGCATTACTGCAGCTGATAGGAAGAGACTGAACAAACTGATCAAGAAAGCTAGCTCTGTCCTGGGGCAGCGCCTTGATCCGGTGGAGGAGATGGGAGAGAGAAGGATGGTGGCTAAACTGTCATCTCTGCTGGAGTCCGAGTTCCACCCTATGCAGGACATACTGAATGCACTGAGGAGCTCATTTAGCAGCAGACTACATCATCCTAAGTGCACAACCGAGAGGTTTCGCAGGTCCTTCCTACCAACGGCTGTCAGACTGTACAACCTAAGCAGGGCTGCTCGCAGAGATAGCAAAAAGACGTGACAACCTAATAGTATTGAATGCAAAAGACGCAATAGACTTACACAATGGTCCCCTCCGGTATACAACTAGGAAAATACCGGTCGCTATGGAGGGTGAGAATATGTATGGGTACATAATCATACCATGTAGGATAACTAAGCAGACGGTTGTGTTGTTTCATTCCATCTAGCTACAATGCTCCGCACTGTGTGTGTTTATATATTTATATATTTATTTCTGACATAATGCACGGCTCAGGAGACACACACGCAGGCTCAGGATAGATTTAACAGCTTTATTAGCAACAAGGAAGTGTATGGCTGCGTGTCTGTGGAATAAGAATGTATTGGTGGTGGCGTCTGCGTCAGGCACGGGGGCAGGAGGCCATACAGCCGGACAACCCTGTGGGAGAGAGCAGAGGGAGAAGGGTAACGGGCACCACACCAATACAGGGAATGATGATGATAGCTGGCTTACTTGGTTATGACAGGTGGCTGGCGTCGACAAGGACGAGGCCCGGAAGACAGCGACCTGCAGTACCTGTGGCAGCAGCGTAGAGCCAGCGGCGAGATGAGGAAGTCCGCCGCCGGGAATGTCCACCTGTGCACAGGGGAAGGCTAGAGGAGAGAGGTAAGGGGAGCTTACCCAAGTTATTTTCACTAGTCGGTTTGAGATCCGTAGTAGCAAAGGGGCCGAAGTTGAGAGACGGCTTCAGGCCGAAGCCCAGGGCAGAGTGGATTAAATACCTCGCCGCTGATGAGGAGCAGGTGTGCGCGCGGCTGGCGCCGCTGATGAGCAGCAAGTCATGACAATTTCATCTAGCAACAATGCTCCACGCTGACTTCCGGTTATGGCGGCCACGTAGGAAGACATGTTTCACACTGCTCTGCTCCTAAAAATAAAAAGTTTACTAAAACTCTCTTAATTGGAACAAAAACCCATCCCAGCGTTTAGGCGCAGATATGGTAAAGACCAAGGCTGGGAAATTAGGCGGAGGAAAAAGCAATTCGACAAAACAACCCAAGCTAACTGACTTCCACGCAAAACAGGGAAAACTCCAGAGACAATGGCGGAGGATGTAGCCAGCGGCGGAGTGGGAGCTGCTGAAGAGGGGACAAACGCAGTGCTCGCTGCCATCACCTCCATGAGAACAGAGTTTTCTTCTAAATTTGATGGCATTATAGCAACGATAGAAGGAATGAGAAAGGAAATAAGCGACTGTATGGAATGAGTATCACAGGGGGAGCTCCGAATTTCAAGCGCTGAAGATGACGTCACCAGCCTACAATCAAAGTTGCAAACACTGGAATTAAAATGGAAACGTCTGGAAGATAACGTCCTGGACTTGGAATCCCGCTCACGACGGAATAATTTGAGGCTGGTGGGCCTCCCAGAGGGAGCGGAGGGACGGGACCCATGTTCCTTTTTGGAAAAGTGGATTCCAGAAGCACTGAACAACGCGGACCTGCAGTCATCGGTCGTTTTAGAGAGAGCTCACCGAATCGGCCCACCGAGAGATAATAAGACACCACCAAGGACGCTGATTATGAAGTTCCTTAACTACAGGGACAAGATGATGGTCTCCAACGCGACGCGAGCTAAAGGGGAAATTAAATACCAGGACCAACAGGTGCGGTTCTACCCAGATTTGGCCACAGGAATTCAACAATTAAGGAGGCAGTTCGACCCCACCCGCAAAGAGCTACGCAACCTCGGGATTCGTCACGGAGTGATTCATCCGGCAAGACTGCTGGTCACATATAAAGGGAGAACCCACATCTTCAAGACCCCTCAAGAGGCGCAGGTGCTCATTAAGCAGATTCAAAAGGAGACTGGTGGGAGCTAAGCATGAACATGACAAAGGTAGAACATTTAAGCATTTGTACAGACATCTGATTGATCTGAAACATAAACATCCATCCATCCATCCATCCATCCATCTTCTACCGCTTTTCCGGAGGTCCGGGTCGCGGAGGCAGCAGTTCAAGCAGAGAAGCCCAGACTTCCCTCTCCCCAGCCACCTGCTCCAGCTCTTCAGAGGGGATACCAAGGCGTTCCCAGACTAGCTGGGAGACATAGTCTCTCCACCGAGTCCTGGGTCTGCCCCGGGGTCTCCTCCCAGTGGGACGTGCCTGAAACACCTCAAGTGGGAGGCGTCCAGGAGGCATCCTAATCAGATGCCCATACCACCTCAACTGACTCCTTTCAATGTGGAGGAGCAGCGGTTCTACTCTGAGCCTCTCCCGGATGACTGAGCTCCTCACCCTATCTCTGAGGGTGAGTCCAGCAATCCTACGGAGAAAGCTCATTTCAGCCGCTTGTATCCGCGATCTCGTTCTTTCGGTCATTACCCAAAGCTCGTGACCATAGGTGAGAGTAGGAACGTAGATTGACTGATTGATTGAAACATAAACATGTCTACAAAATACAGACTGTATTAAAAAAAAAGCTATGATGTACAAAGTTGCTATAAATCTTTGAAGTTATGTTGAAAAAACTACAGAAGAGAGTTAATGTCATAAAAATAGTAGTAGAGTCAGGATGATTGAGAGGAGAAAGTGAGAGTGGTTTGACTGATCCTCGCAGGTGTGGAACAGTCACTAGCTATAACGGGAGACGGAATTTTTTTGATTTTGGGGGGATTACCACGAATGTGGGGAAAGGGAATCTGTTTTTGTGTAGTTTGTAGGATGAATGTTCAACCATCCATGTTTCTGCTTCTCTGTATGAGCATGTTCATATTGCAAGGTAATCTCAAACTCCTTATTGATCATAGATCAAAGCGTTAATCTTAATTTAACTTCATGGAATTGCAGAGGTCTACAAAATCTTAAAAAAAACTTAAACAAGTTATGAATAAAATAAAAGACATAGATTCAAAAATTGTATTTTTACAAGAAACTCATCTAATAGAGGAGGATGTAAAAAGAATTAGGAGAAGATGGCAAGGTAACGTGTTCACCTCATCATTTTCATCCCGAGCCAGGGGAGTTATGACTCTCATACATAAAACAGTCCCATTTCAAGTGAAAAATGTAATTGGAGACAAATTTGGAAGATATCTAATCATCGTCGGGGTCACCAATTGTAGGAGTCAAGAATTGAGGAGACTGGATGATTTTCCAGTATCTGCTTTAATTCTCATTCATCCTACGTCCTCTCTCGATCGGAGTGAAAAGAGACAGGACGCAGTCACACACATACATTTATACACTCATCTCGAACAATACATCACACAAAAGTCACAATTCTCAGTCACATCCTTTCATCTGTAATAGAACACCCAGAGTCCTTCTGTTCTCCTCTCTGACCCCCAAAAGGTCAGGCCGGGTAATCTTCACCTCTCTCCTGAGTCCTCCTGAGTCCCCCAGGGGGTGCAGACACATTGTCCTCTTAAGGTGTGAAGTCAATACACATGGCTAGCTCAAAGTCTCTCTTGGCTGAATTTAGCCAGCCACATGTGAGTCACATAAGTTATAATTATGGGCTCTTACCGCTGTTTTGGGAATATCCTCTGGTCGAACCGGGACCTGATGATAACCGCGGACCAGGTCTATTTTAGAAAAAATGCGCGCTTTTGCCAGGTGCACTGAGAAATCCTGGATATGCAAAATCGGGTAGCGATCCTGAGCTGTGGCAGTGTTCAACCTGCGATAATCACCGCAAGGTCTCCACGAGCCGTCAGCTTTAGGCACCATATGCAGGGGGGAAGCCCAAGCAGACTTCGAGCGGCGAATTATGCCCAACCTTTCCAGGTTGGCGAACTCCTCCTGTGCCACGGAGAGCTTAGCTGCATCCAAGCGCCGAGCTTTAGCAAAAACTGGTGGGCCACTCGTGGTTATGAAGTGCTCCACCCCATGTTTTGCCACCTTAGCTGAAAAAGTGGGAACTGTGAGTGCTGGAAACTGGTGTAGAAGGGTGTGGAACTTACCACCTGCTGCGGCGACGTTGGTCTGTACTGGCAGCGGGCACACCCGAGCTGCACAAGGGATAGAACAGAAAGAGAGTGCATTTACTAGGCGTTTGTTGGCCAGATCAACTAACAAACCATGTGAACACAGAAAATCAGCACCTAACATATTGAAGCTCACTGCCGCTACGATGAAGGTCCACTCGTAGGCGCGGCCGTGGAAGGACAGAGACAAGGTTCTCTCTCCGTAAGTCTTGATGCTGGAGCCGTTGGCCGCTGTTGCTCCGTCTCCACGGGGTCCAGCCACCCGATCTGCATAAGTTGCAGTGATGAAGCTCCTCTGGGCTCCGGTGTCCACGAGGAATTGCCGCCTGGAGCCCGCATCTGTCAAATAAAGCAGCTTGTTCCGTTCGCCAAGAGTGGAAGCTGTTAACGACTCCTGGCCCGGTCGTTTCCCCGCTTTTTGAAACTGCACGGTGGGATGCATCTATGCGCCTTCTCGGCGAAACGACGGTGGTAATAGCAGGGGTTGTCGTGCCCCCTGGCTCGGGATCTCGTCGCCGCCGTCGTCGCTGGGGTGGGATCTGCTGCCTCTGGCTCCACACTGCCCCCGGCCGTTGTGCCGAGGTCTGCCGCTGCCACGGACGCGTCAGAGGTGGCGATAGGGGCCGTGGTAGAGCAGCAGGTCGCCGGAGTGTGGCAACCTCTCGCCTTTTTCAGCAGGTCCCTGCGCGAGCCCGAGCGGAAATACAGTGCATTTGACAGGGAACTCCTGGCGCTCCACTTAGCCATTCGACATTTCCAGTTCTGGCTGGAAGGGCGGCGTTTCACCGCGTTTGTCGACCACAAACCGCTCACTTTTGCGATGTCCAAAACTTCAGAACTGTGGTCAGGGCGGCAGCAGAGACAGCTGGCCGCAATTTCTGAATTTACCACCGATATTCAGCACGTAGCCGGTAAAATCAATGTGGTGGCAGACTGTCTGTCACGTGCAGTAACAGCACCCATCCGTGCGGAAACGGATTGCGCGGCCGCTTACCCAGAGCGTGGTAACAGCGCGGACACGCGCGTGGCTCCGGTCCACGTGGGAATAGATTATGCAGCCATGGCGGCGCAGCAGAGCAAGGACGCGGACATGCGCGCGCTCCTGTCTGGACCAACAGGGTTAAGGATGGAACGCAAAAATCTACAAACCGGTTTCCCCCCGCTTATCTGTGATGTATCCACAGGGCGACCACGCCCGGTGGTGCCAGCCGCGTGGCACTGTCGCGTTTTTGACGCCGTGCACTCCCTAGTGCACCCAGGGGTGCGCGCTTCGGTGAAAATGGTGGCGGAGAAGTTTGTTTGGCCGAGCCTGCGCAAGCACGTGAAAGAGTGGGCTAAAGCCTGCATGGCTTGCCAGCGGGCTAAAATTCACAGACACACTAAAGCACCCTTAGAACCGTTCCACATTCCAGCTAAAAGGTTCGATCATGTGCACATGGACCTCGTGGGCCCCCTACCCACATCACAAGGGTTCACGCACCTCTTGACGATGGTGGACCGAACCACTCGTTGGCCGGAAGTGGTCCCGTTAACATCGACCACAGCGGCAGAGGTGGCACGCGCTTTTTTAACAGCCTGGGTAGCGTTGTTCGGGGTCCCGTAAGATATTATGTCTGATAGGGGACCTCAGTTTGCGTCGGAACTGTGGTCAGCAGTGGCCAGCGGCTTAGGAGCGGCGGTACATCGCACGACCGCTTATCATCCCCAGGCCAACGGTTTATGCGAGCGTTTTCACAGGTCTTTGAAGGCAGCCCTCAGAGCGTCACTGATGGACACAGATTGGGTAAACAAGCTACCATGGGTTTTATTGGGGTTGCGTTCGGCACCCAAAGAGGATCTAGATGCCTCACCAGCAGAATTGGTCTTTGCACAACCGCTCAGGCTGCCAGGCGAGTTTTTACCCGACCACATGGCACCAGGGCCCTCCCCGATCCGGGGGTCTCTGAGTAACACGGGAGCAGAAATGCTCCCGGGCCCCTCTCATCACTCTTTCCCACGTGTGTTCGTGCCCCAGGCTTTACGAGACGCAGAGTTTGTTTTTGTCAGGCACGATGCACAGCGGCATAGCCTCCGCCCACCTTATGACGGTCCATTTCGAGTGCTGGAAACCGGGGAGAAATATTTTGTGCTAGATTTGGGGGGCAGGAGGGAGACAATCAGTATCGATAGATTAAAACCTGCTTTTGTGTTGCATAACGAGTCTGTACGGCCGGCGGGCGCGCCTCGACGCGGCAGGCCTCCAAAAGGGCGGCCCTGGGACTCCCCACGAGGGGCAAATAACCCTTCTCCCCCTCACTCCACAGATGCACAGCAGGACGGCCCAACACAGAACAGGAGACCTGCATACAGCAGATTCGGGAGAAGACTGAAACCTAAGCTGCATGCAGAATGATGTGTTTTTTGATTAGGTTGTTTAGGTTGCTGTGAGATTCTGTTGGGGGGGGTGACGTGCTGTATGGCTATGGTATGACTATATATGTGTGCCCAGTCTTTCGGGTGGAAGGGGGGAGTGATGTGGAGCCCATAATTATAACTTATGTGACTCACATGTGGCTGGCTGAATTCAGCCAAGAGAGACTTTGAGCTAGCCATGTGTATTGACTTCACACCTCAAGAGGACGATGTGTCTGCACCCCCTGGGGGACTCAGGAGGACTCAGGAGAGAGGTGAAGATTACCCGGCCTGACCTTTTGGGGGTCAGAGAGGAGAACAGAAGGACTCTGGGTGTTCTATTACAGATGAAAGGATGTGACTGAGGATTGTGACTTTTGTGTGATGTATTGTTCGAGATGAGTGTATAAATGCATGTGTGTGACCGCGTCCTGTCTCTTTTCACTCTGATTGAGAGAGGACGTAGGATGAATGAGAATTAAAGCAGATACTGGAAAATCATCCAGTCTCCTCAGTTCTTGACTCTTACACAAGGATCTTTGCTATTAGAAAATATAAATCTGGTGAACTTATACGGCCCCAATACTGATGATCAAAACTTCTTTGTTAATTTATTCCTTACTTTATCATCACTTACAGGGAAACATATAATAGCAGGGGATTTTAATTGTACATTGAATCCCGGTATAGATAGATCAACAGGACTGGACTGTGCGCACAATGGATGCAGGATGACCATGAATCATTTTATGAAAGAATTGAGATTGCTAGATATATGGAGAGAAATGAAACCACAAGTCAAAGCCTATTCTTGTTATTCTAATACCTATAAGACATTCTCACGCATTGACTACTTTTTGATCTCTACAGAATTAAGGTCCAAGATTCAAAACTGTTTCTATGATAACATTGTGATCTCTCATCATGCACCCTGCTGTCTAGTATATGTAGATAAGAAATTGACAAAGGATCCAGGTAGGTGGCATTTTCAGCATAAATGGCTTCAGGATGAGGAATTTGTTAAGTACATAGAAAAACAGATAGTGTGGCACACATATGTGGGTTTCATATGCTTCATATGTATTCACTGTATGCTTACTGTATGCTTCACGTCTCAGATGAACAAAAGGACTGAGCCTCCTAGGAGATAACAGGAGGATGTGAAATGTGGTCTTTTGTATGCAAAGAGATGGCCTTGGGGGATTTCCTGGCCGCCAGTGACTTTAGGTGGAGATGATAAGACTTGGAAGAAGACGCATTGTGACTTGGGATTAAATACAATGTGACTGTGTGCTTTGATGTCCTGGGGTATAAAAGGACAAATGTCTGGGGGGTTTCTTTCTCTTTTTCTGTTTTTGATGATGTTGGAGAATGGAATAAACCTGACTTGTGAGATAAACTCAGCCTCGTCATTTCCACATTCTCCACACTGGTGACCCTAAGACGTGTCATGAGCGAAAGAAATTCCCCCGAGCCGGACTCGTCAGGAGCCAGCCAGGCGAACGCAGCCACAGTCAAGCTACCAGACTTCTGGCAAGACAACCCGTGCTCCTGGTTTCACTTGGTCGAAGCACAGTTTGCCCTCTGGGGGATAACGGTAGATGACACGAAATTCTACCATGTTATTGCCAAGCTCGACAATCGCACGGCTCGACATGTGCAGAGCCTTTTAGAGCGCCCACAGGCTGACGACAAATACGGCGGGTCGAAGGCTGCGCTCATCCAGCGTTTCACTCCCTCAGTCCAGGAGAGAGCGGAGAGGCTCCTGGCTCTGAACGACTTGGGAGATAGCACGCCCGTCGACCTGATGGAGGACATGCTGAGGTTGAGGGGCTCAGATGGCAACGACTTCCTCTTCACCCACATTTTCCTGAGAACCCTACCGTCGGCCACGAGAGCGACCCTGGCCAGTTCACCGTTGTTGGCTCAGCGGGACTTCCGCGCGCTGGCCCAGGAGGCACAATGGATTCTCAACGCCAGCAAACAGCGCGCGGCCACCGCGGCAGCGACGGAGCTTGGCGCGACGACCAGAGATGGCAGGGGGCCAGAGGTGACGGTAGCAGACCCACCGACAACGGCGGCGGCGAGGGCCAAGGATCGCGGAGGAGACGACCTCTGTTTCTACCATCGCCGCTTTGCAGAGAGGGCACGCAAATGTATACCACCGTGCCAGTTCAAGCGCTCGGGAAACGCCAAGACCGGGGGTCAGTAGTAGCCGCGGCCCTCGGGGAAGAGAACAAGCTGCTCTACTTGACGGATGCGCGTTCGGGGAGGCAATTCCTCATGGACACAGGCTCCCAAGTGAGTTTCATCACGCCTACCTATGCTGACCAGCTGGCGGGTCCTGGAAGTCACGGAGCGTCAGCAGCGAACGTATCGAGGATTAAGACCTTTGGTGAGAGGACTCTGCTTCTGTCCCTACACGGCCGTACATTTGAGTGGACTTTTGTTATAGCTGCAGTGAGCTTCAATATGTTGGGGGCTGATTTTCTGTGCTCACATGATTTGTTGGTCGATCTTGCTAATAGACGCCTGGTTAATGCACTTAACTGCATTAACTATCTTTTAGTTCCAGCTGTAGCTCCTTTAGCAGATTATCATCCCAACAGCCTCTGTTAAACTGCTTGAGAAGCTGTTTGTCCACTTCCTGTGGCTCTAGATCGCCTCTACGCACTGTGAGATTGAGCGCCACCTGCAAACGATGCAGATATGCAGAGGGGTTTTCTCCATAATCTTGGAAAGTGTTCATGAATCGCACAAGCAGTTCCTCACCGTCTTCAACAGTCCCAAAAGCTGAGTCCAAAAGCTTAAGATAGTCGGCAGAAGTGGCTTCAGGCCCAAGAGGGCGAATAACATCAGACGCAGAAGCAAGAAGACTTTCAAGGATCTTGCGAGATTTTTCCAAGTCAGAAAAAGAAGTATCTTCCATCATCAAGTCAACATGTGAACGCCACGTTTCATAATCAGCTTCAGTATGCGGTCTTGGCGTTTTGCCAGAGAAAGCTCTGATTCTCAAAGAGGAGTGGGCGTTTGACCGCTTCTCTGTATTTTTAATGACATGCTCGACTATGATTTTCTGAACCTCGGGTGGGTTAAAATCAGCTGGACTCAACATTTGAGGTGGCAAGTTTGGTCTAAGAGGGCTTTGGAAGAGTGCTTGAGTGGTTTTAGGGATGCGAGGCACTTCAACTTGGAGTGGAGGAGAGACTCCACTTTGTGTGGGTTCTACAGTAGGGAAAGCAGGATCAACGTCAGCAGAGACCGTTTCAGCTGTCTCAGCAGCTTCAATAAACTTCCCTATTGTGGACATAACCTCCCGCAACATCTCTTCAAAACCTTTCCACTTAACTTAGCTAAACCCCTCAGGTTGCTAAGATAAGCCTCAGTAACACTGCCCCCTACAGTTTTAGTGTACACATCAGTTAAGGCTTGAATGCAGTACTTAACATCAGGATTGTCAGTGGATGGAAAGAAATACGGCAACGCAGGTACTAATGTTTCAACAGCTAATCCAGACTCGAACTCCACAAGGTGGCTTTTGTCAAATTCAGATGAGTTATCATCAATGCTAAGTACCCTGTGAATAGTGCCATGCTGCTCTAGGAACTTAAAAACGTCTTTGTCTTTTTCTTTATCGACAACACCACTGACAATGACTGCATTTGGGACTTTAACACCATATTTTGCAACAAAATCCATTTTGACGGTATATGAACTGTTTGGTCAGGGGTCAAAACAGAGTCCACTACTGTTGTCGCAACGCTCCAGGCTCCTGGCTGGGCTCGCCAGATTTTTGTAATTGTGTGACACCACTTTGTAGCACTTACTTACTTTAGGTGTTGTCTTGTACCCTTTTGGTAGTACTGGGTATGGCAGTGTAGTTACCTTTAACCTTACCACATAGACAGAAGGGGCAATTGGGCCAGGTCAGATAGATTCTAGGTTCGTAGGAGCCTGGAGGGCGTAACAACAGATGACACACACAGAAGTATGGGAACTTGCAAATATGTGTATTATTTACAGTTGTGTACACTTAAACAAACACAGCGCTTGCAACAATAATAATAAAATAAATAAATAAATAAAATACCCCAAAATATATTTACAATACTTTCAGTCCATTTGTATCAGTTCCAGGTGACCGGTTGAATCACTTCTAGCAGTTAATAGGGTTCGGGCTTCGGCTCGCCATCCAGATCTGGAGAGCCACACTCTTCTGAATCAGGTTATTAAAAAAAACCTGACCTACAGAACAGGTCAGAACACAAAAAATAAGCTATGCTCTATAGCTTATCACATGGGTTTCAAATATAAATATTCTAAGTTGTACAACAATAATTTTTTTTAAACACCTTTAAACCACAGATGTAACATTCACTCATAAGTAATAATCAGTAGTAGTGAAATGAAACCTTTTGCTAACCATTACAGCTCTGACAACCTCCTCCTGTGTAAAACCTAGCCGGAATTAAGATAAGATAAGATAAGATAAGATAAGATAAGGTAAGATAAGATAAGCCTTTATTAGTCCCACAACGGGGAAATTCCAGGATTGCAACAGCACAGGGATAGCAACACTCAGAGCAACAATGAGAAGGCAAGAAAAAAAAAAAAAATTAGCATCGGAGGTTAGCATTTTAAGCTAGCGGTTAGCATTCCACATACACACTGAATGGCACTCACCATGCTAAGCAACACGTGCTTCACAGGATTCCCTCGCTCACGTGAGTTCACAGCCTTTGGGTTCAAATCTTAAAATTTAACAAAAGAGATATTGTGGGTCACCCCCACAGCCTACGGACAAGCAGAGCGCTCAGCTGGAGCAATTAGCAGAACAATGAGATGTATGTATTGAGATCAATGGGCAGCTTCTCTTTGTCTAGCTCTTTTCTGCCAGTATCCTATTGATATGTGTGACTCAGATGCAGGTGTTCATGACTTCCTGCTCTGTACTGTGATGCAAATGTCCCATGCCTTCCTGCAGTGCCTTTCATGTATTGTCTGTAACTGGGTATATAAGTCACTGAATATCACATGTTCTCTCTCTCTGACTACACGCATAGCCTGTCTGCTTACGAGAGCCTGAGGGCTCGCTCTGGCACGCTTATACAGTGCCGGGGTGAGTTCTGTGATGGCGGGATGAATGATGAATAAAACCCACTTTTAAACCTCAGTTCGCTGCTTATTATTTCATACCGCCACACTGGTGACCCCGACGTACATCTACACTGGTGACCCCAAGAAAAGAACACGCTGGCAGCCCCCGGCGGTGACTCTCCGACGACAAGCGAACGCAGCAGCCTGACGCAAATGGACTGCCCTCCCTTTGGCTACAGGGAGACCTCGACGCAGAACCAACACCAGGCGAACTCTCCGGAGATCACCCACGACTGGAAAAGCCGCAGAAAGCTTCATGGTGCGACCCTCGCCTGAGATCGGGACATCCACGCTAGACCGGCCGAGGGACACAGAAAGTCTTCTCCCTCTCACCGCTCCTCCTCCCTCTCACCGCTCCTCCGCATCGACACGAGCGCAAGGGACAAAGATCGTCTCCTCCCTCTCACTGCTCCTACGTATCTGCACGAGCCCGAGGGACAAAGATCATCTACTCCCTCTCACCGCTCCAACGCACCATGACCTGAACGCAGAAAAGAACACGCTGACAACGAACGCAGCACCCGGCGGTGATTCTCCGACAAGTGAACGTAGCAGCCTGACGCAAATGGACTGCCCTCCCTTCTGCTACAGGGAGACCTCGACGCAGAGCCACCACCAGGTGAACTCTCCGGAGATCACCCACGACCGGGAAAGCGGCAGAAAGCTTCATGGTGAGATCTGCACGCCTGAGATCTGCACATCCACGCTGGGACCGGCCGCTCTCACAGCTCCTCCACACGAGAGTACACACACCTCGTCCTCTCTCCATGACAGCGACCTCCAGGGCCAACGGAGAACGCAGCGCGTGGACCTGAACGCACCATGACCGAACTACAGCAACAGCCTGAACAGGGATGACCATCGGCGCTGACTACGCTGATCTCCAGCAAGCTCCCTGATCCTGACTTGCCTCTACAGCGGTCCTGCCAAGCACCGAACCCCGCACGCATACCGGGGGGTTATGAGGACAGCGCACCACGCATGGGACAATACCGGCTCCACACAGACCGCCATCGTCCTTCGCCGCTGCACACAGAACCTTCAGGGCTGCTCACACACCTGAAGCACGCACGCAGCTCGCTCACAGGAATTTTGTACGGGTCTCAGCCACGGCGCACAGGGGAATTTGGCCGTCAGCTGTTCCCGAGGGCCTTAGGGCTGCGCGTGTACCTAAAGTCAACACGCCAAGTCCCACACCGCTGCAGCTCCTTTTTTCTTCATAGTCGCGAGAGGAGTCAGAGACAAATTTTTCTTCTCACAGCCGCTGTGGACCTCTGCACGTTCAATGGGACAGCCCCTCAACATCGCGGATCCACAGGTAATTTTTGCGTGGCCCAGACAATTTTGCCGTCCCGGACCAGCACTTGCTACCCCCACCCCCCTCCCTCCACCTCCGCCTGCACAGAGCTTTCCCTGCTCGCTATCAAAGCCGGACTATCGAGGCCTCAGCTTCCTGCTGAGCCATCTGGGGGGGAATGTGTGGGTCACCCCCACAGCCCACAGACAAGCAGAGCGCTCAGCTGGAGCAATTAGCAGAACAATGAGATGTGTGTATTGAGATCAATAGGCAGCTTCTCTTTGTCTAGCTCTTTCCTGCCAGTATCCTGTTGATATGTGTGACTCAGATGCAGGTGTTCATGACTTCCTGCTCTGTACTGTGAAGCAAATGTCCCATGCCTTCCTGCAGTGCCTTTCATGTATTGTCTGTAACTGGGTATATAAGTCACTGAATATCACATGTTCTCTCTCTCTGACTACATGCATAGCCTGTCTGCTTACAAGAGCCTGAGGGCTCGCTCTGGCACGCTTATACAGTGCCGGGGTGAGTTCTGTGATGGCAGGATGAATGATGAATAAAACCCACTTTTCAACCTCAGTTCGCTGCTTATTATTTCATACCGCCACAGTATTAGAATTTGGCAATACAGCAATACCTCGTTTCTCATGTCGGTTTTGGCTTACCAATCTCAAGTGTTTTATCCAGGCAAAGGCTGCTACTAGCACATTAGCTCACCATCTCAGTAAGGGAACGCGCTCTCTCGGTCGATGTCTGCTGCGACTGAATGCGTTCTGCAGATTACACTGAGACCGAGCGAGGGATTGCGTGACCCCACTGGCTGGCGTGACCCCATTGGCTGATGCTGCCAAACAAATGACGCAGCCTTTGGTTGCTCAGTATACCAAATAAAAACACTAGGAACCCCATCAGAGCCCCTTAGAAATGTTTTTAACTAGTAATGGATGTATTTTATGAACTTATATTTATCTATTGTGGAGTGTGTAAATGAAGAGGCAGATTCATTTCAGACGATTTATTACACACTCACAACTCACAAGCAAAGAACAGACTGAACATTTCAGCAGGCACTCTCCTCTTAAGTTTCATGGCATTTCTCCACACACAACATGACATTTGCATCACACTGCATTCAACCCCCTACGTCCCTGACTCCTTCCTGCTATCTCACCAGGAACCTCCTTCCCATTGTTCTCCCATGTTTATCCACTGTCTCTTGTCTGAGATGCTAAATAATCTGGCTCTCTCAAGGTGCTAAACTCCCCCCCCCCAGCTTCTTAGATAGAACAATAGAATAACAGTCCACATGCTGTTTGGGCTTCCGTCTCCTCCCGTATCTGCTGTAACTGGGATTTACCTCCTCCGTGGTGCTGCTGTGCTGGTGGGGGGCTGCCGGGAGTGTGTCTGATTGCAGGTGGGCTGTGACTGGGGGGGGGGGGGCACTTCGGTCTGTCCGTGTGGCTGCTCTGATGAATCGTTTCCCTGGGGCTCTCTCCGTGGGGGTCTTCCATGCCGAGGGGCCCTAGCCAACAGCACTTGCTCGTCCGCCACAACGAAAGCAGGTTTGAGTCTGTCTATGCCAATTTTTTCCCTCCTACCCCCCAAGTCTAGCAAAAAATGCTTATCCCCTGTTTCCAATACTCTGAACGGTCCATCATAGGGTGGGCGCAATGGAGGGTGGTGGGCGTCGTGTCTGACAAACACGAACTCTGCGCTCTTCAAAGTTTTAGGCACAAAAACACGCGGAAAACTGTGGTGGGCAGGGCCCGGCAGCATGCCTGTGTTTGCGCTACGCTGCAAAAGCTGAGACGGGGAGCTGTCCGGAGAGGGATTATCTGGCAGAAATTCCCCGGGCAGCTGTAGCGGCTGCGAAAAAACGAGCTCTGCCGGGGAAGCTTCCAGAACTTCTTTCGGCGCGGAGCGCAACCCCAACTACAAAAGCACTCGGAGAGCGCAGACCTCCGCCAAGCGCCACAGTTCCCCCCATACAGTGTTTGTGTGTACGTTTTCAGATTCCTTGAAAATGAAAACATATGACTAGCAATTGGATTGACAATGATAGGATTAGTGGTTCAGTAGTTATTCACGAAAATGGCATTTTCCATAAAGGCGGCCACAGTTCCCCCCATACAGTGTTTGTGTGTACGTTTTCAGATTACTTGACCATGAAAACATATGACTAGCAATTGGATTGACAATGATAGGATTAGTGGTTCAGTAGTTATTCACGAAAATGGCATTTTCCGTAATGGCGGCCACAGTTCCCCCCATACAGTGTTTGTGTGTACATTTTCAGATTCCTTGACCATGAAAACATATGACTAGCAATTGGGTTGACAATGATAGGATTAGTGGTTCAGTAGTTATTGACGAAAATGGTATTTTCCGTAATGGCGGTTTAGCACCACAGTTCCCCCCATACAGTGTTTGTGTGTACGTTTTCAGATTCCTTGACCATGAAAACATATGACTAGCAATTGGATTCACAAATTGGATTCACAATGATAGGATTAGTGGTTCAGTAGTTATTGACGAAAATGTCATTTTGCGTAATGGCGGTTTTCTTCTGGACGGTGATCCGGATCACCACCAAAATGTAATCATCTGTAGGATACCCCATTTCTGACAATCTGTGAAAATTTCATGAAAATCCGTCCATAACTTTTTGAGTTATCTTGCTAACAAACAAACAAACAAACAGACAAACCAATGCCGATGATCACATAACCTCCTTGGCAGAGGTAATAAAACCCACGGCAGCCTGTCTACCCAATTTGCATCCGTCAATGAAGCCCTGAGTGCTGCTTTCAGTGATCTATGAAAACGCTCGCATAACCCATTGGCCTGTGGGTTGTACGCGGTTGTGCGGTGAATCGTAGCACCCAGGCTGTGGGCCATCGCGGACCAGAGCTCGGAAACAAATTGAGGGCCCCTGTCGGACGTAATGTCCGACGGGACTCCAAAACGCGCCACCCATGCTGTTAAAAAAGCATGCGCTACGTCTGCAGATGTGGTTGCTGCCAACGGGACTGCTTCTGGCCAGCGCGTGGTGTGGTCCACCACTGTCAGGAGGTGCGTGCACCCCTGAGATGTCGGGAGGGGGCCCACGAGGTCCACGTGAACATGGTCGAACCTCTTAGCTGGGATACGAAACGGCTCCAAGGGAGCCTTCATGTGTCGTGTACCTTGGCTCGTTGGCACGCCACGCAGGCTGCAGCCCACTCTTTCACTTGTTTGCATAGGCTCGGCCACACAAACTTCTCTCCCACCATTTTGACCAACGCGCGCACTCCTGGGTGCGCCAGAGTGTGAACCGACTCAAACACGCGGCGGCGCCACGCGACCGGAACCACCGGACGCGGGTGACCCGTGGAGACATCGCAGATTGAGGGGGGGGCGCCATCTTGCAGCACCCTGCTCTCCAGCCTTAACCCTGTTGGTCCAGACTGGAGAGCGCGCACGTCTGCATCGCTAATCTGCTCCGCGGCCATGGCTGCGTAATCTATCCCCACGCAGACTGGGGCAACCACGGCGCGCGAGAGGCAGTCCGCCACCACATTCAGTTTACCCGACACATGCTGAATATCGGTAGTAAACTCTGAGATCACGGCCAGCTGTCTCTGCTGCTGGCCCGACCACGGTTCTGAAACCTTGGCCATTGCGAATGTTAGCGGCTTGTGGTCCACGAACGTGGTGAAGCTGCGCCCTTCCAGCCAGAACTGGAAGTGGTGTATGGCCAGGTGGAGAGCCAGCAACTCTCTGTCAAACGCGTTGTATTTACGTTCGCTGTCGCGCAAAGTTCTGCTGAAAAAGGCAAGCGGCTGCCAAGCCCCGGCGACGCGCTGCTCCACGACCGTCCCTATGGCCACGTCTGAAGCGTCGGTGGTGAATGCTATGCGGGCCGCCGGGTCCGGATGCGCCAGCAGTGCGGCATTTGCCAGGGCTGCTTTAACTTCTGAAAACGCCCGCTCTCGCTCCGGGGACCATTCGACCCTATCCGCGGGTTTCTGTTTCTTGAGCGCGGCGTACAATGATTGCATGAGCTGCGCCGTGCGGGGAAGGAAACGGTTATAAGTTCACCATCCCCCAAAATTCCTGCAGTGCCCTGACCGTCTGAGGTTGGGGAAAATCCGCCATGGCGCGCACTTTGTCGGGCAGCGGGATCGCTCCTTCCGGAGAGATGCGGTGCCCCAAAAAAATCAATCTCCGTCACGCCGAACTGGCATTTCACCGGGTTGATTATTAACCCATGCTCCTCCAACCTCTGGAAAACCGTCGTGAGGTGGGTTTCGTGTTCGTCTTCGGACGCACTGGCTACCAGGATATCATCCAGGTAGACGAACACGAAAGGGAGATCGCGCAGCACTGCATCCATCATGTGCTGGAACGTCTGTGCCGCTCCTTTTAACCCGAATGGCATGTGCAGGAACTCGAATAGACTGAACGGAGTTATTACCGCTGTTTTGGGTATGTCCTCAGCGCGCACTGGGACTTGGTGGTAACCGCGGACCAGGTCTATTTTGGAAAAAAGGCATGCTCCGGCAAGGTGAACGGAAAAATCCTGTATGTGGGGAATTGGGTAGCGGTCATGTGCTGTGGCGTTGTTCAACCTGTGGAAATCCCCGCATGGTCGCCACGATCCCTCAGCCTTAGGGACCATGTGTAGCGGGGATGCCCATGGGCTGTTTGATCGCCTGATGATGCCCAACCTTTCCAGGTTGGCGAACTTCTCGCGCGCTATGGCCAGTTTAGCTGCGTCCAAGCGCCGAGGTCTTGCAAAAACGGGCGGCCGGTGGTGGTGATAAAGTGCTCCACCCCGTGTTTAGCGATGGCTGCCGAAAACGTCGGGACCGTGAGTGCTGGGAACTGAGTGAGCAGTGTGTGGAACTTACCGCCTGTAGCTGTGACGTTGGCTTGTGCTGTTGGCTGGGTCACTCGAGCTATACAGGGGAGAGAGTCAAAGGACAGTGCATTCCCTCTCCAGTGCACTCCCTCTCCTTCCGGCATTCAGAGAGAGCAGATGCTTTCTTCCTCCTCTCCCTCCTAATCCTCTCCCTTCTGATCCCAGCTTGCAATGTTGTGTTTTTGTCTGTGTTTAGTCGCTCTTCTTCTGCTGAATCTTAATCTAAACGGAAATTATGGATCTGGAAAGTGGCTTAAATGTGATTGTCACCACTTTAAAAGAAGATCGGGTCAAGGGGGACCCAAGGGGAAGACTCATGGATATTGACATAATGCACGGCTCAGGAGACGCACACACACAGGCTTAGAGTAGTTCAAAGAGTTTATTAACAGCAGGAGTGAATGAGTGCGTGTCTGCGGGATGTAAATGTGTTGGTGATGGTGTCTGCTCCAGGCACAGAGGCAGGTGACCGTACAGCCGAGCAACCCTATGGAGAGAGCACAGGGAGAGGGTGACGGGCATACACCAACACAGGAGGGATTTATGGCGAGAGAAGGACTTACTTGGTGGGTCAGGACAGCTGGCACAACAAGGGGGCGAAGCCCGGAAGACAGCCACCTGGAGAGCTCCGTACAGCAGCGAGGATTGGGCGATGGAGAGGAGATGTCCGCCGCTGGGGAATCCACCTGTGCACAGGGGAGAAGACTGAAGAAAAGAGGTAAGCGATCTTCTTACCAAAATGGTGACGCTGAAGGGAAGTATGCTCACAACGGTGAGGGACGAAGTCTGACGGCTTCAGGCCAAGCCTCCGGGCGAGACGGCCTTTATCCCTCGCCGCTGATGATTGTCAGGTGCGTGAGCAGGTGGCGCCGCTGATGAATGGCGCGGCGTGACAGATATTGGGAATGCATGTGTCTGTAAGATTCGACTGGAGATGCAGAAGACATCTACTGGCTATGATCACAGGACTTTCTACTTTGGCTTTGGAGTTCCTGATGTATCAGAAATTGTGGATGGTAAAGGAGCTGTTCAACACGGACCCAGGCAAGCTCCTTCACCAAATTCAACCAGTTGGGGAGGGCACGAACAGCGGCATGGTGAACTGAATGGTAACTGATTCAGATGGTGGAATACATCTTGCGAGTCGCTAGTGCTCTCTAGGAATGTTTTTTAAGCCTGTATATGGAAATTATGAAGCGCAGAAACGCATGAGAGAGGAAAATTCTATTCTCTGTGTGCACTGTGCAGATTTGACCTTGTTTTTTTGGTGCCCTGCTTACATTCCTCCTCGATGAAGATAAGGCAGGAGTAGCGGCTGGCTTTAACCCAAACAATCGACAAACAATTGCTGTTGTTTCAACAGACTGGACTCTTCAAGGACAGTGTTACCATGTGTCTTCTGCAAGCAAGAGAGAGAGACTCTGGACTTGTTTATAGATCACATGATTAACATCCATCCACTGCCAGGAGGCGCCCTCTGCTGTTCACTAGCAATTGACACACCCACACTACACACTGCATACAACATTACATGACTGATTCAAACATACATTGACACACACACACTCACACTCTCTCTGTACTGCTTTGTCATTGTGTGATCTCTATTGTCTGCTAATTGTGCATTAGAGAGTTTTTTCTTGTAATCACAATTTTGGTCATAACATGAGCTTTATTTTGATTAACAATGCTTTTTTCTCTCTGCCTATTGTGTTTCCCTACCCTCCCCCCTCCCCCTCTTTATCCCCCACTGTTTCGACTGGCACCTTCGGGCTGCCACGGCCTGGGATGCGCTTAGAGCGCGCCCAATGTCAAGTCAAATTTTAATTCTCCTGTATGTATTACACGTATGGTAGTATTGACAATAAACCTTATTCATTCATTCATAAACCTTATTCATTCATTCATTCATTAACCAGGTGCCTGTTAGCAACATCAACCAGTAAACCATGTGCACACAGAAAATCAGCCCCCAGTATATGGTAATTCAGTGCTGCTACGACAAAAGTCCACTCATATGTACGGCCGTGTAGAGATAAGAGCAGAGTCCTCTCACCAAAGGTCTTAATATCCGAGCCATTTGCTGCCAACATCTCGGGGCCGCTAGGTCCTGCCAGCCGGTCAGCGTAGGTCGGCCGGATGAAGCTCTTCTGGGCTCCGGTGTCCACGAGGAAACGCCTCCCCGAGCGTGCATCCGTCAAGTAGAGCAGCTTGTTCTCTTCACCGAGGGTCACAGCTGCTACCGACCCCCGGCCTTGGCATTTCCCGAGCGCTTGAATTGGCACGGTGGCGCACATCTGCGTGCGTTCTCTCCGAAGCGGCGGTGGTAGAAACAGAGCGTATCTCTCTGGCGCTCCTTGGCCCCCGCTGCTGCTACCGTCGGTGGCTCCTTGCCTCCTCTGGTTGTCTCACTGGGCTCCGCCGCTGCCGCGTTGACTGTGATCGCCCTGGTGGTGATGATGATCCGGTCTGCCTCCTGGGCTAGCTCACGGTAGTCGTGCATGGTCAGCCACGGCGAATTGGCCAGAGCCGCTCTCGCCACTGTCGGTAGGTTCCGGAGGAAGAGGTGGGCAAACAGAAAGTGCCCGTCGTCCGTGCCCATTAACGCCAGCATCTTCTCCATCAGGTCTACGGCTGAACCATCTCCTAACTCGGTCCCCGTCAGGAGCCTCTCCGCTCTCTCACAGTCCGAGAGCGTGTAGCGCTGGATGAGCGCAGCCTTAAGCGCCTCATATTTGCTGCTGGCTGGTGGCTGATCGAGCAGGCTCGCTACCTGCTGAGCTGTGCGGGCGTCGAGCGCTGCGACCACATGGTAGAATCTGGTGTCGTCTGCCGTTACTCCCTGGAGGGCGAACTGGGCCTCGGTGAGGTGGAACCAAGAGCGCGGGTTGTGCTGCCAGAAATCCGGTAGCTTGACTGAAACCTCACATGCGTGGCTGGGGGCTCCAGTCCGGGCTGTCTGTGGGATGGCTGCCGCCTCGCTTTAGCTTCCTGACCGGGCCGGCTCCGGGGATCTTGCCTCGTGTTCCATAATACTTCTTGGGCCACCAGTGTGGAGTGTGTAAATGAAGAGGCAGATTCAGTTCAGACGATTTATTACACACTCACAACTCACAAGCAAAGAACAGACTGAACATTTAAGCAGGCACTCTCCTCTTAAGTTTCATGGCATTTCTCCACACACAACATGACATTTGCATCACACTGCATTCAACCCCCTTCGTCCTTGACTCCTTCCTGCTATCTCACCAGGAACCTCCTGCCCATTGTTCTCCCATGTTTATCCACTGTCTCTTGTCTGAGATGTTAAATAATCTGGCTCTCTCAAGGTGCTAAACTATATATTTATCTTCAAAATATTTATTCCCATTGTGAAATGAGTGTTTTTTAAGCGGTATCAATATTTATGATTTTATTCACAGTTTTAACACATGGTTACAATATGCAGATTGTTCTGCTTCCTGCCGCCTAGCTGAGTGTGATGTTCATGTAGATTCTGGTGGGTCACCACAATATGTACACTGTATATATATATATATATATATATATATATATATATATATATATATATATATATATATATATACTGTATATATATATATATACACACACACACACACACACACACACATACATATTGTGACGTTTCAAGGGTTCACACAAGTAACTAGAAAAGCACTCGGAGAGCGCAGACCTCCGCAAAGCGCCACAGTTCCCCCCATACAGTGTTTGTGTGTACGTTTTCAGATTCCTTGACCATGAAAACATATGACTAGCAATTGGATTGACAATGATAGGATTAGTGGTTCAGTAGTTATTCACGAAAATGGCATTTTCCGTAATGGCGGCCACAGTTCCCCCATACAGTGTTTGTGTGTACACTACCGTTCAAAAGTTTGGGGTCACCCAGACAATTATTTTGTATTTTCCATGAAAAGTCACACTTATTTACCACCATGAGTTGTAAAATGAATAGAAAATATAATCAAGACATTGACAAGGTTAGAAATAATGATTTGTATTTGAAATAATATTTTTTTCCAGATACTCAACCTGCTCAAAGGAAGGTCAGTTTTATAGCTTCTCTAACCAGCTAAACTGTTTTCAGCTGTGCTAACATGATTGCACAAGGGTTTTCTAATCATCCATTAGCCTTCTGACGCAAAGAGCAAACACATTGTACCATTAGAACACTGGAGTGATAGTTGCTGGAAATGGGCCTCTATACACCTATGTAGATATTGCACCAAAAACCAGACATTTGCAGCTAGAATAGTCATTTACCACATTAGCAATGTATATTAGATATTAGAGTGTATTTCTGATTAGTTTAAAGTTATTTTCATTGAAAAAACCAGTGCTTTTCTTTCAAAAAAAAAGGAAATTTCTAAGTGACCCCAAACTTTTGAACGGTAGTGTACGTTTTCAGATTACTTGACCATGAAAACATATGACTAGCAACTGGATTGACAATGATAGGATTAGTGGTTCAGTAGTTATTCATGAAAATGGCATTTTCCGTAATGGCGGCCACAGTTCCCCCCATACAGTGTTTGTGTGTATGTTTTCAGATTCCTTGACCATGAAAACATATGACTAGTAATTGGATTCACAATGATAGGATTAGTGGTTCAGTAGTTATTGACGAAAATGTCATTTTCCGTAATGGCGGTTTTCTTCTGGATGGTGATCCGGATCACCACCAAAATGTAATCATCTGTAGGATACCCCATTTCTGACAATCTGTGAAAATTTCATGAAAATCCGTCCATAACTTTTTGAGTTATCTTGCAAACAAACAAACAAACAGACGAACAGACAAACCAACGCCGATGATCACATAACCTCCTTGGCAGAGGTAATGAGAGGATTTGTGACACAACAGGCATTTATTCTTCACTGAGTCATTACACAGAACAGAGGGGAGGTCATTCAAACAGACGCTGTGTCCCTCAGGCTGACACAGACACATAATCTCTCACACACAGGGAAATCACCACTGTCACAACTGATCTTATATCACAGTTATAACGGCACAACGATAACGCTTAGAACACACCCATCATAACAGTCTGAATCCTCCACGTCACAAAGCTTGCTGGGAGAATCCCCGGCCCTTATCACAGCTCCAACGTTACACTGTCCCCCCCAGACTGGTTTCTGTCCCCAGAATAACAAGTCCAACTCAAAAATCCAATACGAATCCGTCGGGGCAGCCGCCGTTATCGGCGACCAGCACACACAGGCCCGTTACAGTCCATTCGAGCCTTGACCGGGGTATCCGGTCGGGATGGAGCCTCTGGTTCAGCCACCCATGGGGCAGATGGCTGGTACAGGGTGAGGCAGTCGCTGTGAAGCACCACCATCCGGTTCTTCTTCTGCAACCTCACCCTGTACACTACATCCGACAGTCTCTGTAGAACCACACACGGCCCTGACCAGTGGCTCACCAGCTTTGGTGACAGTCCCTTTTTCCCCTCCGGGCAGAAAACCCAGACTCGATCATAGGATGCAAAATCCCTCCCCTGGCAGCAGGAGCCGTACGCTTGCTTCTGCTGCTTCCAGTTTGTGTACCATGCAAAGACATTCTCTCAAGCAAAACAAATAATCCAAATATGGTTTGCCTTCCACCTCCGGCTCTGGGGGGGGGGGGGAGACATCAAATCCACTGGTGTGTGCAGCTTGTGTCCAAACATCAGTGCTGCAGGGGTGTACCGCGTGGATTCCTGAGCTGCTGTCCGATACTCCCACAGAACCAGGAGTAGATGCAGGTCCCAGTCTCGCTGTCGCTGGTCTATTAGGACTGCGAGCTGAGTGCTTAGGGTCTGGTTAAAATGTTCAACCAGGCCATCACTCTGTGGATGCAGTAGAGTGGTCCAGGTCTTCCGGATGCCCAGCTGCCTGCAGACCTCCCGAAGACCTCTGCCTCAAAGTTCCATCCCTGGTCACTGTGCAGCTCCTCCGGCACTTCGAACCAACAAAACATCTCATCCACCAGCTTTGATGCTGTGGTGGCGGCGCTCTGATCAGGGACTGCATACACCTCTGGCCATTTAGTGAAGTAATCCATTGCGACCAGAATGTAACGGTTCCCCCGATCCGTGGTCAGGAAAGGGCCCAGAATGTCCACTCCCACCCACTCCATGGGTGCCCCTTCCTGGTACTGCTGCAAAGGGGCATGGGATCGCTGAGTTGGTCCTTTCTGAGCCGTGCAGGTGACACAGTGATGGACATGGAACTCTATGTCCTGACGACACCCCAGCCAGTAGAACCAGGCCCAAAGATGCTGCAGAGTCTTTGTCACTCCAAAGTGGCCCGCTTCCACCAACCCGTGAACCAACCGAAGCACTTTGGGGCGGAGCCGTCGGGGAGCCTGCAGCTGCCAGATGTGGTGCTGCCCAGCTGGAGCCTGCCACCGCTGATAAACAACACCCTCATGAGAGCAGAGATTAGACCACTGGGATTGTAGGGCCTTGGTCTCTAGGTCCAGCGCAGACACAGCCTCACAGGCAGGCTGTTGGCCCACATCCAACCACTGCCAAACCTGGGAGATGACCAGATCTTCATCCTGCTTGTTCCGAAGCTGTTGCGCGCTGAGGGCCTCTGTGATGTCATCACTGGGGAAAGCTGGCTGATCATCAGAGGGGGAGCTGTGCGCCGCTGCATTATCCCTACCCACAGTGGTCTGGAGAGCAGCAGTCCGTAAGACTGCTTGGTCACAATCCTCTGCCCGCTGGCAGTGCTGACAGTCCTCCACAGCACAGGGATGCTGGGACAGCGCATTAGCGTTGGCTTGGAGTTGGCCTGCTCAATGCACAATCTGAAAATCATAATCCTGCAGTGCCTCCAACTATCTTGCTAACTGTCCATCTGGCTCTTTAAAGTTCAGTAGCCAGGTCAGGGAGGTGTGGTCTCAGCTGAAAAAAGTGACTGCCTGCATTCCGTGTTCTCCCTCCTGGGATAACACCGCCCTGATGCCCTGGTTGCTGGTGTCTGTGTCCACAATGAAAGGGCAGTTCGGATCGGGATCCTGCAGCACAGGGGCTCCGATGAACGCTGAACAGAGCCGGGAAAAAGCAGCAGCACAGTCCTCACTCCACTCGAACGTGTGGCCCTTCTGTGTCAGCTGATGCAGCGGGCTGGCAATGATGGTGAAATCCTTCCCAAACCTCCTATAATAAGAGGCCAGTCTGAGAAAGCTCCATAGTTCTCCTACATTCCATGGCACCAGCCAGTTTTTCATCGCTGCCACCTTCTCTGGATCAGTGGAGACTCCCGCAGCACTGACAAATTGGCCCAGGAAGGTGGTTTCTCGCCAAAAAAAGTGGCATTTCCACGGGTGCAGCCGCAGCCCAGCCCGGCGGACCACATCTAATACTTCCCGGAGGTTGGACAGGGCACCATCAAAATCAGCTGCGTGAACAAGCAGGTCATCAAGATAAACTATTGTAGGGTGAATTGCCTATAAAAATATTTGTCATAAGGTACAGGAATTATTTATTTTATTTAATAGTGGGTGTGAAAGGGGGCGGAGTTAAACCATCACTTCTACACCCGCTAAATTAAATAAAAGCACTTGTAAAAGGGGCACCAGTCCTAACGGACAATAATATTAGCTTTAATTTTAATTAACTTTGTACCTTAAATTACTTAATGAATCAGTCTCAAAGTTTCAGTGAGTTTTTGTCCTTCCGTGATTAGGAAACCTGTATATGCAAAAGGAAAACGCTTCAACTGCTCTCATTCACTCTTTTATTAAACTCATTCAGGTTACATGACATGGCGTTCAAATAATGAATAAACAGATTCAGATGATAACAGCGTAATATATCACATCAACTGATATTGGGTTCCTGAACATAAAATCCAGCGTTACACCTCTGCAGAACCAAGGAAAAACTAGACTTATGTTTCAATGGTAAATGAGGCTGGAATGTTTTAACAAAACAACGCAATTTTATGGGGAAAATTCATAAGCTAATTATCTAAAAATGACTCCTGAATTAATCTACAAAAATTTAAGGGCAGTTACTTAAAAATGACTAAGAGTTTTCCTTCAGTTTATAGCTTTATCCTGTGGCTGAGAGACTAATTGAGCCCTGAAATACGGGCCATATTCAATTGTAATTTAATTGTTAGGACATCACGTTTTAACCCAGGAGATAGGAGAAATAAGAGTTTCACTCACAAGACAGCTGTAGGTCCACATTTCAGCTGGTCGATACCGGCCGAGTTGGGAGTTAGGACGTTGGAGGAAGCGGCTGCTGCGATGCCTCCTCACAGCCGTGGAAGTGTAAACTCAGCTGGGGGCTCTCCAGACAATGGCAGCAGGGATGGTCTGTCACAGAGCGGCATGACAAGTCCTTGGAAAAGTGTCCAAATTTGAGGTCTCTTGTAGTGGGATAGACCAAAAAACTGAAGGAAAATCTTCTCAGTCTCTGTTCACTTTAAACTAGGCAAATTAAAGGTCCACTTCAATGGCGTGAAAAGTCATGAAAAAAAAATGTTAGAAAAACATTTACTAGGATAAGAATGGCTTCTGGGGTGAAGGAAAAAGTGTGAGAATTTGATTCTCTAAAAGGGACGAGCTCTAAAGAAAAATGGTTTCTCCTCAGTGACCAGAATATAACGAAAGACTTGACAAACACACAGAGAATAAAATAAAACTTCACAGGGCCTTGAAACGGTGGAATAAACTCTTCTGAGATCTAGATTACTATTCTGCTTCTTTAATCTTAATTTAGTTCCTAATCTTTCTCAAAATCTCTTTCTTTCTTCTTTCTGTGTTTCTAATTCTTAATCTTATCACCGTTTTGCTGTTCTAATCTTCCTGCCTGTTGTCTCTACTTCTACTTTTCCTAACTAAACTCAAATCTAACTTCTCTCTTTTAAAGTTACCTCGCTGGGTCGTAAAACTGATGAGTCGATCGCAAGACTGACCAATCGGCTTTTTCAGAAGCAGTTTGAAATGGCTGCTATCCAATGTGAGAACACTTCTTTGTTTGAGAGCAGCCAATCAAATGAAGACACCATCCCATGAAATTTCAGAGGGAAATTCAACACTCAGTCAGTTCTTATGAAATAAATGCCCAATATAAAATCTAACTAAATTAGATGACTTGGCTAATATTTGGTGATCATGCATTTATACCATTACTCCAATATGTGTTTAAATAACACTCATGAATATAACATTTCTTATACATAATTATAATACATGCATTCACATTTAGATCAAAAATGCAGCAAAACATGCAGCAAACCATGGTTGGTGATAAAAGAGCGATGATTTTCAGTGTCCTTAGGATCCAGAGGATAAGCTGAAAGAAACTTAATGTTTAGAACAAATTAAAAGTCATCCTACATACTGAAAACACATTCCGTAGGTATCCGCTAGGAGGTACTGTTGAGCTGTAGATGATTTCCTTTAGTATCTGGGCGAAGAAACCTGGACAGCATCAGCTATAAACCCGTCAGATTAAGTGGTTTATGACTCTTTTAAGAACATTGGTTTCCTGTGAAAAGGTACGTTATCAAATGCAGTGTTCACGTTGAGAGGTCTGGTCTCCTGAGTTTTATGTTCCTTTGAGCCTTTAAAAGCAAATTCTGATCCTTACAATCTCTGCAAGAGGCAACTGTTTACTGTTTAGTAACGTGCGATGTGTCCTGGTTCCCCGCAGCAGATGCATCCCTCCTCACACCACCGTCGTCATACTCGTAGTTCCTCCTTGTCCTCACTCTCAGCTGTGGCTTGGAAAGCCCTGTGCCTTGGTGGTGACACGTCCGCTGCATAATCCATCATTAGCCCCACCTGCTCCTCTTTTGCCACGGCCATCTCCCAGCTGCTCACAGCTTGAATGATGTGTTTGGATGTGTTCAACGGATGTGTTCTTGGAGTCAGGCCAGATGGAGCCCTTGGATGAAGTTCTGGAGGGCAAGTTTCTCCACTGCCTCCGGCTTGAAATCCGGATAGCTACGTTGTGTCAGCAGCCGTATGTCTGCTGCATAGGCCCCAAGGCTCTCTCGGTTGCCTTGCCAGCAGCTGGCCAGCTGTTTCCAGGCATGATCAGCGTGGGTCGCCCTCCCGAACTGCCTCTGGAGTGCTCCTTGTAGCACTGGCCAGCTGTGTCGTTCCTCAGGCCAGAGATCAGACAGCGTGCAGAGAGCTCCGCCCTCCAGAGCCAGCACCACCTACACAGCTGTCTCTTCAGATGTCTGTAGTTGTCCAACAGGGTTTAGCCACCAAAGCCGGGAAGCTTGGCCAGTTGGTGGGTCAGTGGAACGGTCACCTCCTTGTCGATCACTGCCCTTGGTCACAGTGGAATTGCTGGCTTGTAGTTCCCCTGCTGGTGCTTCCCGTCCTGGCTTGAAAAAGGCAGAAAACGGGGGACACTTGCTCTGTCTGGTCTGCTTCCCCAGCCATCACGGTGAGTAGCTCTGGGGGCTGGCATGTCTGCTGTGCTGTCCATCTCCATCTCCATCTCCATCTGGGCGGTGAGCTGCTTGAATTGCTAAATCTCTGCCTTGATCCTTGCTTCCATCTCTCAATATTCCCACTCCTGACAACAGTGTGACATTTCAAAAGGTTCACACAATAATAAGAGAGGATTTGTGACATAGAGGCATTTATTCTTCACTGACTCATTACACAGAACAGAGGGGAGGTCATTCACACAGACAATCATCTCACTCAGGGTGACACAGACACATAATCTATCACACACAGAGAAAACAACACTATCACAACTGGACTTATAACACAGTTATAATGGTAGAAAAATAATGCTCAGAACACAAGAATAATAACAGTCTTTGAATCCCCCGTGGTGCAAAGCATGGCGGGAGAATCTCCGCTCTGATCACAGCCCCGACATTACATTGTCCCCCCTGGACTGGTTTCTGTCTCCAGAATAATAAGTCCAACTCACAAGTGTCATGAATTGCGTCTTAAGGCAGAGAATGGAGACCCATGTGCCAACTGTGAGTTTGGATAATTTACTGGAAACAAAATAACTAACACACAATTCAACAGAATGATCAAAACACAAAGTAAAACAAGTGAGGAAAAAACTTACTTTAGAAATGCGCACCAGAGCGAGGTTGAGCTTTGGCGGAGATGAAGAGAAGATTACCAATTCAGCGGCAAGGAACAAATGAAAATACAGCCCTTATACTATATGGAGAAAAACCAATAAACATGATAAACAACAGGTGTGGGCATCTGAACGGGCAGAAAGCAATGATACAAAATTGTAATCAGCTGTGGCCGTGAGAGGGAGGCGAAGCCAACTGACAGCTGACAGGGCACGCCCACACAAGCTTCACGCCCCTGACAGCTGTCAGCAGAAAAAGAAAACACTAGAGAAATACAGAATAAAAATCACATACTAAATAAATATAAATAAATGCAGAAATAAAAATATGATACTAACACAAACAGAGAAATAACAAAAACACATAAACCCAAAAGGCATAAGATGCAACAGATGAGTGATTAGACAGAAGAAGTCATGAGACCGAGTCTGGCAGAAAACTCCAGCATTCGGGGCATGACAGAGCCCCCCTCTCAAGGGGTGGAACCCAGACACCCCAGGGTAACATCAAAAGAAAAAGAAACAAACCTGTCCCCCCTCCTCAGCAAGGCACAACAATAATTCACCAAGGGTGGGTGGTGGAGGGAACAGGCTAGGAGGGAATGAAACAAAACCCCGCTCAGGACCCACACCAGTCAATAACAATAGATAAGGCCCCCCCAGGCCAAGGAGCTAGAGAGTTCAGGGGGGCAACCAAAGTCCCAGGCCTGGCGGACAATGAGGTGGTCCGAGTCGAGTGGCCTGCCGGAGAGCATGGGCCACCCGACCCAACGGCTCAGTCTGTCAGGCGGCCGACCAGAGTTCTCAAGCCACCTGAATAGGAGAGGTGGCCCAGGAGGCGGCTCCCCCACGGGGAGACCCAATGATGGGAAGGAGAGCCAAGGAGGGGGAACCACAATGGCGCCCGGCACAGGAAGGGGAACCATGACGACGTCCAGCAGGGAAGGAGGGGAAACCACAATGGCGTCCGGCAGAGGAGGAAGGGGGACCATGACGGAGTCTGACAGAGGAGGAAGGGGAACCTCGACAGTGTCTGGCGAAGGAGGGGGAACCATGACGCCCTTGGTCTGGCCAGCAGCACCCTCAGTGGTCCCAGATTGGGATAAGGTAGCACCCGCGGAGGCTCCGGACTGGAGTGAAGCAGCAACCATGGTGGCTCCAGGCTGGAGTGATGCTGCACCCATGGTGGCTCTGGGCTGGAGCGACGCAGCACCCACAGTGGCTCCGGGCTGGAGCAAGGCAGCACTCGCGGTGGCTCCAGGCTGGAGCAAGGCAGCACCCGCGGTGGCTCCGGGCTGCAGCAAGGCAGCACCCGCGGTGGCTCTGGGCTGAAGCAAGGCAGCATGCATGGTGACTCTGGGCTGGAACAAGGCAGCACCCGTGGTGGCTCCGGGCTGCAGCAATGCAGCACTCGAGGTGGCTCCGGGCTGGAGCAAGGCAGCACCCTCGGTGGCTCCAGGTGTGAACGGAGCTGCACTCATGGTGGCTCCAGGCAGGAGCGGAGCTGCACCCTTGGTGGGCCTGGACTGGGCCATGGCTGCACCCACGGTGGACCCGGACTGGGCTATGGCTGCACCCTTGAAGACCTCAGCCAGAGGGGAAGCAGCACCCATGGAGGTCCCGGGCTGGGTCGGAGAGCCTGCAACGACCTTAGCAGGGGGAGCTGGACTCACGACGACTTCAGGGGATGAGCCTGGACCCATGGAGACTTCTGGCTCAGGTGGATCTTCCTCGGCGACCCTGGGAGAAGGCTAAGAAAAAACAGGCAGAGAAACAGGGTCAGGGTCACTGGCAGTGGCGGAGCCTGGCGAGGTGAGCTCAGGTGAAGCTGGCAGCTGCACTTGGCTCTCCTCCCCAAGAGCCAGACAAGACCTCTCCAATATAGAAACCACAAAGAAAGAAGAGGGCACTTGCCTGAACTCGATCTCCACCGCTGTCCAGGACTCCATCAATCCAGGCGACGATTTCTCGGGTCCAGTCCTTTGGAGGCCCAGCTCCAGCTCTGACGCAGTGGCCCCTGCAGCAGGCTTGGTGGTCGATTCCATCTTCAGACTCCCAGGCAAAGTGACCCACACCGGTGGCTCATCAGGCATGATGGCTGGGGGTCCACTTCCTGGAAGCACTGGATCTGGTGTAGCTGAGGTCCGGGAATGCTCCATCATAGGCACCGGCATCAGCTCGATAACAGATTTCTCTCTCCACCCAGACTGTGGCTGCGGGGCTGGGGCCAGATCCTCCAGGGCCGCAGGCTCCTCCATCGTCCAGTGGCTCGGCGGGCACTCGGAGAAATTGGGAAGAGACATGGAGAGAGCAGGTAAAAGGCTTGCAGCTGCAGCAGGCAGCGAGAGTATTAACTGAGTCTCACCACTGGGAATCAGACAAGGTAATTCATGTTTAGGTGACTGGAAATGAATACACACTTGCCTGTTTTCCCGGGGCATGGTGTCTTCTGCTGCAACAAGTGTGGCATCGTCCCTCTCTGTGACTACAGTAGACGTTGGTCCCTCAGAGAATTGTGGAGGGGCAGCCCCAGAGGACACAGAGGCGGATGAAGATGGAGGAAAAACAATAGCGCCGATCGAGGAGCTAGCCAAAGCGCTAAAAATAGCTTTCACTACTGCGCATGCGTGTGTTTACTTGGCTGAAGTAGGACAAACTTTCTGGGCCACTGCATCGCGTGAATGGAGCAAGGCAGGTGTGCCTGAGGGGAATTAACTTCACAATGGCTATGCAAATGGTGTCAAGTGAGACTGAAGGGACTATGAAGAAGACAGGTGCGACTAGACACTGCTGCTATGGTCTTTGCAACAGTGATAGCAGATACAGCGACCGTGAGCACATGAAAAATGTGGGATGGATACCATTCCCCAAACCTAAACAAAACTTTGAGAAATGTCAAAAATAGGTCAGAGCTTGCAGCCGTGAGGGGTTTACTGTTGAAAACGTGAAAAAATGGACTTACATCTGCACAAAGCATTTTGTTGGAGGCAATGGCCCAACTGAAACTCATCCTGACCCTATTCCTGCAAACTACAATGCCAGTCAGGTATGTGGATTTTAATGATTTGTGGATTGTATAAAATTGCAGAGGTCAAAGAAACAGGTTGACTATAGATGCCATTTCAATGCCTTTGAATTTACTTGAAGTATACTGAAATCTTGACAAGGAATTAGTGCTCTTGTTATCTCTAGATGATATTTTTGTTAACATAATATCAGTATGCCAAACATTGTGTCAAGTAGACCCTTGCATTTATTGTTATTCATTTACTGTACATATAGTTTAATTTATTTTTTTTTTGGCATTAACAGGTCATGAAGGCATCTCGAAAAAGGAAGCCACCAATGGCACGCAGTAGCAGTCTGTCCTGCCCATCAAAGAAAAAAAAGTTGGAAACTCCTGATTCATTGCCACCACCTGAGAAAGTACCTGAGACATTGTCTGCAGCTGATGGTTCTTCCGAAATGGATGTAGGCTTGTTTCCCGACACTGGCAACCCACGACATTCCAACCATCGCTTCAGTTGGACCACAGAATGTTGAGAAATGTCACTGTAAACAAAGGCAGCCCCTGGGACTTCGCTTTCTAACAGTTTTACAAGTGGGAATGCAGTATCACTCGCCACTGCTCCACTGGTAGGACAGGGTTTTGTTTGTCTGACCTTGTGTAGTGCTGTGTACCACGTGACTACCAGCGCGAAAACTGATGACGTAGTCCTCGATCGGCGCTATTGACCTCTCAACAGGGGGAGAGAGCATTGGGGAGAAGTAGGGAACAGCAGCTGCGGAGCAGGGAGGCGCTGACAATTCAGCTGAAGACAACAGACTCCATACAGCTGAGGGAGGCTTCTGACCGGGCATAAGAGGAGCTGCAGGCTGATAGGTGGTGTTCTTCCACCGGGATCAGCAGCAACGAGCGGGAGGTGGAGGCGTAGGCTTATCGTGTGGAGGAAGTGGCTCCAGAGTCAGGGGACACTCGATCTTTGGCTCCAACTCTGGTTCCCTTGGGGAGAACTGAATCAGAATCAGAATCAGAATCAGAATCAGATTTATTGCCATTGTTCATGTAGTACACAAATTAGGAATTTGTCTCGGTGCAATGCTGCAACATTAAACATGATAAGATAAAAGAAATAAAAAAACTATACATGCAATAAGTGTAGAATAAGAATGAGTAATACTAGTCAAAGCAGTTTTTAAATATATTAGCGAGCAGCAGATAATGTGGAGTACCACATAGTGCAGTCGGTAATGCAACAGAATCAGTGATGATTGACATGAGTCTGGTTGAGCTGCTGTACGTAGTGCACGAGAGTCAATAAGTCACTTAGTGTTCAGCAGTCTGATGGCAGAGGGGAAGAAGCTGTTCATGTGATGGGAAGTTTTAGTCTGAATGGACCGAAGTCTTCTACCTGAGGGGAGGGGGGCAAACAGTACGTGACCAGGGTGTGAAGGATCGGCTATGATCCGGCCTGCACGCCTCCGGGTCCTGGAGATGTACAGGTCCTGGAGAGATGGGAGCTTGCAGCCGATCACCTTCTCAGCAGCGCGCACGACGCGCTGCAGCCTTAGTCTGTCCCTGGCAGTGGCTCCTGCGTACCACACGGTTATGGAGGTGGTGAGGATGGACTCGATGATGGCTGTGTAGAACTGCACTAACATCTTGGTGGGTAGCTTGAGCTTCCTCAGCTGCCGCAGGAAGAACATCCTCTGCTGGGCCTTTTTGATGAGAGAGCTGATGGTCGGCTCCCATTTGAGGTCCCGGGTGATGGTGGTGCCCAAGAAGCGGAAGGAATCTGCAGTGGTGATGGGAGAGCCTGTGAGGGTGAGGGGGGGGCAGAGGGGTTGTGACTTTCCTGAAGTCCACGATCATCTCCACTGTCTTCAGAGCGTTCAGCTGCAGGTTGTTGTGGCTGCACCAGGACACCAGCTGGGCCACCTCTCTCCTGTAGACGGACTCGTCGCCGTTGGAGATGAGCCCGATGAGGGTGGTGTCGTCCGCAAACTTGATCAGCTTAACAGACTGGTGGCTGGAGGTGCAGGAGTTGGTATAAAGGGAGAAGAGTAGGGGGGAAAGTACACAGCCCTGGGGTGATCCGGTGCTGATGCTGACAGAGTCAGAGACAGTCTTCCCCAGCCGCACATGCTGCCTCCGGTCCATCAGGAAGTCAGTGATCCACCTGCAGAGGGAGTCAGGCACGCCGAGCAGGGACAGCTTGTCCTGGAGCAGAGCAGGGCGGATGGTGTTGAATGCGGAGCTGAAGTCCACAAACAGGATCCTGGCGTAGGTTCCCGGGGAGTCCAGGTGCTGCAGGATGGAGTGGAGGGCCAGGTTGACTGCGTCGTCCACAGACCTGTTGGCTCGGTAGGCAAACTGCAGCGGGTCCAGGAGGGGAGTGGTGATGGACTTGAGGTGGGGCAGGACCAGGCGCTCAAAGGACTTCATGACTACAGAGGTGAGTGCTACAGGTCTGTAGTCGTTAAGTCCAGTGATCCGTGGCTTCTTGGGGACAGGGATGATGGTGGAGGATTTGAGGCAGGTCGGCACGTGGCATAGCTTAAGGGAGGTGTTAAAAATGTCTGTGAAGACAGGAGTCAGCTCTTTCGCACAGTGTCTCAGGGTGGAGGGAGACACGCCGTCTGGACCGGGGGCCTTGCGCGGGTTCAGTCTGGAGAACTGTCTGTGCACGTCCTGCTCACTGATGACAAGGGCAAGGGGGGAGGAGGGGGGGACCGCTTTTGATGAAGTAGGGACCGAAGAGGCAGTGAAGCTGGGGGGGGGGGGGAGTTGGACACAGCTGACGAGGTGTCAAAATGGGCGTAATGTTGGGACAGTCTTTGACAAAGGGCTTTGTCATCCTGACCTTTAGAAGCCTGAGGCCGATAATTGGTGATTTGCCTCAGTCCTCTCCACATAGAAGCCGAGTCGTTAGCAGTGAACTGTTGCTGGAGTCTCTCAGAATACACAGATTTAGCTCTCTTCAGCTCTCTGTTAAACCAATATTTAACCTCCCTGTAGCAGTCCCTGTCTCCACTTTTCAACGCTGCTTCCTTCTCCTTCCTGATCTGTCTGAGCTTAGCAGTGAACCAGGGCTTATCATTAGAGTACCTCACCCTGGTGCACGATGGAAGAATGCTCTCCTCACAAAAGTGGATATATGAGTTCACAGTGTCTGTGTACTCATTCAGATCATGTGTGGCTCCTTTAAACATGCCCCAGTCAGTTATTTCCATGCACGTGTTCAGCTTCTCCCCAGCTTCACTGGTCAATTTCTTCGTAGTGGTCACAACAGGTTTAGTGAGTTTCAGTCTCTGTCTGTATGTGGGAATGAGGTGGACCATCACGTGATCAGATAGTCCGAGCGCAGCGCGGGGAACAGCACGATATGCGTCTTTCATTGTAGTGTAACAGTGATCCAGTGTGTTCTCTCCTCTGGTGGGGCATTTAATAAACTGTTTGTATCGGGGGAGATCGTGGCTCAGATTGCTCTGGTTAAAGTCGCCAACCACAATAACCAGGGAGTCCGGGAAAGTCCGCTCCATATGTTGAATGTGATCCGCGAGCGCGCGCTGAGCCTCGCGCGCGTCCGCGTCGGGCAGGACGTACACAGCGGCGAGGATGAATGAGGCAAACTCCCGCGGGGAATAAAATGGCTTGCAGTTAATGAAGAGATATTCAAGGTCGGGAGAACAGTGTTGGGAGCGCACCATTACATCAGAGCACCAGCTGCTGTTAACGTAGAAGCAGACTCCTCCTCCTGTAGACTTACTGGAGAGCTCTGTGACACGATCAGAACGAAACAGCTGAAATCCATTGAGGTGAAGCGCGCTGTCCGGTATATTCCCCCTGAGCCAGGTCTCAGAGAAGCAGAGAGCAGACGAGGAAGCGAGGTCCTTAAATTGCATCAGCAGTCTCAATTCATCTACCTTGTTAGAGAGAGAGTTGGCATTGGTTAGAAATATGCCAGGCAAGGGCGTGCGCGTGCCTCTCCTGCGGAGCCGAACAAGAGCGCCCGCTCGCCTTCCTCTCCTTCGCCGCCTCACCTTCCGAGCCAAACAGTGAATCAGATCGGCGGCAGGAGCCAAAAAAACCGGGAGCAGGTCCGTAGGAGTGAAAGTCCTGATATTTAACAGCTCCTCACGGGTGTAAGAGCAGACAGACACACAATTGACAGACAAAAACACACAAAGAAGGGCGCAACAAAGCTCCATGGCGATCACTGTGGGCGCCATCTTGAGAATTTAGAGAGTTCTCAATTAGAGAACTCCTCTAATTGATGAACCAGAACCAGAAGGAACCATGATTTAACCTCCAGCAGGAGGTCGGCCTCCGCCAACAGAATCTACCTGTGCTCCTCCAGCTCCTCAGCCAATGGAGTGGGCCAAGGTTCAGGAGAAGGAGGCAGAGCCGGCGGCGGAGAGTGGCGAGAGGCTGGAGGCTTCTTTTTGCATGAGCGCTTTCTCTTTGTTGGTGCAGGCATCGGAGCTGTCTCCCCTAGTTCATTGTTTGATGGTAAAGACAGGAGTACGGGGAGAAGTAGGTCGGTGAGCTCCGGGTGGTCCCACAGGCTGAGGCATACCTCAAGCACCTGTGCCGTGCCCTCCATACATTCTTGGGCTGCCTCAGGGGTATAAGAGGCTCGAGCTTGTGATAGGATGTCCTCCAGGATGCTCACTGTCCACTGCTCCATTTCATTTAATCCCGCGGCGAACTTCTCTGGGGTCACAGGGCCAGACATGGTTCTCTCAGATTAGCGGAAGAGAAAAACCAAGTTGGGGGAAAAAAATGGAAAAACAAGCCTTGCCGCCAACGAGTGACAAAAACAACAAAAAAAATCAACAAACTCACTGCGGCTGGGTCTCCACTGGCTGCTGAATTCTGTCAAGAATTGCCTCTTAAAGCAGAGAATTGAGATCCATGCACAAACTGTGACTTTGGATAATTTATTGGAAACAAAATAACTAATGGACAATTCAACAGAATGATCAAAACACAAAGTAAAACAAGTGAGGGAAAAAATTACTTTAGAAACGCGCACCAGAGCAAGGCTGAGCTCTGGCAGAGACGAAGAGAAGATTGCCAATTCAGCGGCAAGGGACAAATGAAAATACAGCCCTTATATATGGAGCAAAACCCATAAACATGATAAACAACAGGTGAGGGCACCTGAACGGGCAGGAGAAAGCAATGATACAAAATTGGAACCAGCTGTGGCCGTGAGAGGGAGGCGAAGCCAACTGACAGCTGACAGGGCACGCCCTCACAAGCTTCACACCCCTGACAGCTGTCAACAGAAAAAGAAAACACTAGAGAAATACAGAATAAAAAATCACATGCTAAATATGACATGGTTCTAGTGACCCACAAAGCAGACACGACTCAAGGTAAATACAATTAACTGTTTATTGGATAAGTGTGTGTGAGTGGATGCGTGTGTGCAGGGTTGTGTAGTGTAGTGTAGTGCAATCTGGAATTCCAGCTGGGGCCAGCAGAGCACCATACGACCTGGCAACCGTGGAAAAAGACAGAGGCCGTTAGTAACAGCTTGGCCCATTAGGCACTTTGGATGTAACTGTGCTTACTGTCAGAGGTGGTAGAGCGTAGCCCAGGTAGCGCTGAAGCTGCAGCCAGGAAGATAGTCCCCGCAGGTGGCCGGTGAGCTGGATGTTGGCCAGGGAGGCAGATTGTCCGCTGCCGGGAAGAGAAAGGTCCGCCGCCACGGATCTCCACCTGTGCACAGGGGAAGCTGACAGGGTGAAAGGAAAGTGTGGTGGCTTACTTGTTGCTTGGTGGTCCGGGAGGTGCAGGCCCAGACAGAGAGAAGCAATGGCTTGGAAGCTGACGTGGAAACACACAGCGAGGCTGGGAAGCACGAAGGCTGGCGTAGCAGGATTCTGGGTTGAGAACCAGACGACTCGGCACCGAGCACTGGATCTGATGGAATAAATAGGCAGAGGGAGATGGCAGGCAGGTGCGCCCACAGGTGTGACAGATTGGCGGCCATGACAAAATAATTATGAATAAATACAGAAATAAAAATATGACACTAACGCAAACAGAGAAATAACAAAAACACATAAACCCAAAAGGCATAAGATGCAACAGATGAGTGATTAGACAGAAGAAGTCATGAGACTGAGTCTGGCAGAAAACTCCAGCACTCGGCGCATGACAAAAAGTCCAATACAAACCCATATATGCGTGTGTGTGTGTGTGTGAGAGAGAGAGAGAGAGAGAGAGAGAGAGAGAGAGAGAGAGAGAGAGAGAGAGAGAGAGAGAGAGAGAGCGAGAGAGAGAGAGAGAGAGAGAGACTTGACTTTTAAAAAATGGCTTCATTGCACATTTCAAAATTGCAGAAAGACCAATATCAGTTGTCCAAGTGTGTCACATCTCAAAAGTGCAAACATAACTCATCCCCCTGACCCACTGAACACAAAACATTCCCTACAGCCCATCTATTGATGAACGCCTCCAGATTGTCTACCATTTGATAGTAAGAGAACTCCACCCGGAATCTGACTTTCAACAAGACCTTGAAAGCGGACACAGGATCCACATTGCCAGCATTGCTTGCCCGATTTTTCCTCGTCAGCCAGATGGCAAGCTTAGCAGTCCCAGACAGGAAGTTCATCAAAGTGTGGGCAGCCTTCCTTGCCACTTTATACTTCGGACCGTAAATGAACCGCCCAAAAGAGAATCGTTCACCCAAAGCCCGAAACCACTCGCGCAAAATCTCAAAAAGTCCAGATAAACGAGAACAGTGGACAAACAAATGGTCGAGGGTCTCAACTTGGGAACAGAACAAACACCCCCCCCCCCCCCACAGTCGGATCAAGGTGTGCCCTGTATTTATTTGTGGCTATTGCCCCATGCACAATCCTCCACTGGAGATCTGCTGTGCGTTTCTCAATAGGTTGCTTGTACATGCACCGCCAGCTGCCCTTTGGGGAGACCCCTGGCCCCAAACAACCCGCCCACCTCGACCCCGTGACATCCTTCAGAGAGCGCAGATTCAGAACCTTCACACAGATGTGATACACCGCCCTTGTCCCGACAAACTGGAACTTGCCCAGGTGAGGAATCCTGAAGGTCAGTAGGTGATCCTCTCCTCCCTGCCACTCGCCCACATCTGGAGTTATGGAAATTGCAGGAAAGGTGGACGCAGTGTCATCATCCCATTGACTGGAAAGAGTGCGGTTCGTCGCAAACGCTTGAAGCGGCTGCGGCAGGGCGGCGCACACGTCCTCCACCACCCTTTGCAGCAGTCTGACAGATGTAATTTTTGCACTCCGCCTCAGTGTATCCATCGATGTGGTCGACATCCTCATAAGATGACCCAGCTTGGTACAGCGTGCCTCCCGCAAACAACTCCGCAGACTGGCAGACTGCAGCACCTCTGCTGCGATGAATCAATTGAAAAACAGTGGTTCTTCGAACAGCCACATGCCCGGCGCCTCGTCACAGAAGCGGGCCACATTGAAGACTCGCCATGCATGCAAAACGGACGTGTAAAAAGCAGATAGTCCAGTAAGGTCCACCTCCCCAGATGTCACGAGGAAGAGCTGCTTATCATAGCCCAAGCGACCAACTCTCCTCAAAAGCAGCTTAGCAGTGTCCATCCAGCAGGGTCCGCATCCGTAAAGGAGTCATTGTGCAGTTCGAAGCCTGAAGCTGGCGATCTTGGAATGTATGTCCACCAGGCCCTGTCCCCCCTCGGCCACAGGCAGGTAGAGAACTGGCGCGCGGACCCAGTGGCGACCAGACCAAAAGAAGTCCACGATTGTCTTCTGAATCTCCTCCACGAGGCTCCTTGGCGGTGTCAAAGCCACCAGCCTATGCCAGAGAGCCGAGGCAACCAGATTATTCACGACCAGAACCCTGCCCCTATATGACAGCTGTGGTAGCAACCATTTCCATTTAGAAATGCGAGCACACACCTTGTCCTTAACACCCTCCCAGTTCTTTTGTTCAAAAGCCTCCGTACCCAGAAAAACCCCCAACACTTTGAGACCGGCCGTCCCCCACTGAAGGCCGCCGGGCAGGCGAGGGACGGCTTGACACGACCAGTGGCCCACCAATAGACCCCCACTCTTGGCCCAATTAACCCGTGCAGAAGATGCCCTTTCATAAACTGTCAAAGTGTCCACCAGACGCTGCACATCCCTGTTGGAGGTGATGAAAACGTCGACGTCATCCGCATAAGCAGACAAGACAATCGGGTGGCCACAGCTTGATGGCCCCGGCAGAACCAGACCACCCAGCTGAGCGTGCAACCTGCACAGCAAAGGCTCAATAGCCAAGCTGTACAGCTGACCCGAGAATGGACACCCCTGGCGTATTCCCCGGTGTACAGGGATTGGCCGACTCAGTCCCGCCCCCACCTTCACCAAACACTCAGCTCCAGTGTATAGCAGATTGACCCACCTCAAAAACATATTTCCAAACCCAAACCCCCTCAGGGTAGAAAACAAATAGGAATGGTCAACCCTATCAAAGGCCTTTTCCTGGTCCAAAGACACAATTCCAAACTGTAAGTCATGACATTTACTGAGCTGGAGAACGTCACGTATGAGGAAAACATTGTCCATAATGTTCCGGTCAGGAATACAATATGTTTGATCCCTATCCACAATCAAACCCAAGACAGTGTTCAGTCTGTTTGCCAGGGCCCTGGAAAGCACCTTGTAGTCAGGGCCCTGGAAAGCACCTTGTAGTCCGTGCAAAGAAGAGCCACAGGCCTCCAGTTTTTCAACAGGGCCAAGTCCCCCTGCTTTGGCAACAGAGACAGCACTGCACGGTGGCATGAGACAGATAACGTTCCTTCCCTGTAACAGGCCGTCAGAAGAGAAAGAGAGAGAGAGAGAGAGAGAGAGAGAGAGATTTTGATTTTTAAAGGATCTTTAATAAACACACTTGTCCATCAGTCAATACAATTTCTATATCATGCTATGTTACACAGAAAATTAATCCCCCAAAAAACGCCCCAAAAAAAGCTGTCCATCATGAACTGAACAGAGGACATTCTCCAGGGACCAGAGGGTCCTGAAACCTTCCACATCCCCATTCCCCATAAAAAACTGAAAGTCCAGCCTGATTCTGGCTTTAAGTAGCCTCACAAATAAAATTTTGACATCAACATCATTCTCAACATTTTCAAGTTTTCTTCTCCGGCTTACATAGATAGCCAACTTTGCCTGCCCTAAAACAAAGTTCAGTAGTTGACACTTCTGCTTAAAACGACGATTGTACATAAAACCACAAATGAAAACCTGCTTAGAGAAAACTTCCTTAAAAATATGAAAAAGTTTTGTGAGAAGTTCAAAGAGGCCACTCAGGCGCTGACATTCAATAAAACAATGAAAAACTGTCTCCCTAGAGGAACAAAAAACACACTGATCACTGACACTGCTGTTAATCACAGAAACAAAAGCATTGACAGCTATAATACCATGCAGGACCCTCCACTGTAAGTCTCCATGCCTCTTAGGGAGAGGGGCTTTGTAAAGAGCCCTCCAGGCAGGCCGATGCCCTTTTCCTAGTTTAAAATAGGCTCTCCAAGGAGTGTCCACACAGGTGTTCAATCGGTCCTTGTTGAGTGCCATCACCACCAGTCTGTAGAGTGCCTTACCACTGGCTCCTCCAAAGTCCACACCAGTGGGAGCACAGAATGCCAGTAAGGAGCAAGGAGCGACGTCAAAGTCCATATAGAGCGTGAGAGAGGGAAAGGGGTCAGTGCTTTCTGGCTGCAGCGTGCCATTGCAAAAGTCCAAGAGTAGGGAGTGCTCAAGTCCATGAAGCTCCTGTTTCCAGTGTGCAAGAAGACCATCGATGAAACGATTCGACCTGACACCAAGATGAGCTGCTAAAGCTGAGGCGTTGTTGAGGCCAGGACCAGCCAGTTCCACCACTTGCTTCAGAGTGAGAATGTTCCTGGAACACAGCCTATCAAGGAAGGTCCTTCCAACTCCCGGCAGGACACCAAGGCGACCACCAAAAACCAGCGGCTCCTTCAACAACCAGTAGAGGGAATCGCATGGCCCTCTTTGTTTTTTAAAAAGAGTCCACACTGAAAAGAGACTGCGGTAAAAACTGGGTAAAGACAGTGCATTAGAGTTCTTAAAATCCATTAAAAACACAGGGAGGTCTAGCCCAAGCCCAAGGACTCTCTGTAAAATAACACAGGCCAAAGGCCTCCATACCAGGTCCTGGGGGCCCGTCAGCAGTCTCTGTATGAAAGTCAGTCTAAAAGCAGCACCTCTACTAGCTAAATGAATCACTCCTTGCCCCCCCTCCTCTTTGGGAAGAAATAACAGGGCTTGAGGAACCCAGTGGAGTCCACCCCCCCAAAAAAAGTCCACCAAAACAGACTGAATTTTGGACAACAAACCAGCAGGGGGGTCCATGCACATGAGGCGGTGCCACAGGGATGAGGAAACAAGATTATTTAAAATGAGCACTCTTCCTCTAAAAGATATTCTTGGCATTAGCCACTTCCACTTGTTTAGTCTCCCGTTAATTTTCTCTATGACCCCATCCCAATTTTTTTGCTCAAACTGCTGATTTCCAATAAAGACACCAAGATACTTAAAACCTCCTTTTTTCCAAATCAACCCACCCGGCAGCGTAAGCTGATTTTCTAGTTTCTCCCCCACCATCAGAGCCTCGCTTTTTCCCCAGTTTATCTTTGCAGAGGAAAGTTGGCCAAAAAGATTGACACTCCTAACCAGAACGTCAATGTCACTCTGCTTGTTTAGCAGAATGACTACATCATCTGCATAGGCCGACAGCTTGAACGTGGTGTCACAGCCAGGAAAAGTAACTCCTGATAGATCCCTTCTCAGGCAGTGAAGCAAAGGCTCTATGGCGAGGGAGTACAGCATCCCTGAGAGAGGGCAGCCCTGCCGAACCCCCCTCTGGACTTTTAAAGGGGCAGACAGGCCCCCATTTATCTTCAGCACACTCTCAATGTCACTGTACAAGACCCGTATCCTGGCTATGAAGCCTGGGCTGAACCCAAAAGCTGTTAAAACTGTCCATAAATATTGGTGTTCAACCCGATCAAACGCCTTTTCCTGGTCAATTGAAATCAAACCAGTTTCTACCGCCAATGAACCAGAGACCTCCAAAATATCCCGAATTAAAGTGACGTTGTCACTAATCAGCCTGCCAGGCACACAGTAAGTCTGGTCTACATGAATGAGCTCGCTCATCACCTTTCTCAGTCTTCGGGCCAGAGCTTTTGAGAGAATCTTGTAGTCTGTGCAGAGCAGAGAGACTGGCCTCCAGTTCTTTAGGCTCTGGAGGTCCCCCTTTTTCGGCAACAGTGTGATGATGGCCCTCCTGCAGGTCGTGGGTAGGGTCCCCCTTTCCAAGCTATCTTGGAGAACCTCCAGCAGGTCTGGACCAAGCAGGGGCCAGAATTCCTTAAAAAAGTCCACAGAGAGACCATCTATGCCTGGTGATTTTCCATTCTGGAGGCTCATTAGCGCCGTATGCAGCTCAGACAGAGACAGTGGAGCATCCAAGCCGGCAACAAGGTCCTCTGAGAGCACTGGAAGACCATCAAGGAAAACCTGGCCCAGTGACGTGTCCTCCCTCCACTCTGCTCTAAACAATTCACTGTAAAAGCTAGCAGCGTGTTTCCTGATCTCTGCTGCTGTGGAGATTGTTCTCCCGTCATCGCCCAACAAGGAGTGAATGAGCTTTCTCTGTCCATTTTTCCCCTCCAGTCCAAAAAAGTACTGGGAGGGCGAGTCCATCAGAGCTACATCCATGTAGCGTGAGCGGACCAGAGCACCCTGTGCGGTGACCCCTAGCAAGCTAGCCAAGGCTGACCTTTTTGACTTGAGAGCCTCTAAGTGCTCCTGTTTTCCTGTAGAACTGAGCAACTCCTCTAGTTCTACCACCTCAGTCTCCAGAACTTTCAAGGATTGGGTCAAGCTACGAGTGACATTTTGAGTGTACTGTTGGCAGAGTTGTTTTATCTGGGCCTTACCAAAATCCCACCACAATTGGAGAGAACTAAAAGAGGGTTTTTGTTCCCTGTGTGACTTCCATACATCATGAAAAACTCCCTTAAAAAACACATCATTTAAAAGTGTATTATTAAAATGCCAAAAAGCACTCTTACACTTTACATTTTCAATGAAAACAGAACAAATCAGCAGGCAGTGATCAGTGAAACCAACAGGACAGATACAACTATTTTTAAAAACACTCATTTGGTGTTTAAAACCATAGAAACGGTCTAACCTAGCCATAGATAAGAGGTTATCTTTAGCATGGCTCCAGGTGTACTGCCTCTGGTCCCCATGATGTGATCTCCACACATCGGCCATTTCATGCGCCTTCACTAGTTCCCTCAGCCTATTGGCAGAAGCAGGGTGAGGTTCCTGATGGTTCCTGTCCAGTCTGTGGTTTAATGTACAGTTAAAATCACCCCCCAGAAATAAAAAACTATTTGGATTACAGGATCTAACCGTATCTGATAGCATATTAAAGACCCTGATCCTTTCTGCTCTCTGGGTTGGCACATACACGTTTATAAGAACCAAGTTTACATTTTCAAGCTGTACCTTTAGCAAGAGTACATGTCCTTTCACCACCTCTTCTACCTCATAAGAGACAGGCACACAACCCCGAGAGAAAAGTACAGCCACCCCTCCACTATTATTGGATTTGTGGCTAAAAAAAATGCAGCCATCCCACTCTTTTCTCCACTGGCACTCAATGTCTACAGTGCTGTGAGTCTCCTGGACCATCAGCACGTCAAGTGCCTTTAAATTAAAAAGCTTGTATAAAGAGGCCCTTTTTACATCATCCCTGGCCCCGTTTATATTAAGAGTGCCAATTCTAAGGTGGGGCATTAAAAAGGATAAAAATAAGGTACAGTAAAAAAACACACACATAGCATAAAAGGGAAGAAACAAACTAAGAGTCAACATGACTGTTAGTAATTTGTGATTTCAGTTTGACAACCAGTTTCTTTAAACGAAAAATTTCCTGATCAGTAAAAGTCTCATTCCCATCATTCGGTTTCATCAGCTTGCGAGCTGATGCCACAAATAACTCCAGATCTGGAAAGTAATTTTCCACTTTCACAGCTCTGCTCCCCTTAGTCACCTGGAGAAATTGTCTAATTTTAGCAAAACAATAGGAGCTTTGCTCCTCCTGCGTCTGCGTCTGCATCAGTTCAGACTCATCTCCACTTTCGTCAGAAGCGCTCTCATTCAGTAAATCTAAATTCCCAACCCTACTAGATTTAGCAGAGCTCTGCAAGTTTTCCGCACTTTTCCTTTTTTGTGCAGCTTTAAAAGGATCCTCTTCAACAAAACTACATTCCTGCATTTCTTCATGAAACGCAACGTTTGTCATGCAGTGTTTGCTCTGTGTGTCCGCTACAGCCTCAAACCGCTCCTCCCCCGCCTGCAAAGTCTGTTCATTCACGTTCCTTCGTTTAACTGCACTTTTACTTACACCCTCCACCTGTCTACCCCGGGCGACAGGCTCGTCACAATGATCAGAGCTGCCGCCAGACAGAAATTCCCCACCATCACTGTTTGGGGGGACAACTACCGCGCCCGCCGCGGCCACCCCAGCAGAGGCGGCCGCGGCCGCCCCAGCACAAGCGGACGCGGACGCGGACGCGGACGCCCCCGCAGAAGTAGAAGCGGACGCGGATGCGGACGCGGATGCGGCCGCAGTCGCGGCCACGACCGCCCCAGCAGAAGCGGGCGCCGCAGCGGCATCCGCCGCACCACATGTAGCGCTACCCTCCGGACCACCAGAAACAGCGGCGTCACCTTTCTTACCGCCAGTGCTCTTTGTGTTCGCCTTTTCAGGACATGACCTAATAAGATGGCCTTCTGCGCCACACGCAAAACACTTCATGGTTTCAGATGTTGCAAACACCAAGTAGCTAAAGCCATCAATCCTGAAATTAAAAGACGCGTTCAGTTCAGCAGAGCTGTCTTTCAACACCATGAAACACTGCCTCCTATGACATACAACATGCTTCAGCAGGGGTGATTTACTACCCAGAGAGACCATTCTGATAGGGGACACAACCTGGCCAAAACGGGACAACTCTCTAATCAGCTGATCATTTTTAACGAAAGGAGGAGCGTTTGAGATGGTGATCCTCCTAGACGGATTCGCCAGCGGTAAAACGGGAGTAAAAGTGTCACCTATGACCACTCCCTGTGCCACCACCTGATCAGCTTTCTCAGTCGAATCCAGAAAGATCACAATTGCGCTGTTCATCCTCGATGCTGATTTTATGCTGCCATGCCCAACCACCTGTCCTACAGCGAGGCTGGCCTCCTCCACAGAACAGGGAACTGTCGGGAGGATTCTCACACCATGACGCCGGGTTAAGCGCTCAAACTCCACACCACCATCAATCACCGGCATGATGCCGGCCGGGAAAAACCGGCAGCAGAAGCTACCGTTCCCCAACACGCTCACTCCAACACTCACACCCCAGCACACACACACTCAACCCACTATATTAAACACACACACCTCAAACACACAAGATAGAGAAAAAGTTAGAAAATACAAAGTTTAAAGTACTCACTCGACACCACTCCACACCCCTGCTCCCACAAACGCCCACGCATGCGCACGAGAGAGAGAGAGAGAGAGAGAGAGAGAGAGAGAGAGAGAGAGAGAGAGAGAGAGATTTTGATTTTTAAAAGATCTTTAATAAACACACTTGTCCATCAGTCAATACAATTTCTATATCATGCTATGTTACACAGAAAATTAATCCCCCAAAAAACGCCCCAAAAAAAGCTGTCCATCATGAACTGAACAGAGGACATTCTCCAGGGACCAGAGGGTCCTGAAACCTTCCACATCCCCATTCCCCATAAAAAACTGAAAGTCCAGCCTGATTCTGGCTTTAAGTAGCCTCACAAATAAAATTTTGACATCAACATCATTCTCAACATTTTCAAGTTTTCTTCTCCGGCTTACATAGATAGCCAACTTTGCCTGTCCTAAAACAAAGTTCAGTAGTTGACACTTCTGCTTAAAACGACGATTGTACATAAAACCACAAATGAAAACCTGCTTAGAGAAAACTTCCTTAAAAATATGAAAAGGTTTTGTGAGAAGTTCAAAGAGGCCACTCAGGCGCTGACATTCAATAAAACAATGAAAAACTGTCTCCCTAGAGGAACAAAAAACACACTGATCACTGACACTGCTGTTAATCACAGAAACAAAAGCATTGACAGCTATAATACCATGCAGGACCCTCCACTGTAAGTCTCCATGTCTCTTAGGGAGAGGGGCTTTGTAAAGAGCCCTCCAGGCAGGCCGATGCCCTTTTCCTAGTTTAAAATAGGCTCTCCAAGGAGTGTCCACACAGGTGTTCAATCGGTCCTTGTTGAGTGCCATCACCACCAGTCTGTAGAGTGCCTTACCACTGGCTCCTCCAAAGTCCACACCAGTGGGAGCACAGAATGCCAGTAAGGAGCAAGGAGCGACGTCAAAGTCCATATAGAGCGTGAGAGAGGGAAAGGGGTCAGTGCTTTCTGGCTGCAGCGTGCCATTGCTAAAGTCCAAGAGTAGGGAGTGCTCAAGTCCATGAAGCTCCTGTTTCCAGTGTGCAAGAAGACCATCGATGAAACGAATCGACCTGACACCAAGATGAGCTGCTAAAGCTGAGGCGTTGTTGAGGCCAGGACCAGCCAGTTCCACCACTTGCTTCAGAGTGAGAATGTTCCTGGAACACAGCCTATCAAGGAAGGTCCTTCCAACTCCCGGCAGGACACCAAGGCGACCACCAAAAACCAGCGGCTCCCTCAACAACCAGTAGAGGGAATCGCATGGCCCTCTTTGTTTTTTAAAAAGAGTCCACACTGAAAAGAGACTGCGGTAAAAACTGGGTAAAGACAGTGCATTAGAGTTCTTAAAATCCATTAAAAACACAGGGAGGTCTAGCCCAAGCCCAAGGACTCTCTGTAAAATAACACAGGCCAAAGGCCTCCATACCAGGTCCTGGGGGCCCGTCAGCAGTCTCTGTATGAAAGTCAGTCTAAAAGCAGCACCTCTACTAGCTAAATGAATCACTCCTTGCCCCCCCTCCTCTTTGGGAAGAAATAACAGGGCTTGAGGAACCCAGTGGAGTCCACCCCCCCAAAAAAAGTCCACCAAAACAGACTGAATTTTGGACAACAAACCAGCAGGGGGGTCCATGCACATGAGGCGGTGCCACAGGGATGAGGAAACAAGATTATTTAAAATGAGCACTCTTCCTCTAAAAGATATTCTTGGCATTAGCCACTTCCACTTGTTTAGTCTCCCGTTAATCTTCTCTATGACCCCATCCCAATTTTTTTGCTCAAACTGCTGATTTCCAATAAAGACGCCAAGATACTTAAAACCTCCTTTTTTCCAAATCAACCCACCCGGCAGCGTAAGCTGATTTTCTAGTTTCTCCCCCACCATCAGAGCCTCGCTTTTTCCCCAGTTTATCTTTGCAGAGGAAAGTTGGCCAAAAAGATTGACACTCCTAACCAGAACGTCAATGTCACTCTGCTTGTTTAGCAGAATGACTACATCATCTGCATAGGCCGACAGCTTGAACGTGGTGTCACAGCCAGGAAAAGTAACTCCTGATAGATCCCTTCTCAGGCAGTGAAGCAAAGGCTCTATGGCGAGGGAGTACAGCATCCCTGAGAGAGGGCAGCCCTGCCGAACCCCCCTCTGGACTTTTAAAGGGGCAGACAGGCCCCCATTTATCTTCAGCACACTCTCAATGTCACTGTACAAGACCCGTATCCTGGCTATGAAGCCTGGGCTGAACCCAAAAGCTGTTAAAACTGTCCATAAATATTGGTGTTCAACCCGATCAAACGCCTTTTCCTGGTCAATTGAAATCAAACCAGTTTCTACCGCCAATGAACCAGAGACCTCCAAAATATCCCGAATTAAAGTGACGTTGTCACTAATCAGCCTGCCAGGCACACAGTAAGTCTGGTCTACATGAATGAGCTCGCTCATCACCTTTCTCAGTCTTCGGGCCAGAGCTTTTGAGAGAATCTTGTAGTCTGTGCAGAGCAGAGAGACTGGCCTCCAGTTCTTTAGGCTCTGGAGGTCCCCCTTTTTCGGCAACAGTGTGATGATGGCCCTCCTGCAGGTCGTGGGTAGGGTCCCCCTTTCCAAGCTATCTTGGAGAACCTCCAGCAGGTCTGGACCAAGCAGGGGCCAGAATTCCTTAAAAAAGTCCACAGAGAGACCATCTATGCCTGGTGATTTTCCATTTTGGAGGCTCATTAGCGCCGTATGCAGCTCAGACAGAGACAGTGGAGCATCCAAGCCGGCAACAAGGTCCTCTGAGAGCACTGGAAGACCATCAAGGAAAACCTGGCCCAGTGCCGTGTCCTCCCTCCACTCTGCTCTAAACAATTCACTGTAAAAGCTAGCAGCGTGTTTCCTGATCTCTGCTGCTGTGGAGATTGTTCTCCCGTCATCGCCCAACAAGGAGTGAATGAGCTTTCTCTGTCCATTTTTCCCCTCCAGTCCAAAAAAGTACTGGGAGGGCGAGTCCATCAGAGCTACATCCATGTAGCGTGAGCGGACCAGAGCACCCTGTGCAGTGACCCCTAGCAAGCTAGCCAAGGCTGACCTTTTTGACTTGAGAGCCTCTAAGTGCTCCTGTTTTCCTGTAGAACTGAGCAACTCCTCTAGTTCTACCACCTCAGTCTCCAGAACTTTCAAGGATTGGGTCAAGCTACGAGTGACATTTTGAGTGTACTGTTGGCAGAGTTGTTTTATCTGGGCCTTACCAAAATCCCACCACAATTGGAGAGAACTAAAAGAGGGTTTTTGTTCCCTGTGTGACTTCCAAACATCATGAAAAACCTCTTTAAAAAACACATCATTTAAAAGTGTATTGTTAAAATGCCAAAAAGCACTCTTACACTTTACATTTTCAATAAACACAGAACAAAACAGCAGGCAGTGATCAGTGAAACCAACAGGACAGATACAACTATTTTTAAAAACACTCATTTGATGTTTAAAACCATAAAAACGGTCTAACCTAGCCATAGATAAAAGGTTATCTTTGACATGGCTCCAGGTGTACTGCCTCTGGTCCCCATGATGTGATCTCCACACATCGGCCATTTCATGTGTTTTCACCAGTTCTCTCAGCCTATTGGCAGAAGCAGGGTGAGGCTCCTGATGGTTCCTGTCTAGTCTGTGGTTTAATGTACAGTTAAAATCACCCCCCCAGAAATAAAAAACTATTTGGATCACAGGACTTAACCGTATCCGAAAGCACGTCAAAGACCCTGATCCTCTCTGCTCTCTGTGTTGGCACATACACGTTTATAAAAACGAAGTTCACGTTTTCAAACTGTACCTTTAATAAGAGGAAATGACCTCTCACCACCTCTTCTACCTCATAAGAGACAGGCACACAACCCCTAGAGAAAAGTACAGCCACCCCCCCACTACTACTGGATTTGTGGCTAAAAAAAAATGCAGCCATCCCACTCTTTTCTCCAATGGCTCTCAATGTCCACAGTGCTGTGAGTCTCCTGGACCATCAGCACGTCAAGTTTCTTTAAATTAAAAAGCTTGTATAAAGAGGCCCTTTTTACATCATCCCTGGCCCCATTAATATTGAGAGTGCCAATTCTAAGGTGGGGCATTAAAAAGGATAAAAATAGGGTACAGTAAAAAAACACACACATAGCATAAAAGGGAAGAAACAAACTAAGAGTCAACATGACTGTTAGTAATTTGTGATTTCAGTTTGACAACCAGTTTCTTTAAACGAAAAATTTCCTGATCAGTAAAAGTCTCATTCCCATCATTCAGTTTCATCAGCTTGCGAGCTGATGCCACAAATAACTCCAGATCTGGAAAGTAATTTTCCACTTTCACAGCTCTGCTCCCCTTGGTCACCTGGAGAAATTGCCTAATTTTGGAAAAACAATAGGAGCTTTGCTCCTCCTGCGTCTGCGTCTGCATCATTTCAGACTCAGCTCCACTTTCGTCAGAGACGCTCTCATCTAGTAAATCTAACTTCCCAACCCTACTAGATTTAGCAGAGCTCTGCAAGTTTTCAGCACTTTTTCTTTTTTGTGCAGCTTTAAAAGGATCCTCTTCAGCAAAATTACATTCCTGCATTTCTTCATGAACTGCAACGTTTGTCATGCAGTGTTTGCTCTGTGTGTCCCCTACAGCCTCAAACCGCTCCTCCCCCACCTGCAAAGTCTGTTCATTCACGTTCCTTCGTTTAACTGCACTTTTACTTACACCCTCCACCTGTTTACCCCGGGCGACAGGCTCGTCACAATGATCAGAGCTGCCGCCAGACAGAAATTCCCCACCATCACTGTTTGGGGGGGCAACTACCGCGCCCGCCGCGGCCACCCCAGCAGAGGCGGCCGCGGCCGCCCCAGCACAAGCGGACGCGGACGCGGACGCCCCCGCAGAAGTAGAAGCGGACGCGGACGCGGCCGCGACCGCCCCAGCAGGAGCGGGCGCCGCAGCGGCATCCGCCGCACCACATGTAGCGCTACCCTCCGGACCACCAGAAACAGCGGCGTCACCTTTCTTACCGCCAGTGCTCTTTGTGTTCGCCTTTTCAGGACATGACCTAATAAGATGGCCTTCTGCGCCACACGCAAAACACTTCATGGTTTCAGATGTTGCAAACACCAAGTAGCTAAAGCCGTCAATCCTGAAATTAAAAGACGCATTCAGTTCAGCAGAGCTGTCTTTCAACACCATGAAACACTGCCTCCTATGACATACAACATGCTTCAGCAGGGGTGATTTACTACCCAGAGAGACCATTCTGATAGGGGACACAACCTGGCCAAAACGGGACAACTCTCTAATCAGCTGATCATTTTTAACGAAAGGAGGAGCGTTTGAGATGGTGATCCTCCTAGACGGGTTCGCCAGCGGTAAAACGGGAGTAAAAGTGTCACCTATGACCACTCCCTGTGCCACCACCTGATCAGCTTTCTCAGTCGAATCCAGAAAGATCACAATTGCGCTGTTCATCCTCGATGCTGATTTTATGCTGCCATGCCCAACCACCTGTCCTACAGCGAGGCTGGCCTCCTCCACAGAACAGGGAACTGTCGGGAGGATTCTCACACCATGACGCCGGGTTAAGCGCTCAAACTCCACACCACCATCAATCACCGGCATGATGCCGGCCGGGAAAAACCGGCAGCAGAAGCTACCGTTCCCCCACACACTCACTCCAACACTCACACCCCAGCACACACACACTCAACCCACTATATTAAACACACACACCTCAAACACACAAGATAGAGAAAAAGTTAGAAAATACAAAGTTTAAAGTACTCACTCGACACCACTCCACACCCCTGCTCCCACAAACGCCCACGCATGCGCACGAGAGAGAGAGAGAGAGAGAGAGAGAGAGAGAGAGAGAGAGAGAGAGAGAGAGAGAGAGAGAGAGAGAGAGAGACAATGGCTTCTGCAGGTTTTTGTATATGCTTTGGAAGAGTATAATGACTGATGAAATGCCACATTGTGCTGAATATTAAACACTGCACTTCTGAACAAACACAAACGTTTGAGTCGTTTCATTTCTGGACACAGCAGATTCTTTCTCACTATGGACTTGCAATGTAACAGGCTTCCATGTGCTGCTTTTCAGTAAATTACTTTGTGTATTGGAAGATGATCTGAGAGTGTGAATAATTCAACAGACAGGGACACTCAGACGCAGAAGCAGGTTTGTTTTCTCTCACTGCCCCTGTTTTTCTCAAGGAAAGCTAAAGATGAACAACTGACTCACCATTTGTTGTGTGTCTTCTTATTAGGATTTGGCTTAAAATGGAAAAAAAAATAAGGCACAGAGAAAGTTTAAAAATGCATGGTATGGCAACAGAGAGCCTAAGTCATGCCCCTGACATAACGCACGGCTCAGGAGACGCACACACACAGGCTCAGAGAAGTTCAAATAGTTTATTAGCAACAGGGGTGAATGGATGTGTGTCTGCGGGATGTAAATGTATTGGTGGCGGCGTCTGCTTCGGGCACAGAGGCAGGAGACCGTACAGGCGGCAACCCTATGGGAAAGAGCACAAGGACACAGGGTGACGGGCACACACCAACACAGGAGGAGAATGAGCGAGAGAGGAGCTTACTTGCAAGGGACAGATGACTGGCACCACAAGGACGGGACCCGGAAGACAGCCACCTGCAGGGCTCGGTGCAGCAGCGAGGAATGGCGAGGGAGAGGCGTTGTCCGCCGCCGAGGAATCCACCTGTGCACAGGGGAGCAGACTGGAAAGAAAGGAGGTAAGGGCTTCTTACCAAAAGCGTCGTGCTGAAGGAAAGGTTTGACTCACGATGATGAGTGGCGAAGTCTGATGGCTTCAGGCCGAAGCTCAGGGCGAGGCGGCTTATATTCCTCGCCGCTGATGATGTGCAGGTGTGCGTGCAGGTGGCGCCGCTGATGAGCGGCGCGGCGTGACAGCCCCCTCTACTTCAGCATCTTCTTCTTCTTTCGGCTGTTCCCTTTAAGGGTCTCCACAGCTGACCATCTGCCTCCATCTCCATAACATAACACCAACCCTTTCCATGTCCTCCTTCACTACATTCATGAATCTTCTCTGTGGTCTTCCTCTTTTCCTTCTGCAGGGCAGCTCCATCTTCATCATCCTTTGTTCAATATCTCCACTATCCCTCCTCTGCACATGTCCAAACCATCTCAGCCTTCACTCTTGTTAGATAGATAGATAGATAGGACTTTGTGGACTGGTGCCATCGGAACTGCCTCCAGATCAACGCGAGGAAAACTAAGGAGCTGGTGGTGGACTGCCGCAGGCATGGGCAGCCCCTCACAGCACCAGTAAATATACAGGGAACAGACATCGAGATGGTGACATCCTACAAGTACCTGGGTATTCATCTGAACAATAAACTAGACTGGTCACACAATACTGACGCACTCTACAAGAAGGGACAGCGCAGGCTGTTCCTGCTGAGGAGACTCAGGTCTTTTGGTGTACAAGGGGCGCTGCTGAAGTCATTCTATGACACGGTGGTGGCATCAGCCATCACTTTTGGAGTGGTCTGCTGGGGCAGTGGCATTACTGCAGCCGATAGGAAGAGACTGAACAAACTGATTAAGAAAGCTAGCTCTGTCCTGGGGCAACGCCTTGATCCGATGGAGGAGATAGGAGAGAGAAGGACGGTGGCTAAACTGTCATCTCTGCTGGAGTCCGAGTTCCACCCTATGCAGGACATACTGGATGCACTGAGGAGCTCATTTAGCAGCAGACTACATCATCCCAGGTGCACAACCGAGAGGTTTCGTAGGTCCTTCCTACCAACGGCTGTCAGACTGTACAACCTAAGCAGGGCTGCTCGCAGAGATAGCAAAAAGACGTAACAAACTAATAGTTTTTGTTTTTTTTTTGAATGCAAAAGATGCAATAGACTTACACAATGGTCCTCTCCGGCATACAACTAGGAACATACCGGTCGCTATGGAGGGTGAGAATATGTATGGGCACATAATCATACCATGTAGGATAACTAAATAGACGGTTATGCTGTTTCATCCCACCTAGCAACAATGCTCTGCACTGTGTGTGTTTATATATTTACATATTTATTCCATCTAGCTACAATGCTCTGCACTGGGTGTGTTTATATTTATATATCTATATATTTATTCCATCTAGCTACAATGCTCCGCACTGTGTTTTTATATATCTACATATTATTCCATCTAGCTACATTGCTCCGCACTGTGTGTGTTTATATACTTGCATATTTATTCCACCTAGCTGCAATGCTCCATACTGTGGGTGTTTATATATTTACATATTTATTCCATCTAGCTACAATGCTCTGCACTGTGTGTTCATATATTCATATATTTATTCCATCCAGCTACAATGCTCTGCACTGTGTGTCTGTGTGTGTGTGTGTGTATATATATATTTTATAGTAATATGTACATATGTATATTAGCTGCTCTTGCTTGCTTGTTTTTTCTTGCCTTCTGATTGTTGCTCTGAGTGTTGCTATCCCTGTGCTGTTGCAATCCTGGAATTTCCCCGTTGTGGGACTAATAAAGGCTTATCTTATCTTATCTTATCTTAGATAGATAGATAGATAGATAGATAGATAGATAGATAGATAGATAGATAGATAGATAGATAGATAGATAGATAGATAGATAGGTAGGTAACTTTATTGTCTGTCCCAGTCAGTGACAGAAATTTTTCTTAGACAAACTACAACAAAATAACACCTTCAACACTCTCAAAGACATTCAAACTCACAGGATAAAAACAGTTTAAAAAGGAAACATGGTTTGAGTGGTCTTTGTGACTAGAAAAGCGCTATATAAGTGCAGGTTAGTTAGTTAGTTAGTTAGTTAGTTAAAAAGGAAACAGCAAAAAAAAAATCATGTGGCAGAAAATATTAACAACTATTAAAAAATAATAGTGATGGAGACGCGGGCAGTGAAGATGGCTGCTTAGGTGAGGAGCACCGCAGTGCAGACAGCCTTTTTTTTTCTTCTACAAGGGCATTTTTCTCTTGTTTCCTCAGCTGAAATTACTATTATTACTACACTTTACATCGAGACTGGATTTGTGGAGAACAGGATTAGTATGCCAAGGCAACAGCAGAAAATTAATCTTCGCCCCAAAGCCGGTGCTAGCAAGGAAAATCTGGCTAGAGCTGGTGATACCACATCGAGCCCTCCTCCCTCTCCGCCACCTTCAACAGGTGCAGGTATTGCCAAAGACCAAATGGCGGACGACATCTCTAAGATCTTTGCACTGTTGAAGGAAATATCGGAGAGGCAAGACGCCAAACTCAACTCTATTGAGGCGTCAATGAGGGCGGTGGACACCAAGCTAACGGAGTTAGCTACCCGGCTGGGAGATGTGGAGTCTCGCATCGCTTTTCTTGAGGATGCTAATACAGCTCTGGATGCTAATCCCCCCGCAACCCAGACGCAGGTAGAAGATTTACTTTTGAAGCTGGACGATTTAGAAAATAGATCACGCCGAAACAATCTACGCTTTGTTGGCTTTCCAGAAAATTGTGAAAAATCAGATGCCCTTACCTTCATGCACGGGGCTGTCCCACGTCTGCTGAGGATGGAGTTCCCTGGAGGGCTGGAAATTGACCGTGCGCATCGGAGCCTCGCCGGACGCAGACCTGATGGGCAGCCACCCAGGGCTATCCTGATTCGACTTCTGCGCTTCCAGGATAGGGAGCGTATTGTGGAGGCAGCGCGCAGGATGAGAAAGCTGGATTGGAATGGTCATCACATCATGATTTTCCCAGATTATTCCAGACGAGTATCCGAAATGAGAGCGGCATTCAAGCAGTGTAAACATCTGCTGCACCAGAAGAAGACTGCATTCTCTCTCAGGTACCCTGCAGTTCTCGTTGTGAAGTTGGCAAGTGGTAAACAGGAGTTCACTGACCCTAAAAAAGCATTGAACCTGATTCTTTCACTACCGTGAGACATTGATGAACAATGGTATGAATATATGCTATATGTTTATTTGTTATATATTTTTGACTGAGGATTTGATGCAGTATTAATGTAAGGTTCCTTTTTTTGCCCACGCTATATTGTCTATAGGCATGAGGCTGCTGCGATGTTGCGGCTCTCCCTAAGTTTGTTGCACTGTTCACAGTCACGGTCCTAGAGTTTTTTATTTTCTTTTTTTTGGTTGGTGCGGTTTTTGTGCACCGATGGGTGACATTGGTTTCAGGTCACCGATTATGTTACTTTATGATTATGTGGTTTTCGTTTTTTTTTTTTTTTTTTTTGTATTTTTAATTTTTATTGTGTTTGTCTTTTGCCCAGTGAGGGGGTTTTTGGTGGAGAATTGCTGGATATTTTGGATGGTAATATGTACCGTTTATGATGTCGGCTAATTGTCAGAGCTTTCATTACTTGGAATGTTAAAGGCCTTAACCACCCAGTTAAGAGGAAAAAAATTTTGGCGTTTATTAAATCAAAAAAAGTGGATGTAGCATTGCTTCAAGAGACCCACCTCACTAAAACAGAATCTAAAAAACTCTGTCGGGACTGGGTGGGACATGGGTTTGCGTCTTGTGGTAATAGCCAGAGCAGGGGGGTGGCAATCCTTATTCATAAACATTTGCAGTTCAAGTGTCTAAAAGAGGTTAGTGATGATGATGGACGACTCCTTATAATTCTTATAGAAATTCAGGGCCATAGGATGATACTCGCTAATGTTTATGCACCAAATATAGTATATATATACAGTATATATATATATGTATATACAGTATATATATATACTATATATATATATATATATATATATATATATATATATATATATATATATATATATATATATATATATATATATTCAATATAATATTCAATATTTTCTCTCTCGGCGCCACACGAGTAGGCTGCCTTTTGCAACAGCGGCTCGATTCCGAGTCTTTTTCCCTTCCTCTCTCTTTTGATCCGTCTTTGTTTTTCACCCCACTTATATCACAGACACACAGATCGTCCCAAATGTCTCCTGAGCCGGTGGACGGAGCCACTGTTTATAGCAGGATACGATACAGCAGGGAAGAGCTGCTAGCATTCAACCGCCACCCGGTCCCATTGGAAAAACTCGACATACCAAGAGAACTGAGGCGAAAACGCCGCGGCTGCCGGGCTGGAGTAAGGCGGAGGACAAAAAATATAAGGTACAGACCCTCCCTTCCATCTGTTGTCATGGGAAATGTACGGTCGTTACTGGGAAAGGCAGATGAGCTAGCGGCTATCTCCCGTTACGATAGCACATATCGGGAGTGCTCTCTCCTTTTGTTTACTGAGACGTGGCTAACTGAACTAGCAGCAGATGCTAACATTGAGCTGGAGGGTTTTCACATGATACGAGCTGACCGAACACCAGACAGTGGCAAAGCAAGGGGCGGTGGAGTGATAATGTATGTTAACAACAACTGGTGCAGACCGGGACATATCACTGTTAAACAACGACACTGCAGCAAAGACATTGAGTTGCTAGCTGTTAGCATGAGGCCTACATATCTCCCGAGAGAACACTCACACATGATCTGCATTGTTGTTTATGCAAATCCGACGGCGAACGCTGGGACAGCGCGTGACGTCATCCATTCAGTAACCAGCAGGCTGCAGACAGAACACCCAGATGCTCTTCTCCTCATCTCAGGCGATTTCAACCATGTTTCACTGTCTCCCATTCTACCCACGTTCACCCAGTATGTCACATGCCACACTAGAGACAATAAAACACTGGATTTATTCTACGCAAACACTAAGGAGGCGTACACCTCATCACAACTCCCCCCACTCGGGAGATCGGATCACAACTTGGTTCATCTCCGGCCGGTGTACAAACCCCTAGTGCACAGACAACCTCCGGCCATGCACACTGTGGAGTTATGGTCTGAGGAGACAATGGACACTCTAAAGGACTGTTTTGAAGCCACCGTCTGGAAGCAGCTCTGCGATCCACATGGTGAGGACATCGATGGCCTCATTCACACCTTCACGGGCTACCTCAGCTTCTGTGTGGACAAATCCGTTCCCACCAAGACCATATAGCGTCACTCAAACAACAAACCCTGGATCAACCCTGAGATAAAAACACTTCTGAGAGAGAAGAAGAGGATCTTCAGGTCGGGGAACAGGGAGATGCTGAAGTCCGTACAGAGGGAGCTGAGGAGAAAGATCAGAGAAGGCAAGGACAGCTTCAGGAAGAAGATGGAGGACAAGCTGCAACAGAGCGACATCAGCGGGGTCTGGAGAAACCTCAAAACCATCTCGGGGCTCCAGAATACCTCCCCCCAGGCCACGGGGGGCAGGGAGTGGGTGAACAACCTGAATCTGTTTTTCAATAGATTTGACCAACCGCCCTCCCCCCTGTCTGCACAACAACCACTGCTGCCTCTAAAGAAATCAAGTCCTGCTGCCCACTCCCCACCCCACCAACACCCCCCCACTCCCAACACACAGCCCCCCATCCTGACCCTGACCAGGACCCAGGTGAGGACGGAGCTGAGGAAGATCAAAGCGAGGAAGGCGCCGGGACCGGACGGCATCAGCGCAAAGCTCCTCAAGTCCTGTGCAGACCAGCTGTGTGGGATTGTGACGTATATCTTCAACATGAGCCTGAAACTGGGGAGGGTACCACAGCTGTGGAAAACATCTTGTGTGGTACCTGTACCAAAAACTTCCCACCCCAAAGACCTGAACAGCTACAGACCGGTGGCCTTGACGTCCCACTTGATGAAGACCCTGGAGAGACTGCTCCTTGCTCACCTCCGCCCCCTGGTGGAACCAGCGATGGATCCACTCCAGTTCGCCTACCAGCATGGCATTGGGGTGGAGGATGCGGTGATCTTCCTCCTTCACCGTTCTCTGTCCCACCTGGAGAAGCCCGGGAATATGGTGAGGATCATGTTCTTTGACTTCTCCAGTGCTTTCAACACCATCCAACCGGTGATCCTGAAGGACAAGCTGCTGCGCGCAGGGGTGGACCAGCACCTGTCATCATGGATCCTGGACTACCTCACGAACCGGCCTCAGTTTGTGAGAACCCGGGACTGTGTGTCCGACACGATCATCAGTAGCACGGGGGCCCCCCAGGGAACGGTGCTGGCTCCCTTCCTGTTCACTCTTTATACTGCAGACTTCTCACACAACACAACACACTGCCATCTACAGAAGTTCTCTGATGACTCTGCGATCGTTGGCCTCATCTCCAATGGAGATGAAGCTGAGTACAGAGGGCTTATCCAGGACTTCGTGGACTGGTGCCATCGGAACTGCCTCCAGATCAACGCGAGGAAAACTAAGGAGCTGGTGGTGGACTGCCGCAGGCATGGGCAGCCCCTCACAGCACCAGTAAATATACAGGGAACAGACATCGAGATGGTGACATCCTATAAGTACCTGGGTGTTCATCTGAACAATAAACTAGACTGGTCACACAATACTGACGCACTCTACAAGAAGGGACAGCGCAGGCTGTTCCTGCTGAGGAGACTCAGGTCTTTTAGTGTACAAGGGGCGCTGCTGAAGTCATTCTATGACACGGTGGTGGCATCAGCCATCACTTTTGGAGTGGTCTGCTGGGGCAGTGGCATTACTGCAGCCGATAGGAAGAGACTGAACAAACTGATTAAGAAAGCTAGCTCTGTCCTGGGGCAGCGCCTTGATCCGATGGAGGAGATAGGAGAGAGAAGGACGGTGGCTAAACTGTCATCTCTGCTGGAGTCCGAGTTCCACCCTATGCAGGACATACTGGATGCACTGAGGAGCTCATTTAGCAGCAGACTACATCATCCCAGGTGCACAACCGAGAGGTTTCGTAGGTCCTTCCTACCAACGACTGTCAGACTGTACAACCTAAACAGGGCTGCTCACAGAGATAGCAAAAAGACGTAATAAACTAATAGTTTTTTGAATGCAAAAGATGCAATAGACTTACACAATGGTCCCCTCCGGCATACAACTAGGAACATACCGGTCGCTATGGAGGGTGAGAATATGTATGGGCACATAATCATACCATGTAGGATAACTAAGTAGACGGTTATGCTGTTTCATCCCATCTAGCAACAATGCTCTGCACTGTGTGTGTTTATATATTTACATATTTATTCCATCTAGCTACAATGCTCAGCACTGGGTGTGTTTATATTTATATATCTATATATTTATTCCATCTAGCTACAATGCTCCGCACTGTGTTTTTATATATCTACATATTATTCCATCTAGCTACATTGCTCCGTACTGTGGGTGTTTATATATTTACATATTTATTCCATCTAGCTACAATGCTCAGCACTGGGTGTGTTTATATTTATATATCTATATATTTATTCCATCTAGCTACAATGCTCCGCACTGTGTTTTTATATATCTACATATTATTCCATCTAGCTACATTGCTCCGTACTGTGGGTGTTTATATATTTACATATTTATTCCATCTAGCTACAATGCTCTGCACTGTGTGTCTGTGTGTGTGTGTGTATATATATATTTTATAGTAATATGTACATATGTATATTAGCTGCTCTTGCTTGCTTGTTTTTTTCTTGCCTTCTGATTGTTGCTCTGAGTGTTGCTATCCCTGTGCTGTTGCAATCCTGGAATTTCCCCGTTGTGGGACTAATAAAGGCTTATCTTATCTTAGCTTATCTTATCTTATCTTAAATTCGAGCTTCATTGGTAGCATAATACTATCAGATCATGCCCCTGTTTTTCTACATATGATCCCGCCTTGTCAGTTGAAAAAAAATTCTAGATGGAGGCTTAATTCAAGCTTTCTTTTTAATCCAGATTTTGTGTCCTCTTTGAAAGCAGAGATCTCCTTATATCTTGAGACAAACTGGGATTCTGCTCCCTCTGCCAGGGTTGCTTGGGAGGCCTTTAAGGCATTTATTAGGGGACATATTATTCAATATTCATCTTTTAAAAAGAAAACTAACTTTGCTAAACAGATTGATTTGGAGAGGAGAATAGCTATATTAGAGACTTCATTCAAACAAGACACAAATTTAGTAAATTTGTCACCCCTTCTGAAGCTTAAGTATGAGCTGAATTCAATTCTAACACAAAAAGTTGAATTTTCCCTATTTCGTCTTAGGCACAAACAATTTGAGGAGGGGGATAAAGCTGGCAAAATGCTGGCTAGATATATTAAAATGAAAGAAGCTCAGTGTACCATATCTGCTATTAGGACACAGGATGGTACTCTGGTGTCAGACTTAAATGAAATTAATGGTGCTTTCAGAGAATTTTACACCTCACTTTATTCTTCTGAAATGGAGGCTGGATCTCAAGAGATCTATGCATTTTTATCATCCCTATCTTTGCCCTCCCTAACGAAGGAACAAATAGACTTACTTGACGCCCCAATTACTAAAGAGGAAATTGTGAAAGTGATTAAGAGCTTCCCGACTGGAAAGGCACCGGGCCCTGACGGATTCACTGCGGAATTTTACAAGGCCTGTGTTGATGAGCTTTCTCCTTTACTTTTAGAAATGTTTGCGGAATCTTTTGAACAAGGCCGTTTGCCCCCCTTCTTTAACAGAGGCTTTCATTTCACTTATTTTAAAAAGCAATAAAGATCCGTTAGAATGTAAGAATTATAGACCAATTAGTCTTATAAACTGTGACTGTAAAATTCTCTCCAAAATTTTGGCATTAAGATTAGATAAAGTAATGATATCTCTTATAAATCCTGATCAGGTGGGTTTTATTCGTTCCAGGGGTGCGGCAGACAATATTAGGCGATTTATTGATATCATATGGTTAGTTCAAAATGATCCCTCACTTGCACACCTCTCTCCAGTGGCAGCCCTCTCCCTGGATGCTGAAAAAAGCATTTGACAGGTTGAGTGGCAGTATCTCTTTGCAACTCTAGAGACTTTTGGTTTTGGTTCAAGTTTCTTTCTTGGATTAAATTACTATATAATGAACCTAGAGCTTCAGTGATATCAAATCGAGTTACATCACAGTCTTTTAGACTTTATAGGGGTACGCGCCAGGGCTCCCCTTTAAGTCCCTTGCTTTTTGCTTTGGCATTAGAACCATTAGCTGTTGCTATCTGCAAAGACGGCAATTTTCCAGGTATTCAGGTCCATGGCAGTACCCGTAAGATAATGTTGTATGCTGATGATGCATTGGTACTGATTACACAACCTCAAAAATCAATTCCAGCTCTCCTTAAAATTATTAACCAATTTTCACGTTTGTCTGGTTATTGAGTTAACTGGATAAAATCAGAAATTCTCCCTCTAACATCTTATTGCCCTAAAACACTGTTTACATTTGGTCAAAATATAGGCTTCTCTTGGCCAAAATTAGGAATTAAATATCTTGGCATCCTGTTTCCTCACATTTTATCAGATCTGATTCAGATTAATTTTGAACCCTTGCTTGAAAAATTTAAAATAGACATAGAAAGGTGGTCACCTCTTTTTTTGTCTCTCTGGGGCAAGGTCAATGTTATTAAGATGATTTGTGCACCCCGATTTAATTACCTTCTGCAATCTCTTCCTCTTAGGATCCCAGTTGGTTATTTTCGACAATTTGATAGGTTGTGCAATAAGTTTTTATGGAATGGTAAGCGCCCTAGATTAAAGTTGAAAAGATTGCAGAAGTCTATAGATTCAGGAGGTTTGGGGGTCCCAAATTTGGGTTTTATATCATTACGCTTTTAGTCTTAGACATTTGATTCATTGGGCTCTCCCCCCTGAGAGAGCTCCCCCTTGGTTTTATTTGGAGAGTTATTTGAGCAGCCCTCTTCCCCTAGTACATCTAATCACAATTAAACTGTCTTCTGAATTTCAGTCGCATCCTATTATATCCTTTTTACAATACGTTTGGAAGAGGGTTGCTTCTATACTAGAGTTTAGCTCTCATCTTCATTCTATGGCTTCTATTTGGCTTAACCCAAGTCTCCATATTGGAAAATCCCCATTTATGTGGAAAATCTGGGTGAAAAAGGACATCTTGATGTTAAAAGATCTATATGAAGGGGGAGCTCTCAAATCATTTGATGTTTTACGGGCACAGTATGGACTACCACAGAATCAGTTTTGGAAATATTTACAACTTCGACATCTGCTGTGTCAAGTCTTTGGATCTACAACTACCCCTCCTCCTGATGTAGATTGGCTCATCCAGGCTTTGAGTTCCTGTGGCAAAAGATCTAAGGCCTCAAATTTCTATTTAATGCTCCTTAAGAGCTCAAATAAAGATTCTATATTCCTTAAACACGTATGGGAAAAAGATCTGAATTCACAATTTACTGATGTTGAATGGGCAAATATTTTAAAGAATGGAAGAAAGTGTCTAGGGAATTGAAAACCAGACTTGTTCAATTTAAAATTTTGAATCGATTTTACTGGACACCTCGTAAAATGTTGAGAGCGAATCTCATTCACTCTTCAAGCTGCTGGAGATGTCTACAGGGGGAGGGGACATTAATCCATATGATCTGGAGTTGTCCCGGTAATACAGGACTTTTGGTTGCAGATCCATAGACATATTATGACAATTGTTAAGCAAGAAGTGCCATTTACTCAGAGACTTTTTGTCCTTGGGGATCCATCAATGATTCAGGACCCAATCTCTGATGCCGAGTGGATTCAGACTGCTTTGATGCTGGGCCGAAAGTTGATCACTTTTTACTGGAAATCTTCCTCTGCCCCACCCGTAGCTCAATGGCTCAGGGAGTTGGGCAAGCTTGCTGCACTAGAACGCCTTTCATATAAGCTTCTGGACAGGATGGACAGCTTCTATAATAAGTGGGGATCCTATCTTACCTTTATAGGTGTAGTAGATTAAGCTAATCATTTTAAGAGTATTAGGGTGGAAATGGAATGTTTTATCCTCTCACTGGATATACTTGTTTTTTTTTTTGTTTGTTTTTTTTTGTTTGTTTCTGTTTTATTTTCTAAATTGAAAACCCAATAAAATTCAAATTACAAAAAAAAAATTAATAGTGATTAATAGATAAACTAATATTGATAGCTAACTGAAGTATGATAACTAATTGATTTTGTTCAGGATTGTTACTGCAGAAGGAATAAATGATTTCTTGTAAATGTTTTTATGGGCCAAAGGAACTTTCTATCGTCTGCCTGATGGCAGTAACTGAACAGAGTGATGGAGGGGTGAGATGGGTCCTCTGTGATCAGGGTGGCTTTCCTGATCCTAGAGCGCTGATCCAGTTCAGACAACGGTGTCTGTGGTGAGCCAATGATTTTGCTAGCCTGATTAACTATACGGGAAAGCTTGGTTTTGTGCTTGATGAAGAGGGAGCTGTTAAAATGAAATGTTAAAAGTGAGAATGATTCAATTAATGAAGTGTAAACCAGAGTTAAAATGTGTCTGCTGACATTAAAAGTCCTCAGTTTCCTCAACAGGTGGAGGCGTTGTTGTGCTTTTTTATAAATAGAGTCAACATGGTGGGAAAAGGACAGGCTACAGTCCATGTCTATTCCCAAGTATTTAAAAACTTGAACTTGCGCAATAGCCTGACCCTGGATACTGAGGGGTGTAAAGACAGTAGTTAAAAGTTTCTCTTTGCTCCCACAGCACAACTCCTTAGTCTTTGTGGTGTTTAACTCCAGAGAGTTTTGATTAAAAGTCTGAGCTAAATTGTTGACTGCCTGCTGATAGCGGGTCAGTGCAGTACTGTCTGTCAGATGAGCCACCAAGGCCATGTCATCTGCATATTTAAAAAGAGTCATTCCTTCACTGTCACAGGAGATGTTATTTGTGTACACAGAGAACAGAACCGGAGATAAAACACAACCTTGAGGAAGACCTGTGTTTAAAATCAACTTGCTAGATGTAAAACCATTTAAAAGCACTTGTTGTGGCCTGTCACATAAAAATCTCTGAATCCATAAAATCAGTGTTGGGTGAACCTGCAGGTCTGTCAGGTGATGTAGCAAGGTGCCTGTGTGTACAGTGTTAAAAGCATAAGAAATTCCATAAACAAAATCCGTGTGTGTGGGTGTGAAGAATCCGGTTGTTTAGTGACAGTGTCTAGAAGTGTAAGACATGCATCTTCTACACCCCGTTTTGCCTTATAGGCAAACTGGAGGGGATCCAATTTGTGTGACAACATGTTAGTCAAAACGTTACGCAATCGCTTGCTCCATACATTTACAGAGCACAGAGGTCAGGGCCACTGGTCTGTAGTCTTTCAGGTCCTTTGGGTGAGTCTTTTTGGGGGATCGGAATGATGGTAGATTCCTTCCACTGATCAGGGACACATCCAGAATCCAAGAGATGCTGAAAAAGTCTGGTGAGGACTCCACCTAGCTGAGTGGAACATTCCTTGAGGATTCTACCTCTGAGCCTATCAGGGCCAGCGGCTTTGCATTGGTTGATCCTATGTAAGATGGACGTCACAAGTTGCTCCTCAATGATAAGGGGTTCATGGGGGAAGATGGGGGGGGGGGAGGTCCAGGTGGTCGGTGTGCTGCTGGTATTAAAACGGGTAAAGAAGGTGCTAAGCTGTTCTGCAAAGGAAGTGGGGTCTGGGCAGTTGACCATGGCAGGTTTTGGGGCTCTGTGTCATGATAGCCGCCAGGCCGTCATCAGCATCATCATCATCAGCTGCACTCACTCCAGCAGGTGGCAATCAGCGGGATTTAAAAGCCCGACGCACGGACTCCTCAGTACGGAGTCGTCTGTCTTCCTTGCCAAGCAATGCGCCAAGATCTCGACCACAAGTCAAGAAGCCAACGCAAAGCCAAGCCAGGTCACATAAGCAAACCCAGCACTCATCACCTGCAAGTTCTATCCCCTGTGCACAGGTGGACCTCCCAGGTGGTGGACAATCCTCCTCAGATGACGAGGCACAGCCTCCTCCTCCTCAGAGTTTCTCCTCACCCCCGCAATGCCAGGCGCCTCGAATACCACGTCACACGGACACCAAGAGCCAGCCGGACTTACATAGTGGGACCTGCAAGTAAGCACCTGCAGCATATACGCCAATATTGCTACTGTACAGCAGTAACCTTTGTGCTTGTGTGTTTCCAGGGTTGCCAGGTCATCACAAGACGGGCTCAGCTCTACTGACCAGACGAGCACATACACATCCACTCACGCACAACACTCACACTTTATCAATAAAAGATAATTGTCTGTAATCACTCGTGTCAGCGTCTGTCTCTTGGGTCGTAAATCATGTCAGTACGACTCCGTCAGGATGACCCAACAGACAGCACGCTGTTGCGCCGCTTAAACACTCTCAGCGCACGAGTTGACATGATTTCCCACCAACAGACTGTTATCTTAAACCAATTAACTCAAATTAACAGCCGGCTGGATCGCCTGGAGGGACACCAGGCGTTTCCCTCGGCCAGCTGGGTGTGCCTTCTGCACCCGCGGCTACTGCTACTAGCCAAACCAATCCACCTTCCGCACATCGCCTAACTCCCGTGCCAACCCCCGCTCGTTTTAATGGTAAACTCGGGGAGGCACGAGGGTTTTTGCTACAGTGCGAGTCTGTGTTTTTCCGCATCCCGGGGGACTTTGCCACTGATTTGAACAAAATTGGATACATTATCAACTTGCTGGGAGGCAGAGCCTTAGATTGGGCTTATACCATCATGGCCAAACCAAGTTATCCATTACTGACTTACCAGCAGTTCGTGGCAGAATTCATGGAAGTGTTCGATCATGTTGACCAGGGCGCGGTGTTAACCGAACGGCTGCTAGGGCTTCGGCAGGGCAGTAGGTATGCCGCCGATTACTCTGTTGACTTCCGGGTATTAGCTGCTCAGGTTGGGTGGGGGGAGCCAGCGCTCTGTGGAATCTTCCTCCGCAGTCTTAACCCAGAGTTGAAGTACGAGCTAGCAGCAAAGGATAAACCAGACAGGTTAGGGGAGTTAATCTCCCTCACCATCAGCTTAGATAGCAGGCTAAGGGAGCGAGTGGCCGAACGGCGAACAGCAACCCGTTCGAGTAAATCTCATCCTCGCTCCGTTAGGTCTTCCCTCCTCGCTCTGCCCTCATCTGAGGAACTTCCGGAGCAGGAGGATATGGTTGTGGGGCAATTGGGTATTACAGCGGCTGAGAGACAGCGCCACAGGGAGCAGGGGTTGTGTTTCTACTGTGGGAATGGGGTCACATGGAGTAGGGATTGCCCGTTAAAAAGAGGAGGTCGCGGATCACAGTAGGGGGGGATTCGCGGACAAACATCAGGAAAAACCCCTCACTACTGCTGCCACATCCCCATTAGACTCCTCCACAAACACAAGGAACACACCACACACGCCTTAGTTGACTCTGGAGCTGAGCAGAATTTTCATCTCCAGAGACCTGGCAACCCCTGATGGGCCTCAGCTGTTCAGCCCTTATATGCCCCCCCCCCCGTTCATCTTGGTCACCCTATCCAAAGCATCTTTGACGTCAGTTTCCCACCAGACGGCACCTGTGTCAGTAATAGTCTCTGGGAATCACAGGGAGGAAAATACGGTTCCTGTTCTGCCCATCTCCTCTTCATCCGGTCATCCTGGGGGTACCCCCTGGCTTCGGCTGCATAACCCCACTTTCGACTGGCAAGTTGGGAGTATCACGGCTTGGAGCTCGTTCTGCCTGAGCGCCTGTCTCCAGTCAGCGGCGTGCGCTCCCTCGGTCCCGATTTTGCGTCCCTCGACGCCTCCTCGGTCCCTGTCCAAGGTGCCTGACGTTTACCATGACTGGGTCCGGTAGTTTAGTAAGTCACGGGCGCTGTCCCTTTCCGCCCATCGCCGTATGACTGCGCTATCAATCTCAAGGCTGGGGCTCCTCTCCTGGCGAGCCGCTGTATAGCCTGTCCGCCCCGGAACGCGAAGCCATGGATACGTACATTCAAGGCGTCCCTGGCTTCCGGTATCATCCGCCCCTCGTCCTCTGCCGTAGGCGCAGGGTTCTTCTTCGTGGGGAAGAAGGACGGCTCGCTGCGCCCCTGCATCAATTTCCGGGGGTCTCAATGATATCACGATCAACGACAAATATACTCTCCCTTGATGAACACTGCCTTCGATTCCCTGCAGAGGGCGTCATGGTTCACCAAGTTAGATCTACGGAACACCTATCACCTGGTGCGCATCCGAGAAAGTGACGAATGGAAGACGGCTTTCCGGACCCCAAGCTGTCACTTTGAATACTTAGTGATGCCGTTTGGGTTAACCAACGCTCCGGCAGTGTTCCAACGTCTAATTAATGACGTCCTCAGGGATTTTCTGAACTCCTTCGTCTTTGTGTACCTCGATGAAGCTTTCTGCTTCTGCCCTTCAGAGAGAACAGACGCCTTTTTCTTTGCTCCCTTTTACCCTCCTTCCCTCCCTAAACTGAGAATCCCAGCTTGCTGTCTTGTCTGCGTCGCTGTCTTCTGGCTGAAATCTTGAACCAAACGAAAAGAATGGATTTGGTTGAGCGGCTTTAATAAGATTAACAACATTTTATATAAATTCGGGCCAGGGGAGCCCCTATGGAGAGACCCATGGATTGGAATGCATGTGTCTGCATGATTCGACTGAGGATGTGGAAAACATCTACCTGGTTTGGCTAGGATCACAGGATTTTCTGCTGATTGGCTCTGGAGTTTTTCCTGGTGATCGAAAAATTAACTGGAAGAGCTAATAAAAGTGGTCCCGGCATAGCTGCATCTCAACAATTCGACGAGACGGGGAGTGCATTAACTATCGGCAATGATAACAAGGAAATTACCACCTGCATGCATTGTAGAGGGATGGACCCTACCGGACATGTTTACCCATGTTCTAGAAGGGAAACATCTGGAGTCGTCTTTGGTGCCTCCAAGGAATGGATTTTAAAGCCTATGTATGGAAAATTATGAACAAGGATTGCTGGAGGTGTAAAATTCTATGCTCTGAGTGATCTGTGTCTATCAGACCTTGAATTCGCCCTGTTGTCTATTTCCTCCTGGTTTAAGACAAAACAGAAGATTGTGCTTCTCTTTCATAAACATACTGGGACTGCATCTGAACTCTCATTGACATGTGACTGGCTCAGGAAATTTCCATCTGCCATGCCTCAAGGACATGCTTCCGAGTTTCAGACACTAAGACATAACATCTCGGCTGGGAGAGATTTTGCTGCCTCCAGTAACTGATAAACACCCACCTGCTTCAACATACACGAACACACTGATTCATAATACTGAATTACACACCATCCATTCACTGATTCTCTCTGACTTTTGGTCTTTTTGGTTTTTTGTGGTTGATTGTTGCTCTGTGCTATTGAGAGATTTTTTTTTCATTGTAATCATAATCTGCTTAAAAATAAGCTGTACTCTGATAACGAAGTTTTTTTTTCTCTCCTCCCCCCTTGTGTCGTTCCCTCCCCTCCCCACCCTTTCTTATCTATCTCTGTTTGATGAGGTGCCTATTATGGCTGCCGTGTCGTTGTGTCGCGCGCATGCGCACCAATGTCAAGTCAAGTTCCTCGTGTGTTTTTTTTTTACATGCTTGGCAATAAAGTTTATTCTGATTCTGATTCTGATTCTGATATCCTCATCTTCTCGCGCACACTGGAGGAGCACCAGGTGCATGTACGGCGGGTCCTGCAGCGCCTCCTGGAGAATCAGTTGTTCGTCAAGGCGGAGAAATGTGAATTCCACACGGATCGCACCTCCTTCCTGGGATTTATCATCGCCCGAAACCAGGTGCTTCCGATCCGGACAAGGTCAAAGCGGTGGTAGACTGGCCCACACCTACATCTAGGAAACAGCTGCAGGGGTTTTAAGGTTTCGCCAATTTTTACCGGCGTTTTGTGCCTAACTTTGGGAACATCGCCAGACCCCTGACTGCGCTCACATCCCTGAAGGTCCCTTTTCGCTGGAGTGAGGAGGCTGCTGCGGCTTTTGAGAGACTGAAGGGAGAGTTCGCCTCGGCCCGTGTGTTGACCCAGGTGGATCCGGAGCTACAATGCCTGGTGGAGGTGGACGCCTCGGATTCGGGGGTGGGGGCCGTCCTCTCTCAGCGCTCCCCAACGGATGGGAGGATCTGACCCTGCACTTACTTCTCTCATCGCCTAACACCTGCTGAGAGGAACTACAGCATTGGTGACAGGGAGCTGCTGGCCGTCAAACTCGCTCTGGAGGAGTGGAGGCACTGGCTGGAGGGGGCTGCCCAGCCGTTTGTCGTTTGGACTGACCATCGCAACCTTGAATACCTCAGGACTGCCAAGCGGTTGAATGCACGTCAGGCCCGCTGGTCACTCTTCTTCGGTCGTTTTAATTTACGATCAACCTACCGGCCGGGAAGCAAGAATGGTAAGTCTGACGCCCTATCCAGGCAGTTTGACGCGCCTTCCTCTGAAGAACAGGAGGAGACTATCCTGCCATCTGCCTGTGTGGTGGGTGCGTTGACCTGGGGCATCTGCAATAAGGTCAGAAGAGCACAGGAGGTGGAGCCCGATCCGGGTGGGGGGCCCCCGGGTCGTCTATTTGTTCCCCGTTCTGTCAGAGGCCAGGTAATAGAGTGGGGCCATGCATCCAAACTGGCGTGCCATCTGGGTGTGAGTCGGACCGCTGACCTCCTCCAGAGGACCTTTTGGTGGCCAGGGCTACGGAAGGATGTTAACAACTATGTCCAGGCCTGCGCCCAGTGCACTACTGGGAAGACTCATCTTCAGCCCCGGCGGGCCTGCTGCACCCCTTGCCCGTCCCTTCCCGCCCCTGGTCCCATGTGGCCATGGACTTCGTGACCGGTTTGCCCCCCTCCGGCCACTTCACGACTGTTTTAACTATAGTGGATCGTTTTTCTAAAGCTGCCCACTTTGTGCCTCTCCGGGGGTTGCCACCAGCGCGGGAGACGGCGGACCTGCTCATCTTTCACGTGGTTCGTCCTCACGGGATCCCCACTGACATCATTTCGGATCGAGGGCCACAGTTCATGTCTCAAGTTTGGAAAGCGTTCTGCATGGTACTGGGGGCCACAGCCAGTCTCTCCTCTGGATACCACCCGCAGAGTAATGGCCAGTGTGAGCGGGCCAATCAGGAGCTGGAGGCTGTGCTGCGCTGCGTCATCTCTTCCTGCTCCTCTTCTTGGAGCACGTATCTCCCATGGATCGAGTACGCTCATAACACCACGGTGTCCTCGGCCACGGGGATGTCCCCCTTTAAGGCATCATTGGGGTACGATCCTCCAGTGTTCCCTGAGGAGGAGGGAGAGGTGGCAGTTCCATCTGTACAGACTCACACCAGGCGTTGTCGGCGGATTTGGTCCATCACCCGCCGAGCCCTCCTGAGAACCACGGAACGCAACATTGAGGTGGCCAACCGTCACAGGAGGCCCGCCCCGGATTACAAGGTGGGTCAGAAGGTATGGTTGTCCACGAGAAACATCAGTGTGCCTGCCGAGAAGCGTAAACTGACCAAGCGCTTCATCGGTCCTTTTGTTATTGCCCGCATTGTCAACCCTGTGTCTGTGCGTCTTGTTCTCCCCCCTCACATGCGCATCTGCCCCACTTTCCACGTCTCCCAGGTCAAGCCCTACATCGCCGACCCGCTGTGCCCGCCTCCCACGGCTCCTGTTCCCACGAGGATGATTGATGGCCATCCGGCCTGGGGGGTGACAGCAATCCTGGACGTCCACAGGAGGGGTCGGGGCCTCCAGTATTTGGTGGACTGGGAGGGGTTTGGCCCTGAGCATCGCTCCTGGATACGCCCTGCATTGATCCTTGACAAGCAGTTGATCCGCGATTTCCATCGGGCGCATCCAGGTAGGATTGGGCAGGTGCCTGGAGACACCTCTAGAGGGGGGAGTACTGTCATGATGGCCGCCAGGCCGTCATCAGCATCATCATCATCAGCTGCGCTCACTCCAGCAGGTGGCAATCAGCGGGCTTTAAAAGCCCGACGCACGGACTCCTCAGTACGGAGTCGTCTGTCTTCCTTGCCAAGCAATGCGCCAAGATCTCGACCACAAGTCAAGAAGCCAACGCAAAGCCAAGCTAGGTTACGTAAGCAAACCCAGCACTCATCACCTGCAAGTTCTATCCCCTGTGCACAGGTGGACCTCCCAGGCGGCGGACAATCCTCCTCAGATGACGAGGCACAGCCTCCTCCTCCTCGGAGTTCCTCCTCACCCCCACAACGCCGGGCGCCTTGAACACCACGTCACACGGACATCAAGAGCCAGCCGGACTTACATAGTGGGACCTGCAAGTAAGCACCTGCAGCATATACGCCGATATTGCTACTGTACAGCAGTAACCCTTGTGCTTATGTGTTTCCAGGGTTGCCAGGTCATCACAAGACGGGCTCAGCCCTAATGACCGGACGAGCACATACACATCCACTCACGCACAACACTCACACTTTATCAATGAAAGATAATTGTCTGTAATCACTCGTGTCAGCGTCTGTCTCTTGGGTCGTAAATCATGTCACTCTGCCCATCATGATGTTTAGACCCTGCCACGCCTCTCTCACACTTCTTGATGTTAATTTCTGCTCCACCTTATTCTTATAATTTATTTTAGCCAGCTTCGCCATCCTCTCAAAATCTTTCTGCAGTTCCTTCACCCTCAACTTGTCTCCCAGTAGGAAAGCTTTTTTCTTTTGGACCAGGCAGATTTTCATGTCCCTTGTAACCCATTTCTTATTAGTTGGGTGCATTATTATATGGTGGGTGGGAGTAACAGTGTCCTCACAGAATAAGATGTAAGAGGTCAGCACATCTGTCACCATTTTAAAATCACTGCCACAGTCATTGAAGAATAGATCCCAACCTATCAATTCAAAGCAAGCTCTCAATGATTCAGCTGCGTCTTTATTCCAGACTCTGACAGGTTTTTTTTATGGGTTTACCCGTTTTCAGTTGTGATGTGTATTTTGGCAGTAGCAGAATGACGTTGTGATCTGAACGTCCAAGAGGTGGGCGTGGTTTGGAGATATATGCACCAGGGATGTTACCATAACACAAGTCCAACATGTTTTCCTTTCTGGTGGGAATTGTGACATATTGCTCCAGATTGGGCAAATATGTGGTGATGTTGCATCTGTTAAAACCCCCCAGTAAAACACAGGCTGCTGTCCAGTCTGATTGACAGCTCTGTTATAACAGTCAGCTATGTGCTCCGCAGCTCTGCTAAATCAGGACCTTTTTTTTTTTTTTTTTTTTTTTTTTTTGTTACTTATTTGTACCCGTAGGTAGACTTGGTTTGCAGTCTGGTGACAAGCCACCGGCTGCTGGTCGCTGCGTGCGCGAGCGCCCTAAACCTACATGTTTTTGGTATGCGGGAGGAAACCGGAGAAATCCCGGAGTAAACCCACGCAACACGGGGAGAACATGCAAACTCCACACAGCTCACTGTTGGTCGGGGGCTGGGATCGAACCCACGACCTCATGATCCCCGCGATCCCCCGGCCAAGGGTAAAACTGTGCTGCCACAGTGCTAAACCACTGCGCCACCGTGCAGCCGTGCAGGACCTGGTACATAAGTTAAAATAACAGTTAATAATAATAATAATAATAATAAATAATAATAAAGTTAATAATAACAGTTAACAAATAATAGTTATTTGAGCAAATTCTCGAAGTAGATAGTGAGGTCTGAAGGACACAGTCATTAATTCGTAGTGTCTGCAACATTCAGTCTCTCTCACTGTGAAGTTTGTTGCCCACTTACTGTTGACAGCCATGCAGAGCCCGCCCCAATTAATTTCCGTGTTTTTTTTCCTTGTCCCTGTCAGCACGAATGATGCTAAAACCTTCCCAATCAAAGTCTATATCTCCAGAAAACCATGTCTCCATGAAACAGAAGAAACTGGTTTGGCGGTAATCCCGATCATACCTGATCAGTATGGCGAGTTCTTCACTTTTGTTCTTTAGCGAACGCACGTTTGACAGGATTACGGCAGGTAACGCTAGGGGGCTGCCTCTCCTCCTCAATCTGTTCCTTATTCCTCCTCTCAACCCTCTTTTAGTTATTTAATATGAAAATGTAAGATGGACATTCACCACCAGGTGGTGCCTCCACCCTGCCAGATATAAGGCCATCGTATCGTCGGTCATCATATGGTCCTCTTTTGCCTGAGCTTAGCCACCCATCTGTCAATAAGCAACTTTCGCATTACGAGTGCGCATGTGCGGATTATGTGAGCTCAAAGTTCACAACTACCAAACATTCTGGTAGCAGCCTTGCTTTTGTATAGAGACAGTACTGTCACACCTGAACAACTGCTGTTTAAAGTCTGCTTCAAGCTTTAAATCTCCGTTATGCCAGGTGCACATTGTGCCGTAGTGAAGTGTGGGAACGGCATGTATCATTTAAGAGCGGTGGAAAAAGAAATCTTGCAGCATACATGCATGTAACTTTGACGGCTATTCAAGTTATATACATTCCCCACAGAGCTGAAGGATCCGGCCGGACGTAATTGTTGGATTAAAGCAGCAAGTCTATATTATAACATAATTAAATAGTGTTATGTGTTGTTCAAGTTCTAGCCTAATAGACACAAGTCTAAACCCTGAAGTAGTAGGTACGGACAGGCAGGCCTGGATCTAGGATATAGTTCTTTGTATATTGGTAATGAAGCTTGATCTACACAAACATGCAATTAAGGCCATTGATAAGCAGGCTGGTATAAAATAAAATTGCAAATCATTGAAAACGTGGGGTACTTAAACTATAGTAGTATCGACCTATTGAGCTAAGTAAGCAGGCTATGCCTTGCAGTGAAATTTACTCAAAATGACAAAACCAAAGTTGAGCTGTCAAACCACTTGCTTACCTTCTTTGTAGTCGTTTCAGAGTCTCGCAAGTAAGGGTGCTTGGTCCTTTGACAACAAAAAATCTGCTATGTCAGCGTACATACAGGGGGGGCCATTTTGGCCAATTTCTGCAATGTGGCCGCAAATGCAAGCGCAACTAGCTCATCCTTGTGTTTGCAGGTACAACCGGGAAGACCCCTACGCATACAATATGCTCGTAGATCAGGAACTTTCCATATATTAAATGTATTGATAGAGCATGTTTGGTAGCCATGTTCCCATGATGCTTTGCGCGAGCCGAGATGTGAAAGTTGCTTATAGCTGTCAGTGTGTGAAAAGCCGATAAAGCTGTGTTCCCAGTCACCTCACCTTATCTGTCCAGCAGCAGGTAATTCCAGACATAACATTAGTGATGAGATTAAACTATGGAGGCGTGCGTGGTCCCTATTCACCCTTTCTTCGAGGTGCCCGGAGAACTGCCAGTGCCTTGGCCCAGGTGGTACAAGGCCTATCAGAACTATGTTGTCGCGCAGGGTCTCAGGGAGCTCGACAAGCAGAGGGCCCAGGCCCTATTAGTTCACAGTTTAGGCATAGAGGGCCAGCAAATACTGGGAACGCTCGGTGCTGCCTACACATTGTTTATTTATTTATTTACCTTTATTTAACCAGGAAAAAAACCGTTGAGATTAAAAACCTCTTTTTCAAGGGAGTCCTGGCCAAGAGGCAGCAAAAAAATCACAAATACACTTACAATGACATACAAATCATATAAAACAGTTATAAATTAGTGAGGCCATCTCAAGTGTTCTCAATCTGGATTTAAAGTCGTTCAATGAAACAAGTTCCGTTAGTTTCCAGTCTTTTTGCAACATGTTCCATGTAGAGGGGCTGAGAATATGAAAGCTCTTTTTCCCCAGCTCAGTACGGGCAAATGGAACAGAAAACAACAAATGATCATTAGAACGCAAACCATAAGAATCAACACTTCTCAGTGTGATCAATTACAAATGTAAGGGGGCAACAGTCCAAGCATGGCCTTGTAAATAAAAATGTACCAGTGAGTCAACCTCCTGGTGGACAAAGAGGGCCATCCCACTCTAGAATACAGTTCACTAGTGATGGATCAAGGCTCTACAGTTTGTAACAAACCTCAAAACAGCATGATATACAGAGTCAATCTTACTCAGACACTGAGCTGAAGCGTTCATATACAAGAGTCTCCATAATCTAAAAATAGATAAAAAAGTTGCAGTAACAAGACGCTTTTTAACCTCAAAAGAAAAACAACATTTATTTTGAAAATAAAAACCCAGTTCCAGTTTAAGTTTCTTCACAAGATTTTCAACATGGGGCTTAAAAGTCAGAGCGTCATCAAGCAAGATACCAAGATACTTTTACGAGTGAACCACCTCAATTTCATTTCCCTACAAAAGTGGATACTGTGGGAAAATTTGTGACTCTTCTAAAATTTGAAAACCTCATCAGTTAGTTTTGTCAGCATTAAGAACTAGTTTTAGCTGCAGAAGTGTGTGCTGCACCACATTAACAAAGCTTTCTGCCGAGAAGCAACAGCATTAGCAGGGGAAGAGCCAAAGCAGTAATAATTGTGTCATCGGCTTAAAAAATGCAACACTAGCATCAGACACTTTTTCCCTAGATCATTAATGTACATAATGAATAGGATGGGGTCCTAATACAGAACCCTGTGGCACCCCCCCTATGTGGACCACTGACAATTTCAGAACACAAACCATCATATTTAATACATTGGGTCCCTGACACTCAAATAATTTGCGAACCAGGAGACTACATGTTCCGACAGACCAAAACCTGATGAGTCTTTGCTTTAAAACTGAGTGGTCCACAGTGTCAAAAGTCTTTGACAGATCAATGAAAAGTGCAGCACAGTGCTGGCTTTATATCAAGAGCAACAAGTATACTCATTGACCACTTTATGTTAGCAGCCCAGTAATAGTGCTGTGCTTTTTTCTAACGCCGATTGCAGTTTGAAAGAAGTTCATTTGAGTATAAAAACTCTTTAAGTTGATCACCACGAGAGAGTCAAGAACTTGGACAAGACACACAAATTTGATATTGGTCTGTAGTTAGTTAAAACTGCTGGGTCACCTCCTTTTAAGAGAGGAACCACAAAAGCTGACTTCCAAACTACCGGAATCTCTTTGTTTTCAATTGATAAATTAAAAAGAACTGTAAGAGGCTGTGCAATAAAATCGGCAGCCATTTATAACAGCTAAGGCGCTATCAAGACAGGTCCAGGAGGTGATTTCTGTGATTCAAAAGTTTTGAGAGCCTTATGAACTTTGCTGTACAGAAAAGGTACAAGTCTAACGGTTCTCCAAAACACATATAGGGAATTCGTACAGTGAGGCACAGATGCACGCTCCTGTAGAGTCTACAGCGAAAACCAGATGACACAAAATGCTTATTGAAGCAATTTAAAACCTCAGTTCTATCATAAACTGGGACTGAGCCATTTAAAACAAAAGTAGGAAGAACCTGAGAGCTTTTGTTCACAGATAAACCTTTGATCACTTTCCAAAATTTCTGTGGATTATTAAGACTCTCAGTTATGACAGATAAATAATATTCAGATTTAGCCTTTTTAATAAAAAAAGTGCATTTATTTCTCAGTTGTCTAAAAATGGAACAGTCACTGGCAGTATCAGTTTTCCTGGCTTTGGCCCAAGCCACATTATGCTGATAAATGGCATCAGACAGTTCTGGAGAGAACCAGGGGTTTTCACGCCCCTTTACTCTGAATTTCCCTCTAGGAGCATGTTTATTTACAATTTTCTCAAAGTTTTCTTTAAAGAAAGTCCACGCTAACTCAACGTCTGGCAACAGGCCTATATGTTCCCAATTAACCAAGGACAAATCATGATGATAAGCTTGTTCATTAAATTTCTTCAAATTCCGCTTGAAAATAATGCGCGGTTTGCATTTGGGGATTTTTGTATCTCTGCACACTGCAACAACACAATGATCACTGAAATCATTGCAGAAAACACCCACAGATGAAAATTTATGTGGAGCATTTGTTAAAATTAAGTCAATCAAAATGAACTTTTCAGGACTTTTAATATTTGGCCTAGTTGGATAGTTAATCAACTGGCTAAAATTTACAGAGTCACAGAAAGATTTAAATTCTTCAGAAGCTACGTTTAACCAATCCCAATTGAAGAGGTAGCATGTGAAGAGGTAGCAGGCCTGCTAGCTAGCTACTTCGACACCCCAGACAACGTGACAGTCTGGAGGATCTGCTTTCAGCAGAGACGGCAACGGGAAGGTGAACCTGTCCGGCAGTTTGTCGCTGATTTAAGGCAGCTGGCTAGTGAGTGCCGTTTCGGAGTGCTGGAGGAGGGAATGGTTTGTGACCAGCTGAGAGAGCATTGTTGTAGCGCCACATTGCGAGCTAGGCAACTTACGGCACCAAGTGAGCTCATGTTAGCCAGAGCCATCAAGCTAGCTCTCCAGGTGGAAGCCGCGGACAAGCTAGAGCCTCTTGTCGTGGCAAATGCCACAGACCTGGACAGCAAAGATAGCTTGGACGGTGAGGAGACAACAGCCAATGCTACTAGCCGGGGGTCGGCCCTGGGAAAGTCCTTTTGCATGGGCTGTGGGTCTGCGATGCACCGCAAAAAGGCTAAGAACTGTCCGGCGAGAGGAGCACGTTGTAACAGATGTGGTCGCTTGAACCAATTTGCCAGGGTCTGCCATGAATTTAACCCAGAGAGCCCACTGAAGAGATCACTCCGCTTGCCCCCAACAACTATCCACACGGTTTGGGCTGAAGAACTACAGGGCACCATGGCGGTTAAGCAGGACCCATTTCACCCTGGGTCGGTACCTCGACCAACAAGCGACACCAATGGGCTGGCCCCAGATGCTTCCGGAGCCTGGCCGCAGAAGGACAGAGGGTCTGCGGCTACGATGGTGAGTGTTGCAATGGTATTAGAAGAGGTTGGGCAGGACTGAGAAGCACAAAGGATCAGCGTGCTCGACAACAACGTCTCAAGCCAAGCTGGGCCCCGCTGAGGGTCCTGGATTGGGCTCGGAGACGAGATGAGGAACGTCCGTGGCAAAGACGGGCCAGACAATGACCTGAGGAGCATCGGGAGTATCTTTGCAAAGTAGAGAAACTGGGCACAGCACACTTCAGGCTGCCCGATGGCTCTGTATGGCATGCAAATCGGCTTTGGCACATCCATGAGAAGACGCTGAGAGACGAGGCTGAACATGGGACGAGGTTGATGGTGAGGAGGAGCAGCATCAGTGTCTGGAGGGCCAGCCATCACCCTGAAGACCAGCTGTTTCCAGGGGCGCATCTGCTGAGAGGGTGCCCTGGGACCCCATGCCAATTACATCCTTCTTGTTTAAAGACTTGGGTTGTACATAATATATGCTGAAGTTCTTTTGTGGTTGTGTTGGTGTGGTTGTTTAAAAATAAAAAGAAGAGAATGTTATATGTTGAATGTTAATGTTATATAAGGGATCTTTTTTTTTTCCTGTCTTAGTTTAGGAACACGGCATACAATTTTAGTTATTAATGGACTTTAAGTTACTCCAGCAGGTGGCAGAATAAGCCACCTTGCCATGTGGGCAGGACGGCAGTCTACCTGTCCTCCCTATTTTAGGTTTTGTTGTGTGAATGTGTTAGGCCACTTAGAGACATTAGTCTTCATTTGTTAGTGCCTAATTCGGGTCCTAAATTGGAGAGGATCTTAATTGAGTGAGTGGTTTTAGAACTTTTAAAGGGGGGGAGAATGTTATATAGTTATTTAATATGAAAATGTAAGATGAACACGCACCACCAGGTGGCACCTCTGCCCCACCTGATATAAGGCCGGGCTGGCCATCTTATGGTCCTCTTTTGCCTGAGCTTAGCCACCCATCTGTCAATGGCTGTCAGTGTGTGAAAAGCCAATAAAGCTGTGTTCCCAGTCACCTTGCCCCGTCTGTCCAGCAGCAGGTAATTCCAGACATAACACCTCTCTTATTTTGTCTCCAAACCACTTAACCTGAGCTGTCCCTCTGATATACTCATTTCTAATCTTGTCCCTCCTAGTCACTCCCAATGAAAATCTTAGCATCTTCAACTCTGCCACCTCCAGCTCCATCTTCTGTCCTTTTGTCAGCGCCACCGTCTCCAAATCACACATCATAGCACAGGAGTCACCAATTGGTGGACTCTGGTTTGGATCCGGACCCCAACAGTCCTCCGTCCAGACCCCGAAGCATTTTGGTACAATTTGGGGAAAAGGGAGACTCCTATTTTGGCGGGGGGAAAAGCAGAAAAAGCAGAACTGAACTGCTGCATCAGTGACAGCCCGACAGATTATGGCACAAGCTGTCCCACGAATGCCACTCTGCAGAGAATCTGCAGAGGCTCCAACTGCTCCAGAGTCAGCGGGTTGCAAAATCAGGTTCACCCCCTCCACACACACACACACACACACACACACACACACATACAAGGCCGACAGCCAGGACATCCACCCCGACAGACCATTTCAGGTCTGTACCCACAAAAAGAAGTGCTGTTGTGAAATTGAGTGTATCTGCCTTCCCTGGTATCACTTTATTTTTATTTTATTTGTTTATTTGTCAGGGACAGTGCAATAAACATAGACAAAAAAGAAAATCTGATGTGTTGCACAGAGAGTGTATAGCATTAAGCTAGTTTGCAACTCTTGTCCCTGGATGGGCTTTAGAGAAAAGAAACAGAGAAAAAGAGAAAAAGATGCAGAAAAAACAAAATTCTCAAAAAAACTCAGTAAAAGCTCCGTGTGTTACTGAACATAAAAAGTTCCACCTCCCCTCTCCCTGTAACCATGGAGTTACAGCTCCATCCATGCTGTAACTGTTTACTGTTGAGATAAAAAAACTTTTTATTTTATCTTGTGTCCTGGAATTATAGTTTGTGTCCATTTTCTTTGTTTTAGTTTGAAACAGTTTTCTGCACTGAAAATATTGTATAGAGATGGATTTTTTTGTGAAATTCTGCTGTTTTAGATATTAATCTTTTACAAAAAATGCAATACAATTTGGTTTGTGTTCTCCTGTAAAACATTTTTAGGATTTTAGATGTAGATGTTAGACCTATTGATTTGGAGTCAACAAACACATTTAGTGTTCTCCTGTTATAAAAATTTATATTACGTTTTGTTTGAAATTGAAAAAAGAATTCATCTTAATATTTTTTTATTTAAAATTAATTCAGAGCTAAAACCAGCTAAAACATGAGCTTAATAAAACAATGTGTGAAAGCAAGTTAAATAATATTGGCCTGTCTGGAGACAGCTGTGGTCTCTGAATGTCCATGAAAGGATGACAGTTCTGAAAAGCACATTTTGAGATAAATTTGTCCATGTGTTTTATTTAACCTTTATTTATACAGAGTAGTTCCACTGAGAAGAAACCTCTCTTTTTCAAGGATGCCTTGTTGACACTCACACCAGGAAGCTGCCCAGTACAACCACAGACTGACCTGTGGCCACTGAGCAGCTCCATTGGAGCAGTTAAGGTTAAGGGCCTTGCTCAAGGGCACCACAGTAGGGTTAAGGAGCGTGGGGAAAACACTGCTATGTTATCTGTCCCACTCAGATCTAATCCTGCCAGTCCAGGGATCAAACCCACGACCCTCCATTCACCAGTCCACATCCCTAACCATTAGGCCACCATTGCCCACCATATGTCAGATTTCTCTTCCATTTGTTTTGATACAAGACGTTGGAAGTAAATTCATACGTCACTGCAAATAGTTTGCTTTAAAAGAGCCAAGATGTCACACAGTGGGGGGGGGGGGTGAAATCTTGAATAGAAAAGAAATGCATGAAAATGCATTGAGAATGGTTTGAGAATCAAGTCGGAGTTCTGAATCATAATCGAATCACGAGGAGCCTAAAAATTCCCACACCTAGTTCAGACTTTGCTGGGGAGGAGGACTCGACTTATGGGGACCTTTTGCAGTTTTTAGTTGGTGGGCGCCCCTGTCAAGCAGAGGGTCTCACTACCGTCTTGTAAATCTTCCCTTTCATTCTTGCTGCTACCTTTCTGTCACAAATCACCCCTGACACTCATCTCTCACCCACTCCACCCTTCGCCTGCACCATCTTCTTTCATTCAACCTCACTTATGCATTTTATTTTCTTTGGATGGTTGAACCAAGGTATTGTAAACTCAACTACTTTTCAGTAGCACTACCCACCTACTCCTTTTCCATCTTCCCCCGTTGACCTGCCTCCCTCTCATTCACACTCATGATATCCGTCTTGTGCTTCGACTGACTTTCATTCCTCCTCTCCAGAGCATACCCTCCACCTCTCAAGTTTTTCTTTCAACCTGCTCCCTGCTCTCACTACAGATCACAATTGCCATCTGCAAACATCATGTGGTCCACGGAGACCCTCCCTCCGCTGACCTCATCTGTCAGCCTGTCCATCACCATGGCAAACAAGAAGGGACTCAGAGCCGATCCCTGATGTAATCCCACCCCCACCTTGAACCCACCTGTTACTCCTATAGCACACTTCACCACCGTCTGTCATGACCCACTGTGGGCCGTCATCTGCCTCAGCTGTGCGCACACCTGTGGCTAATCAATCCCGGGCTTTATAGCCCGCTCTGCCTGGAGCCTCGGCACGGAGCTGTCTTTCTAACTACGACCTTCGTCCTCTGCACGTCTGTTTCCACACAGCCCTGCGCATCGTCTGAAGGACTCTCCTTCCACATGTAAGCTCATTATGACTCACCTTTTCTCCCAGGCTCTCCCCTGTGCACAGGTGGATCCCTTTGACGGTGGATTCCATTCTCCGCGGCAGCAGAAATGCTCCCCTCGCCACGCCGTGCATCACGGCTCATCGCCGAGTGTGCTTCGCAGACGCTGTCTCCCTGGCAGGAGGCCCAAAGCCGAAACCGGCGCCAGCATCAGATCACCTGCAAGTAAGCCCCAGTCAATTATACAACTCACTGTGACGTGGCTGAAACTAACGTCTGTGTTTGGCTCTGTTCCTAGGGTTGCCAGGCTGTACGGCGCTCTGTCTTGCCCCTGGCTGCAGCTCGTTCACCAACAAAACATTCACATAATGCATACACACACCCACACACCCGCTGTTGGAACAAAAAAGATAATTGAATTGCACTTGAGCCTGTGTGTGTGTGTTCCCTGGGTCCGACAATATGTCAGTACGGTACAGCTCCGTCAGAGTGACCCAGCGAACAGCGGGCTCGCACACCAGTTAAACATCTTAGAGGCTCGAGTGGACCAAATTACTCACCAGCAGCAGGTCATACTGAACCAGTTAATTCAGATAAACAGCCGGTTGGATCGTCTGGAAGGACAGCGGGCGTTCCCTCCGGCTCACAGTAGCAGGCCGGCTCCCGTTAGCTCTCCTCCTAGCCAGGCTAGCCCGGGCTCGCTAACCCGTCTCACGCCGGTTCCCACTCCCACGTGCTTCAGCGAAAAGCTCAAGGAGGCTCGGGGTTTCATCCTCCAATGTGAGACGGTGTTTCAGCGAGTTCCGGGAGACTTCCCCACCGATCACAGCCGAATATGTTACGTGGCTAATCTGTTGGAGGGACGAGCATTAGCATGGGCTTACACCATTATGGCAAAGTCCAGCTACGCCTATTTAACCTATGCCCAATTCGTGCACGATTTCCACGAGGTTTTTGATCATTCGGACCGTGATAGCGTGCTAACCACCCGACTGTTAAACCTTCGTCAGGGTGGTCGGTCAGTGGCCGATTACGCTGTTGACTTCCGGGTGGTAGCAGCGGAAGTTGGGTGGGAGGATGCCTCGCTTTGCAGCATCTTTATTCGTAGCCTGAGCCCTAGTCTACGGGACGAGCTGGCCCACTTAGATAAGCCCGAGCGACTCACTGAACTAATTTCATTAGCTATTAGTCTTGATAACAGGCTGAGAGAGCGCGCTGCCGAGCGGAGGTCTTCTAGCTGCTCGAGCAGACAGTTCCAACGCACCTCTCAGTCCTCATCTCTGGCATTGCCCGCACTAGAGGCCCCAGATGAACCTGTGACAATGATAAGGGGGCGGACCAAACTCGCGCAGGCTGAGAGACAGCATTGCAGGGAGCTAGGTCTCTGTATGTACTGTGGGGATGACCAGCATGAGATCGAGTCCTGTCCAGTTCGGCCTAAAGAGACGGGTCCGCGCGTCGCTGTAGGGGGACTCGCGGACTCGTCTCGGCCAGATCCCCTATCGAAATGGCTCCTGCCAATTAGGGTTTGTCACAGGTGCACAGAGATTCTCACGCACGCACTGGTGGACTCGGGGGCCAAGCAGAGCTTTATTTTGGGGAAACTGGCAACCCGACTGGGGCTCCTCTGCCACGCTCTGCCGACTCCCCTTAACCTCGTCACTCTGTCAAAAGCTCCCTTGGAGAAAGTGACGCACCAAACAGCCCCTGTCTCTGCCATCATCTCAGGCAACCATTGAGAGGACCTCCGGCTGTTTGTGCTTTCCACCTCGGCTGCCCCCGTCATCCTGGGTTACCCCTGGCTGCGCCTACATTCAATTCAATTCAATTCAATTCAACTTTATTTATATAGCGCCATTTCACAACAACAGTCATCTCATAGCACTTTCAACTGTAGGGGGGACCCCCACAGTTGCAGAAAGACCCCAGCAATCAGGCGATCCCCTGTCAGCAAGCACTTGGTGATGGTGGAGAGGAAAAACTCCCTTTTAACAGGAAGAAACCTCCAGCAGAACCAGGCTCAGGGAGGGGCAGTCATCTGCTGCGACTGGCTGGGGGTTGAGGGGACAGAGAAGATGAAAAGAACAGACATGTAGAGAGCCAACAGCACGATGGGGACTCAATCTATGGGAGAGAACAAACAGATGTTAATGACCAGCAAAAAAAAATGTTTCATTGAGAGTGAAGAAAGGAGTGAGGCCCAGTGCATTATTGGAGGTCCCCCAGCTGACTAAACCTATTAGCAGCATAACTAAGGGAGGGTTCAGAAACACATGATCCCTCCCTAATTGTAGGCTATATCAAAAAGGTAGGTTTTTGTCATGGCGGCCTCTGGGCCGTCATTGGCGTCATCAACTCCAGCTGCGCACAGACCAACAGGTGTTAATCAACGGCTGTTTAAAGCCAGCGTCGCTGACAGCCCGGCACGGAGTCGTCTGTCCTCCTCGTCGGAGAATGAGCCTGAACTCCACTCTCTGGTCTCGTCAGGAATTTCTCTTGTCTCGTCTGGAACCTCTCTTGTCTCGTCAAGAACCTCTCTTGCTTCATCAAGGACTTCTCATCAGTGTCAACCAAGTAAGAGAACTATTTGCTACTCAACCCCTTGTCTATACCCCTGTGCACAGGTGGACCTCCTAAGCGGCGGACCTGCGTCCCCAGCTGACGGGGTAACGCCATCTCGCACACGTAGCGCTTCGCTACCACCACGACTACCGGTACGTCTTGCTCCTCAGCTTCCAGAACTGTTGTTGTATCAGTTGCAGGAGTATTGGCCACCGCTATCAGTGGAGTCACTGTCATCATTATCAGCTATATCATCATCACCACGTTCTGTGGAATCACTAACCTCGTCATCGTCAGGATTACCATCATCCCGGTCTGTGGAGTCACAGCTGGCGTCATCAGAAGGACTACCCTCGTCACAGCCACGGGTGGTATCTCCAGCACGTTCACGGACACCTTCACCTCCACGTTGCATGGCCGCTGGATCTCAGCAGGGCGAAACCTGTGCTGCACTCAAGTAAGCCTCTCCATCTGTAGCTCATCACGAGTGTGGAACAAAAGTAATTGTTTTCTGCTTGTATGTTCCAGGGTTGCCAGGTCTCCGTCCAGGCTGCTCAGCTCCAGTGACCAGAACACTATCCACGCACTCACACACGCACTACACACTCTCACTATCAAATAAAGATTATTGTCACTATCTGTCCGTGTCAGTGTCTGTCTCCTGGGTCCTAAATCATGTCAGTTTTAGCCCTATTCTTAAAAACAGAGATCGAGTCTGACTCCCGAATCCAGATTGGCAGCTGGTTCCACAGGAGAGGAGCTTGATAACTGAAGGCTCTGCCTCCCATTGTACTTTTGGAGATTCTAGGTATTACAAGTAATCCTGCATTTTGGGAGCGTAGTGCTCTGTTAGGATAATACGGTAGTATCAGATCTTTTAAATAAAAAGGAGCCTGATTGTTTAGAGCTTTGTAAGTAAGAAGAAGGATTTTAAACTTAATTCCAAACTCTATAGGAAGCCAATGAAGGGAGGCCAGAACCGGAGAGATATGATCTCTCTTTCTAGTACCTATTAAAACTCTTGCTGCAGCATTTTGGATCAGCTGAAGACTTTTTAAAGATGTTTTAGGACAGCCTGATAATAAAGAATTACAATAATCTAATCTCGAGCTAACAAAAGCGTGGATCAGTTTCTCAGCATCACTCTGAGACAAGATGCTCCTAATCTTGGCAATATTACGCAAATGATAGAAGGCAGTCTTAGAAACAAATTTAATATGTGAATTGAAGGACAGATCTTGATCAAAAATAATTTCAAGGTTCCTCACAGAGCCATTAAGAGAAAGAGTAACCGCACCCAAACTGAAAGTTTGATTTGGAAAGGTATTTCTAAGGTTTTTTTGGACCAACAAGAATGACTTCAGTCTTATCTGAATTTAATAGCACGAAATTACAAGTCATCCAAGCTTTGATTTTCTTAAGACAGGCTTCCAACTTGGCTAATTGATTACTATCATCTGGCTTCACTGACAGGTATAATTGTGTTTCATCTGCATAACAATGAAAATGTATAAAGTGCTTTCTAATAATGTTGCCTAACGGAAGCATATATAAACTAAAAAGAGTAGGGCCTAGCACAGATCCCTGTGGAACTCCATGACTAAGCTTTGAGTTGAAAGAATACTCATTATTGACATGAACAAACTGGAACCTATCAGATAAATAAGATCTAAACCACTGCAACGAAGTTCCATTAAGTCCAACATAGTGTTCTAATCTATCAAGTAGAATATTATGATTGATAGTATCAAAAGCTGCACTAAGGTCTAAAAGGACAAGTACAGAAACCAGTCCATTATCAGATGCGATGAGGAGGTCGTTAGTGACCTTCGCTAAGGCTGTTTCAGTACTATGATGGATTCTAAACCCAGACTGAAACTCTTCAAGTAAACCATTTCCCTGCAGGTGGTCAAATAATTGCATTGCAACAACTCTTTCTAAGATTTTTGAAATGAAAGGGAGATTAGAGATTGGTCTATAGTTAGCTAAAGCTCCTGGATCTAGCATTGGCTTTTTGAGTAAGGGTTTAATTACAGCCATTTTAAAAGCCTGCGGTACATGGCCTAAAGTTAATGAAGAATTGATTATATGAAGAATAAAGCTACCAATAAGTGGGAAGACTTCTTTAAATAACCTGGTAGGAATAGGGTCTAAAAGACAAGTTGAAGGTTTGGATGAGGAAACTATTTTGTCTAGCTCACAAAGGTCGATTGGAGTAAACTCATCAAGACAGACATCAATTGAAGGAGTTGTAGTAGTTACTGTATTTAAGTTAACTGTGGGAAGAATCTGATTGATTTTATCTCTGATGGATGAAATTTTATTATTGAAAAAGTTCATAAAGTCCTGCCTAGTAAGCTCTAAGGGAATGCTAGGATTGACAGAGTCCTGACTCTTTGTCAACCTGGCTACAGTACTGAAAAGAAACCTGGGATTATTCTTGTTCTCTTTTATTAATGCAGAATAATAACTCATTCTAGCTTTTCTAAGAGATTTTTTTTATAAATTAAAAGATGATTTCTCCAAGCTAAATAGATTTCATCTAAATTAGTGGAGCGCCATTTTCTTTGTAATTGACGAGTCTTCTGTTTTAAGCTACGAGTTTCTGTGTTGAACCAAGGAGTTAGAAATCTCTGATTAGACTTTTTCTTTTTTAAGGGGGCCACCAAGTCTAGAGTCTGATGCAGAGAAGCTGTAACACTATCTACTATGTTATCAATTACAGAAGGAGCAAGCTGTCTATAGCTTATTTCCGTTGTGTTGACACATGGCATAGAGGAAACAAACTGCATAAATTTGGTAACAGCATCATCTGAGAGGCATCTACTGTAATAATATTTTTCTTTAGGAGCCAAATAGTCAGAAATAGTAAAATCAAAGGTTAACAGACAATGGTCTGACAGTACAGGGTTATGAGGAGACACTACCAGATTTTCTATTTCTATGCCATATGTCAGAACAAGGTCCAATGTATGGTGGAGATAATGAGTAGAATTTCCTACTTTCTGAGAAAACCCAATCAAGTCTAATATTGAATTAAATGCCACATTAAGGCAGTCACTATCTACATCTACATGTATATTAAAGTCCCCTACTATAATTATTCTATCTGATTTCAGTACTAAATCAGCTAAGAAATCAGCAAATTCGGATAAAAATTCTGAGTAGGTTGATGGAGGACGATAAACTATGGCAAATAAAATTGGGTTTAACCTAAAATTGCTAAAGTGCCCAATACTGAGGACCAGGCCCTCAAAGGAATTATAACATGTTTTTTGCTTTACATTAACTAGTAATTTGGAATGGTAAATTGTTGCTACTACTCCTCCACAACCAGAACTTCTGGGATTTTGACAGTTTAAATAACCAGAGGGAGTTGATTCATTTAAACCAACATAATCCTCTTGCCCTAACCAAGTCTCTGTAAGGGATATTAAATCAATCTGATGATCAATTAACAGATCATGGACTAACAGAGACTTGGGAGTTAGAGACCTAACATTTAATAAACCACATTTAATTTTTAATTTATGAGGAGGAACAGAGGCCAAATCATTCAATTTAGAGGCTTTATGTTTAATTTGAGTTTTACCAATTTTTTGCTTAATCACTTTGGGATGCTTATATATTATATTTTTATTTACTTTGGAGGGAGCAGACAGTGATTCTCTGATTGGGAAGACAGGGGCTTAAGTTGAGGGGTGGTGGATGAAGAGGAGCTGCAGAGAGGTGTGTAAGACTGCGACTCTGCTTCCTGGTCCCACCTCTGAGTTGTCAAGGTTTTGGAAATTTGGATAAAAAAGATGCCAAATTGTTAGATAAATGAGACACACCATCCAAAGTGGGATGGACGCTGTCTCATCTCATAAGACCAGGTTTTCCCCAAAATGAGCTCCAATTGTCAATGTAGCCCACGTTGTTTGCAGGACACCACACAGACAGACAGCAGTTCAAGGATGACGAGCGGCTAAACATGTCATCACTGGTCAGATTGGGGAGGGGCCCAGAGAATACTACAGTGGCAGACATCGTTTTTGCAAAGTCACTCACCGATTCTACATTAAGTTTCATGACTTCCGACTGCCGGAGACGGACGTCATTAATGCCAGTGTGAATAACAATTGTGGAGTATTTAGTTACTTTTAGCCAGCATTTTCAAATTTGACTCGATGTCACCTGCTCTGGCCCCAGGAATGCATTTGACTATGGCCGCTGGAGTCTCTAGGTTCACGTTTCTGACTACAGAGTCGCCAATGATCAGAGTTTTTTCCTCAGCGGGTGTGTCGCTGAGTGGGGAAAAATGATTAGAAACGTGAACAGGTTGAAGGTGTACCGGGGCTTTGCGACTAGGCTTCCTTCTCACCGTCACCCACCCAGTCTCCTCGCTGCTGAGGAGAGCCGGAGGACTGCTAACGGGGTTAGCTATGCTAGCTAGCTCCGCTGCAGCTCGGGGACGTCTGTCAAGAGTAACTGGCGCAGACGGTGTTTCAATGCAGCAGAGCCGGGATTCCAAATCAGACAACCTCGCCTCGAGCGCCTCAAAAAGACAACATTTATTACATTTACCGTTATCACTAAAAGAAGCAGAGGTGTAGCTAAACATCTGACAGAGAGAGCACACCAGAGGAGGAGAGGAAGGAGAGCTAGTAGCCATCGCTACTGGCTAACCCAAAGCTCAGGAGAGTGAGGAGAGCAAACCACACGGACAGACAGCAAAACAGGAAGTGAAGATACGTTACCACAAGTGACGTTCCAATCAACCTAATAATCCTACCTTTGACTGGCGAACAAGGAGTGTCCTCACCTGGAGTCCTTTCTGCCTGAGTGCGTGTCTCCAGTCTGCAGCTTGTTCTCCTTCGGTCTCTCTCTTCTCCCCTGCCCCCCTCCCTCCCCCCGAGTTGTCCAGGGTGCCTCCAGAGTTCCATGACCTTGGAGCGGTGTTTAGTAAATCCCAGGCGCTGTCCCTCCCCCCCCCCCACCGCCCATACGACTGTGCCATTAACCTCTGCCTGGGTGCCCCCTGCTGTCGAGCCGGCTTTACAGCTTATCGGCTCCAGAGCGGGAGGCTATGGAGGCGTATATCAAGGAATCGCTCAGCTCGGGCATCATTCGGCCGTCGTCGTCACCAGTGGGGGCAGGCTTCTTCTTTGTCAGGAAGAAGGATGGTTCCCTCCGCCCGTGTATTGACTTCTGGGCCTTGAACAACATCACTATCAAGGACAAGTTCACACTACCACTTATGGACTCTGCCTTCAACTCCCTCTAGGGGTCCTCCTGGTTCACGAAGCTGGACCTCCGCAGTGCTTACCACCTCGTGCGGATCTGGGAGGGCGACGAGTGGAAGACCGGATTCCGGACCCCCAGCGGCCACTTTGAATACCTCGTCATGCCGTTTGGGCTCACCAACGCTCCAGCCGTCTTCCAACATCTGATTAATGACGTTCTCCGGGATTTCCTCAGGTCCTTCATCTTCGTCTACCTGGACAACATTCTGATCTTCTCCCAGTCCCGGGAGGAGCATCAGGTCCATGTGAGGTGGGATCTTAAACGGCTCCTGGAGAATAAACTTTTCGTGAAGGCAGAGAAGTGTGAGTTTTACACCAAAAAGACCTCCTTCCTAGGATTCATCATCTCACACAATCAGGTCATCCCAGACCCCAAGAAGGTGAGGGCGGTGGTGGATTGCCCCCCCACACCCCGTCATTAAGGAAACAGCTGCAACAATTCTTGGGGTTTGCCAATTTCTACCGGCGATTCGTGCCTAAGTATAGCTCAATTGCCCTTCCCCTGACTCGCCTCACCTCCCCCAAGGTGGTGTTCCGGTGGACAGAGGAGGCTGCGTCGGCCTTTGCAGCCCTGAAGACAGAGTCCTCATCCTCCCGGGTCCTGACGCAGGTGGATCCTGCTCTCCAGTGCTTGGTTGAGGTGGATGCCTCTGACTCGGAGGTGGGGGCAGTATTATCACAGCGCTCTCCGGTGGACAGGGTGATGTCACCATCTCGTTGTCCTTATACATGTCCTGCACCACTCTCATATACTTCTCTGCCACTCCTGACTTTCTCATACAGTATCATACTTCCTCTCTTGGCACACTATCATCTGTTTCTCTAGATCCACAAAGAAACAGTGCAACTCCATCTGACCTTCTCTATACTTCTCCATCAACACTCTGAGAGCAAACATTGCATCTGTAGTACTCTTTCTTGGCATGAAACCGTACTGCTGCTCACTGATTGCCACCTCTCCTCCTAACCTGGCTTCAACAACTCTTTCCCGTATCTTCATAGTGTGGCTGATCAACTTTATGCTTCTGTAGTTACTACAGCTCTGAGCATCACCTTTGTTCTTGAAAATTGGTACCATAATACTTCTCCACTTTTCAGGCATCCTCTCGCTCTCCAGGATTATGCTCAACAATCTGGTTAAAAAGTCCACTGCCATCTCTCCTAAACATCTCCATACCTCCACAGGTATGTCATCTGGACCAACCACCTTTCCATTCTTCATCCTCTTCAAAGCTGCCCTCACTTCTGCCTTGCTAATTCTCGGGACTTCCTTGTTCACCATCTTTTCTTCATCCATCCTCCTCTCTCTCTCATTTTCATTATTCATCAACTCTTCAAAGTACTCCTTCCATCTTCTCTACACACTACCATTTCTGTCCTTAATCAACCTAACCTGCTGTATATTTTTTATTAACCTTTATTTATACAGGTAATCTCATTGAGACACAAGGTCTCATTTTCAAGAAAGACCTGTCAAAACAACACACAGTACAACACAGAGTTACAGACAACACTAAGTGACCTTAATCAGTACAAAACAACAAAAAAATGTGCAGAAACTGCCAACTAACTGCCAACTGCCAACAAATTAGAGTACTAAGAACAAGAACAGTTTCCCAATGATGTCTTCTCCAGTGACCCAATAAGAAATTTAAAATCTCCTAAGGGAATGAAGCAAGGACAACTTAGACTCTGCTGTAACGAGTTCCAGGTTGAGGGAGCAGAATGTGAAGATGCCTTTTTGCCAAGCTCTGTACGGGCAGAGGGGACAGTAAAAATAATGAAGTCCTGGGAGCGCAAACTATGATTGCACTGAGTATGTAACATGTAAGATGATACATTTGTAGACAGCAGGCCTAGGATGGCTTTGTAGATGAAATTATACCAATGCAAGAGTCTGCACATGGACAATGATGACCAGCTGACCAGGGAGTACAGAGTTCAGTGATGTGTCAGGGGTTTACATCCTGTAATGAATCTTAGTGCTCCATTATAGGCCGTATCCAAAAAAGACTGACAGAGGAATTCACATAAATAATATCCCCATAGTCAAGAATAGGCCAGAAGGTGGCAGCAATAAGCCTTTTCCTAGCATTAAAAGAGAAACAGGATTTATTTCTAAAGAAACAGTCCAATTTCAATTTATTTAAAAAATTTTCAATGTGGGGTTTAAAAGAAAGGTTTTCATCAGTTGTGATACCCAAGTATTTGTAAGAGACCACAAGCTCAATGGAGGTATTTTGAGTAGATGTAATATATATCCTGTCCAGCTCGATCTCTCTGTCTAGCCAATCAATACAAGTCCTTTTCTCCTTCTTTCTCTTTTCACCGGAGTGGTGGCCTAATTGGTAGGGCATCCGCCCCACAACGGGGAGGTTGTGGGTTCAAATCCCAGATGGGTCATACCAAAGACCATATAAAAATGGTACTTTCTGCCTTCTAGATTGGTGCTCAGCATAACAGAATGGAGAAAGGAAATTTAATGAACAGAGCTACCAGAAGGACTGACTCTGCACTGTAGCATTCACTAATCACAGTAGCTGTGTGGCCTAGGGTCAGTGAAACAGAGATAGGCGCCGCCCCATACACCCCATGTTGTGGAATGGGATCAACTCCTCCTTTCACGAAACACAATTACAGTTTAGGGAAGATGGGAGTTGTTGTTCACTCGTCGTTTAACCAAAAACGAAATAACTTTATTTACATGGAAAATTATCTTTTAACCCCTTGCACTCCGGTCAATTTCCCTAAAAAACGCCAAAAAATAACGTGCCCAAAGTAAATCAAAAGCTGTTCTTCAGCCCTTTGCAGCATCTTCATGGGAGTTGGTCTCATTTAAAAGAAAACACTTTGAATTTTTTGGCAAAACAGTCATAATCTCTCTAAGTGCTCCTGCCGCTGAGTAACAGTCATCTAAACATACTGAACTTGAAGAAAATAAATTTCGCCTGAGTGTTTTTTTGGATACAAATGCTTGCAAATAACACAAAGCTTCAGATCCGGGCTGGAAAATGCAACAGAAATGTAGAACCAAGTGTTATCCAGCTGAGGTCAAAATTTTGTAACAATACCACAAAAAATGAATATATTACACAGCTTTTTTCTTAGGTTGTTCCCAGGCGTTTTTGAACTGTGCCAAATTGTGCCAAATGGCACAGTTTGGAAAAACGTCTGTAACTTTTGAATGATTCAATATAGAAGCTTCATCTTGGGCTCTAATGAAAGGTGACACTCACGGCTGTGTGTGTGTGTGTGGGGGGGGGGTTGTTTATTCATGAATGAATGAATGAATGAACAAACAAGCCCCCACACACAAAGAAGCATGCCACGTAAAAAATGTGTGGCTTTTTTTTACAAGAAAAAATAACCTACAGTGCACTAAAAATTATTCTAAAATATTTGTAATGTAGAAGATAACAACTCCCACCCACCCCCACCCCCCGCTACAGAGGACGGACATCGGCCATCGCTACATGACGGAATAGTCATGTGGCGATGTGCCGACTGTGGCGTACAGTCACCGCGGTCACCGCGGCCCACCCCCCGGCTACAGAAGAGTAGCGGGGGGAGGGGGGCCTTCACGGTCCGGACGCGGCGCACGAACCGTGTACCCGCCGCGCACGGACTTCGGACTTCGTGCGCCGCACAGTTGTAATTTACCGATCGGTCAAAAGTCTTTTTTGATTACAATTTTCAGGGATAAAGAATAATTTAGCTTATAACACTTACCTGTTCACAACAGCAGTGTCCTGGCGAACTTCTCTTCCTCATTGTCAGATGAACGTGATGCTGGTCCACTTGTTACGGACTCGTGGTTCTGGTCTCGCAACCCGGTCAAAACATAATTCCATTATTGCGGTTTTGCGCTTCCATGATTGCGGTTTTGGCGAACGATTTTTCAAAACAAATAACAGTAGTAATTAAAAAAGACTGGCTAACGCGTGTGTGTCACCCAGCCTTTGTCGTCGGCCTCCGTCGGTCTATGATGACCATGGAAGAGAATCCTAAACGTCTATTCTGCTGGAATAATAAAAAAAAAGCACCGCCTGTGGCTGAACAGGCTGATGCGCGAATGGCAGTCCCTGTCACACAGGTCGCACTTGTGGGTGGTCTCCGTGCTGCTGGGTCTGTGGTGGTTCTTCCTGCAGGTACTTTTTTCATCTGCTGCAGCAGTCTCTCTTCACCCAGCCTTACACAAAACAGCTTTCGAACTTCTGTGCTTCAATTGGCTCGCTGCATTCGCAGCGTTGGTAGGCAGGTCCTTCTTGCTAGGTCATTGGTTCTTCAAGGTTTCAGAAACCCAATTCAAGGCTCTTATTAGTCGAATGAGAGGTCAATCATATCTAATCTGTTCGCGGCTGTGTCTGTAGTGGAAGAACGGAAATGCAGCTTTTTTTTCAGTGCACTCTTGGACGCAGCGCCCTTGTGCGCTCTAGGATGCAGAGACGTGCCCGTCCGCGGTACACAGGAGAGCAAGAGGTTAAATTGACAAACATCACACATAAGATAAGATAAGATAAGCCTTTATTAGACCCACAATGGGGAAATTCCAGGATTGCAAGAGCACAGGGATAGCAACACTCAGAGCAATAATTAAGAAGATAAGAAAATTAAAATAAAAGCAGTGAATATACATACGTACACATAAATATATAAATATATCTACAAAGTGCGGAGCATTGTAGCAAGATGGAATAAACAGCATAACCGTCTACTTAGTTATCCTACATGGTATGAATATGTACCCATACATATTGTCACCCTCCGTAGTGACTGATATTGTCCTAGTTGTATACTGGAGGGGACAATTTGTGTAAGTCTGTTGCGTCTTTTGCATTCAATACTATTAGGTCATCACATTTTTTTGCTATCTCTGCGAGCAGCCCTGCTTAGGTTCAAGATGGTGAAATGTTCAAGATGTTCAAGAAGATCCAAGATGGCGCCCACAGCGGTCGCCATGGTGCTTCGCTGCGCTTTTCTTTGTTTGTTTTTGTTCGTCAATTGTGTGTCTGCCTGCTCTTACACCCGTGAAGAGCTACTAAATATCAGGACTTTCACTCCCACGGACCTACTCCCAGTTTTTTGGCTCCTGCCGCCGATCTGGTTCACTTTTTAGCCCAAAAAGTGAGACGGCGAAAGAGAGGAAGACGAGCGGGCGCCCTCGTGCGGCTTCGCAGGAGAGGCACGCGCACGGCTTTGCCTGGAATATTTCTGTCCATTGTCAATTCTCTTTATAACAAGGTAGATGAATTGAGACTGCTGATGTGATTTAAGGACCTCTCCACCTCGTGTGCCCTCTGCTTTACTGAAACTTGGCTCAAGGAAAAGATACCGGACAGCGCGCTCCTCCTCGAGGGATTTCAGCTGTTTCGTGCAGACCGCGACACAGGGCTCTCTGGCAAGACCACAGGCAGAGGAGTCTGCTTCTACATCAACAGCAGCTGGTGCTCCGATGTAACTGTGATCTCCCAACACTGTTCTCCCGCTCTGGAATATTTATTCATCAACTGCAAGCCATTTTATTCCCTGCGTGAGTTTGCTTCATTCATCCTGGCCGCTGTTTACGTCCCGCCCGACGCGGACGTGCGTGAGGCTCAGCGCATGCTCGCGGATCACATTCAGCAAGCGGAGCAGACTTTTCCGGACTCTCTGGTTATTGTGGTTGGCGACTTTAACCAGAGCAACCTGAGCCACGATCTCCCCCGATACAAACAGTTTATTAAATGCCCCACCAGAGGAGAGAACACGCTGGATCACTGTTACACTACAGTTAAGGATGCGTATCGCGCTGTTCCCCGCGCTGCGCTCGGACTATCTGATCACGTGATGGTCCACCAGATTCCCACACACAGACAGAGACTGAAGCTCACAAAACCTGTTGTGAGCACTATGAGGAAATGGACCAGTGAAGCTGGGGAGAAGCTGAGCATGTGCTTGGAAATAACTGACTGGGACATGTTTAAAGGAACCACGCGTGATCTGGATGAGTACACGGACACTGTGAACTCATATATCCAGTTTTGTGAGGAGAGCATACTTCCATCGCGCACCAGGGTGAGTTACTCCAATGACAAACTCTGGTTCACAGCTAAGCTTAGACAGATCAGGAAGGAGAAGGAAGCAGCGTTGAAAAGTGGAGACAGGGACTGCTACAGGGAGGTTAAATATCGGTTTAACAGAGAGCTGAGGAGAGCTAAGTCTGTGTATTCTGAGAGACTCCAGCAACAGTTCACTGCTAACGACTCTGCTTCTGTGTGGAGAGGACTGAGGCAAATCACCAACTATCGGCCTCAGGCTTCTAAGGGACAGGATGACAAAGCCCTTTGTCAAAAACTGTCCCAACACTATGCCCGTTTTGACACCTCGTCAGCTGTGTCCAACTCCCCCCCTCCCCCCAGCGCCACTGCCTCCATGGTCCCCACTTCATCAAAGGCGCCCCCCCCCTCCTCCCCCCCTGCCCTTGCCATCAGTGAGCAGGACGTGCACAGACAGTTCTCCAGACTGAACCCACGCAAGGCCCCCGGTCCGGACGGCGTGTCTCCCTCCACCCTGAGACACTGTGCGGAGGAGCTGACTCCTGTCTTCACAGACATTTTTAACACCTACCTGAAGTCATGCCACGTTCCGGCCTGCCTCAAAACCTCTACCATCGTCCCTGTCCCCAAGAAGCCACGGATCACTGGACTTAACGACTACAGACCTGTAGCGCTCACCTCTGTAGTCATGAAGTCCTTTGAGCGCCTGGTCCTGCCCCACCTCAACACCATCACCACTCCCCTCCTGGACCCGATGCAGTTTGCCTACAGAGCCAACAGGTGTGTGGACGACGCAGTCAACCTGGCCCTCCACTCCATCCTGCAGCACCTGGACTCCCCGGGAACCTACGCCAGGATCCTGTTTGTGGACTTCAGCTCTGCATTCAATACCATCCGCCCCTCTCTGCTCCAGGACAAGCTGTCCCTGCTCAACGTGCCTGACTCCCTCTGCAGGTGGATCACCGACTTCCTGACGGACCGGAGGCAGCATGTGCGGCTGGGAAAGACTGTCTCAGACTCTGTTAGCATCAGCACCGGATCACCCCAGGGCTGTGTACTTTCCCCCCTGCTCTTCTCCCTGTACACCAACTCCTACACCTCCAGCCACCAGTCTGTTAAGCTGATCAAGTTTGCGGATGACACCACCCTCATCGGGCTCATCTCCAACGGCGACGAGTCCGTCTACAGGAGAGAGGTGGCCCAGCTGGCGTCCTGGTGCAGCCACAACAACCTGCAGCTGAACGCTCTGAAGACAGTGGAGATGATCGTGGACTTCAGAAAAGTCACAGCCCCTCTGCCCCCCCTTACCCTCACAGACTCTCCCATCACCACTGCGGATTTCTTCCGCTTCCTGGGCACCACCATCACCCGGGACCTCAAGTGGGAGCCGACCATCAGCTCCCTCATCAAAAAGGCCCAGCAGAGGATGTTCTTCCTGAGGCAGCTGAGGAAGCTCAAGCTACCCACCAAGATGTTGGTGCAGTTCTACACGGCCATCATCGAGTCCATCCTCACCACCTCCATCACCGTGTGGTACGCAGGAGCCACCACCAGGGACAGACTAAGACTGTAGCGCGTTGTGTGCACCGCTGAGAAAGTGATCGGCTGCAAGCTCCCATCCCTCCAGGACCTGTACATCTCCAGGACCCGGAGGCATGCAGGTCGGATCATAGCCGACCCTTCACACCCTGGACACGCACTGTTTGCCCCCCTCCCCTCAGGCAGAAGACTTCAGTCCATTCAGACTAAAACCTCCCGCTACATGAACAGCTTCTTCCCCTCTGCCATCAGACTGCTGAACACTAAGTGACTTATTAGACTCTTGTGCACTATGTACAGCAGCTCAACCGGACTCATGATAATTATCACTGTTTTCTTTTGCACTACCGACTCACTATGTGGAACTCCACAATATCTGCTGCTTGTTAATATATTTAAAAATTGCATAGATTAGTATTACTCATTCATATTCTACATTTTATTGCATGCATAGTTTTTTATTTTTATCTTTAGTGCTACTTATGTTTAATGTTGCAGCATTGCACCGAGACAAATTCCTAGTTTGTGTACTACATGAACAATGGCAATAAATCTCATTCTGATTCTGATTCTGATTAGGTTATACAGTCTGACAGCCGTAGATAAGAAGGACCTGCGAAACCTCTCGGTTGCGCACCTAGGATGATGTAGTCTACTGTTAAATGAGCTCCTCAGTGCGTTCAATATGTCCTGCATAGGGTGGGACTCGGACTCCAGCAGAGATGACAGTTTAGCCACCATCCTTCTCTCTCCTATCTCCTCCACTGGGTCAAGGCGTTGCCCCAGGACAGATCTAGCTTTCTTGATCTGTTTGTTCAGTCTCTTCCTGTTGGCTGCTGTAATGCCGTTGCCCCAGCAGACCACTCCAAAAGTGATGGCTGATGCCACCACCGTGTCATAGAATGTCTTCAGCAGCACCCCTTGTACACCAAAAGACCTGAGACTCCTCAGTAGGAACAGCCTGCGCTGTCCCTTCTTGTAGAGTGCGTCGGTATTGTGTGACCAGTCTAGTTTATTGTTCAAATGAACACCAAGGTACTTGTAAGATGTCAACATCTCAATGTCTGTTCCCTGTATGTTTGCTGGTGCTGTGAGGGGTTGTCCTTGCCTGTGGCAGTCCACCACCAGCTCCTTAGTTTTCCTCACGTTGATCTGGAGGCAGTTCCGATGGCACCAGTCCACGAAGTCCTGGATAAGTCCTCTGTACTCAGCTTCATCTCCAACGGAGATGAGGCCGACGATCGCAGAGTCGTCAGAGAACTTCTGTAGATGACAGTGTGTTGTGTTGTGTGAGAAGTCCGCAGTATAAAGGGTGAACAGGAAGGGAGCCAACACCGTTCCCTGGGGGGCCCCCGTGCTACCGATGATTGTGTCGGACACACAATCTCAGGTTCTCACAAACTGTAGCCGGTTAGTGAGGTAGTCCAGGATCCATGATGACAGGTGCTGGTCCACCCCTGCGCACAGCAGCTTGTCCTTCAGGATCATCGGTTAGATGGTGTTGAAAGCACTGGAGAAGTCAAAGAACATGATCCTCACCGCATTCCCGGGCTTCTCCAGGTGGGACAGAGAACGGTGAAGAAGGAAGATCACTGCATCCTCCACCCCAATGCCATGCTGGTAGGCGAACTGGAGTGGATCCATCGCTGATCCCACCAGGGGGCGAAGGTGAGCAAGGAGCAGTCTCTCCAGGGTCTTCATCATGTGAGACGTCAGGGCCACTGGTCTGTAGCTGTTCAGATCTTTGGGGTGGGAAGTCTTTGGTACAGGTACCACACAAGATGTTTTCCACAACTGTGGTACCCTCCCCAGCTTCAGGCTCAGATTGAAGATGTACGCCACAATCCCATATAGCTGCTCTGCACAGGACTTGAAGAGCTTCGCGCTGATGCCATCCGGTCCTGAGGCCTCCCTCGCCTTGATCTTCCTCAGCTCCGTCCTCACCTGGGTCTTAGTGAGGGTCAGGTTGGGGGGCTGTGTGCTAGGAGTGGGGGGGGGTGGAGTGGGGTGTGGGCAGCAGGTCTCGATGACTTTAGAGACAGCAGTGGTTGTTGTGCAGTCGGGGGGGGGCGGTTGGTCAAACCTATTAAAAACAGGTTCAGATTGTTTGCCCCCCCCCCCCCCGTGGCCTGGGGAGGAGGTATTCTGGAGCCCAGAGATGGTTTTAAGGTTTCTCCAGACCCCGCCAATGTCGCTCTGTTGCAGCTTGTCCTCAATCTTCTTCCTGAGGCTGTCCTTGCCTTCTCTGATCTTCCCCCTCAGCTTCCTCTGTACGGACTTCAGCATCTCCCTGTTGCCCGACCTGAAGATCCGCTTCTTCTCTCTCAGAAGTGTTTTTATCTCAGGGCTGATCCAGGGTTTGTTGTTTAAGCAACACTGTATGGTCTTGGTGGGTACGGTGTTGTCCACACAGAAGCTGATGTAGTCTGTGATGGTGTGAGTGAGGCCATGTCCTCACCACGTGGATCGCAGAGCTGCTCCCAGGCAGTGGTTTCAAGACAGTCTTTTAGAGAGTCCATTGCCTCCTCAGACCATAACTTCACTGTGTACATGACCGGGGGTTGTCTGTTGATCCGATCTCCCGAGTGGGGGGAGTGGTGATGAGGTGTACGCCTCCTTAGTATTTGCATAGAATAAGTCCAGTGTTTTATTGTCTCTAGTGTGGCATGTGACATACTGGGTGAGCGTGGGTAGAATGGGGGACAGTGAAATATGGTTGAAATCACCTGAGACCACCCACTCTGCACTCTGTCATCACCCACCTGGATCAGAAAGACACCAACGCCAGACTCCTGTACGTTGATTTCAGTTCAGCATTCAACACCATTATTCCCCAGAGACTGATGGAGAAATTACTCCTTCTTGGTCTGAACACCACCACATGTCTCTGGATCCTGGATTTCCTGACTGAGAGACCTCAGTCTGTCCGGGTTGGAAATAACATCTCCAACTCTATCACGATGAGCACCAGATCCCCTCAAGGCTGCGTACTCAGTCCATTGTTGTTGTTTACACTTCTAACACATGACTGTGTATCCAGACACGAGGGGAACCAGATTATTAAGTTTGCAGACGACACCACGGTGGTGGAACTTATTCAGAGGGATGAGGAATCAATGTACAGGGAAGAAGTGAGAGACCTGGAGAGCTGATGCAGGGAGAACAATCTGGTGCTCAATGTGGACAAAACGAAGGAGATGATTATTGACTTCCGGCGGTCACAGCCTGAGCACGTCCCCCTCAGCATCGGCGGCCGTTTAGTGGAGAGAGTGGAGAACATCAAGTTCCTCGGAGTGCAGATCTCGCAGGACCTGACCTGGAGCAAGAATTCCTTGGGGATCAGAAAGCAGGCCCAGCAGAGACTGTGTCACCATGGGGTGAGACACCGGCTCGGCGCTCAGCCCATGCTCCCTCTCATCCCTGCCTCTCATTGGGCAGCGTCTCAGCTGGCTCCCAGCTGTCAGTGTCACGGGACGGCTGGGGCCAATTAATCCTCATCAGCTGGGGCGCTGCTAATGAGGATAAAGAGGAGCAGCCTCGATCACTCGGGGCTGCAACATAAGCACTACTAGGCTGGAGCCCCTTCGTCTGGTGCCAGCCCTTGTCTCATCATCCAGCATTTCTCGTAAGTGTTTTCCTGTAAGAAGTATTTGTGCCTCTGTGCCCCCATGTCCGGCGCTAGCCCTCTACTTATCTTACTGAATCACTTGGGAGTGCCACCTTGTTAACTGTTAACTCTGTTGCTGTACTGCCCATGAGTGTAACTGTGTATGAGCATCTGTGCTTTCCTCATCCCTTACCCCTGTCACCAATAAACATCACAACTTACTGGCTCGCCCTTGGCTCTCATTGTGTGTGGCTCCTTAGAGCCACACGTGACAGTATGTCGCAGCCCAACGAGTTGCCGGCGGCCGTGGGTTTGTGTGAACTCGTACCTTCCTGTCCAGGTGTCAGCGCCGTTAGCATGCCGTCTCCCAGGAGTCATGTCCGACGCCAGGGCGACGAGCTGAGGTCCATCCCGGAGGCTGTCAACAGGACGCTCTTCACCCTGCACGACGCCTCCAACGCGAGACATCCGGACCATGCTGAGAGCCTCCTGGACACTCTGCCTCGTCATTTTTACCATCCTGAGGCCTGTGCCAGGAGAGACGCTATGGCCGCACTGCGAGAGGAGCTCCGCGGGTTGGAAGGAAATCCTGGCAGGAAGCCGAAGTGGATGACGTTGCCCCCCGCTTCGGAACCTCGTTCCTGCTTCCATTCCAGCCCGGGAGTTCACACCACCCAGAGGGCTTCCCCCGTTCTGCACCACGTCACTCGGGATTCCCCTGAAGGAGCTGCAGCTGACAGCAGTTACGTCCGAGGCCGAGCGGCTGTCGCGAGCTCCGCTGTGGCATTCCATTCACCATCTTCAGGCATGTGGCGGCGGCAGTGAGATTGGTGGAGAGGACTCCAGGGCTACGAAGCCTTCCCGTTTTCTACGCCTTCCCCTCCTCGATCTCTGATCAGGAGCGGCGATTCCTGGGTTTCCCCCTCGCTTCGTCCCCTGGGAAGAGCCGTCATCACAACGCCCAGGCGCCTCAGCACGACCCCCGTCCGGATCCAGTTCCGGGTTGCCGCCAGGACCTTTTCCCCCACGCAGCTGTCACCTCTCTGTCTCATCAGTGTGGAGATTTCACAGCCCCCGTTCTCTGAGCCTCTTTCCCCCCGCTGTCATCCCAAGGCATTCGGCTGGCTCATCCAGCTGTTATCCCCTTCTTCTTGACGTAGCTTCCTGACTGCTGTGTGTGCCTGGAATCCTGACCTGGCGAGCCCTCTTCTGGAGACAACACGAGTGATCCCCAGATGATTTCTCAGGGGGTCCTCTGTTATCGCCCGGCGGGAGAGGAAGAAGCGATGTCCACGACAGCAGGCACCACCCAACCTCCAGGAGGCAGGCAAGTCCTAGTTTATTTACATCAGTTTTGTGATTTGCTCTGTTACACTCCTGAAGGTGGAGTTCAGGGTCCGCAGCGCCCTGAACTCCCACCACCTGCTGTAACCCATGTCTTAAATCCTGCACCCTCTGTGTCCTCTCTCCGCCGAGCGGTCCCGGCTTCGGGTCCATGTCGTGGGATGAGGAGAGGGCCTGCGGCTCCGCAGCTACGTTGGTGGACGGAGGAGGAGGACTGACTTGCTACGTGGACTCTACGCCGACGACCCAAGCATCCCGGGTCTCCCACGGAGGTAGCGGTTCGGTCCAGCGGGACGAGGTTCTCCTGTCATCACGCGCGTGGACCATCGGCGGGGTTACCAGCGCTGGAGGAACCTCAAGCTGCGCTGACCATCGTGCCGGCCTGCGGGGGCCCGACGCAGCTGGGTGGGAGCCTGCAACGACCTCCTGATGACGGATCCTGGATCTTCGCAGTCCTGGATGGCGTCAGAACCCGAGATCAGGTGAGTGCTCTCTTTTCCTTTTTCTCTTTATATCTTTGAGCACTTCAGCCTGTCTCTAGGGGAGATGAGCTGGGTGCAGCCGCCCGTTGCGTCTGAGCTCGTCTCGCCGGGGGTTCTGGCGCTGCGGTGATCCTGATCCCGGGTTCTGCTTTCTCTCCTGAGCCTGTTTCCAGGGTCGCCGGCGAGGAATTGCCGTCTCGCGTGGTGCTGGAGGGTCCAGGCTCAACGTTGGAGGTCGGTTCTGGTGCGGTGCCGACCTAGTCAGGGTCCGTCGTGGGTGCTGCTCCAGCTGTGTCCGACGTAGGTTCGCCCGAGACCCAATCGGGGTCCGACGTGGGTGCTGTCCCCAGCGGTGTCCAACGTGGGTTTGCCTAAGGCCCAGTCGGGGTCCTACGCCAGTGCTACGCCAGTATTGTCCAGGTCCGGTGAGGAGGTGGCTGTTTCCCAGCGTCCTGACGCTCATCTACCTCATCATCGGCTCTCCCCTAAGTCTCTTCCACCGGGGTCCGCTTTGACCCTTCGCCCGTCTCAACAGTCCTGGTGGTTGAGTGATGCGGGCCGACCGCTCGACCTGCAAGACTTTCCGTTCGACGATCTGATCCAACCCCCCCGACGAACTGTATTCGCTTCTGGGTGGCCTGGCATGGCTACTGGCGGATTAGTTTCTTGGGAGCTGGGTCTGGAGTTGGCCGTCCGAACTTTTTCTCTTCCCGGCTCACCAACTGGACAACGGGCGGGGAGATCACCAGAACTATTCGGCCGTTTTTGGACTCTGCCTGCCGTCTCCTCGGGTGAGACGAGGAACTGCGCAAGATGGCGCCCACAGTGGTCGCCATGGTGCTTCGCTGCGCCCTTTGTTTGTTTTTGTTTGTCAATTGTGTGTCCTGCCTGCTCTTATACCCGTGAAGAGCTTCTAAATATCAGGACTTTCACTCCCACGGACCTACTCCCAGGTTTTTTTAGCTCCTGCCCGCCGATCTGGTCATTGCTTGGCTCGAAAAGTGAGACGGCGAAAGAGAGGAAGGCGAGGCGGGTGCTCTCGTCCAGCTCCGCAGGAGAGGCACGCGCACGGCTTTGCCTGGCATATTTCTAGAGGAACTGAGACTGCTGGATGCGTTTTAAGGACCTCTCTTCCTCGGCTGCCCTCTGTTTTACCGAGACCTGGCTCAGGGATAATACACCGGACAGCGCGCTGCGCCTCGAGGGATTTCAGCTGTTTCGTGCTGATCGTTGACACAGAGCTCCTCCGGTAAATCCTCAGGAGGAGGAGCTCTGCTTCTACATCAACAGCAGCTGGTGCTCTGATGCAACGGTAATTTTCCAAACACTGTTCTCCCCGCCCTGGAATTTCTTTTTATTAACTGCAAGCCATTGTATTCCCCGCGGGAGTTCGCCTCATTCAGCCTCGTCGCTGTGTACGTCCCTCCTGACGCGGACACGCCCGAAGCTCAGCGTGTGCTCGCTGATCACATCCAACACACGGAGCGGATTTTGCCAGACTCTCTGGTGATTGTGGTTGGCGACTTTAACCAGAGCAATCTGAGCCACAATCTTCCCCGCTACAAACAGTTTATTAAATGCCCAACCAGAGGAAAAAACACGCTGGATCACTGTTACACCACAGTGAAAGATGCATATCGCGCTGTTCCCCGCTCTGTGCTCGGACTATCTGATCACGTGATGGTCCACCTCATTCACCACAGACAGACAGAGATTGAAGCTCACAAAACCTGTTGTGAGCACTATGAAGAAATGGACCAGTGAAGCTGAGGAGAAGCTGGAAACGTGCATGGAAATAACTGATTGGGCATGTTTAAAAGGAGCCACGCATGGTCTGGATGAGTACAACGGACACTGTGAACTTATATATCCACTTTTGTGAGGAGAGCATTCTTCCATCGCGCACCAGGGTGAGGTACTCTAATGTTAAGCCCTGGTTCACTGCTAAGCTCAGACAGATCAGGAAGGAGAAGGAAGCGAGCGTTGAAAGTGGAGACAGGGACTGCTACAGGAGGTTAAATATCGGTTTAACAGAGAGCTGAGGAGAGCTAAATCTGTGTATTCTGAGTGGACTCCAGCAGCAGTTCACTGCTAATGACTCTGCTTCTGTGTGGAGAGGACTGAGGCAAATCACCAATTATCGGCCTCAGCTCCTAAAGGTCAGGATGACAAAGCCCTTGGTCAAAGACTGTCCCAACACTATGCCCGTTGTGACACCCCGTCATCTGTGTCCAACTCCCCCCCTCCCCCCAGCTCCACAGCCTCCACGGTCCCTATTTCATCAAAGGCGCCCCCCCCCTCCTTCCCCCCCTGCCCTTGTCATCAGTGAGCAGGACGTGCTCAAACAGTTCTCCAGACTGAACCCATGCAAGGCCCCGGTCCGGACGCACGCGTCTCTCCTCCACCCTGAGACACTGTGGCGTAAGAGCTGGGCTCCTGTCTTCACAGACATTTTTAACACCTCCTTTAAGCTATGCCACGTGCCGTCCTGCCTCAAATCCTCCACCATCATCCCTGTCCCCAAGAAGCCACGGATCACTGGACTTAACGACTACAGACCTGTAGCGCTCACCTCTGTAGTCATGAAGTCCTTTGAGCGCCTGGTCCTGCCCCACCTCAAGTCCATCACCACCTCCCTCCTGGACCCGTTTGCAGTTGCCTACCGAGCCACAGGTCTGTAGACGACGCAGTCAACCTGGCCCTCCACTCCATCCTGCAGCACCTGGACTCCCCGGAACCTACGCCAGATCCTGTTTGTGGACTTCAGCTCCGCATTCAACACCATCCGCCCCAATCTGCTCCGGGACAAGCTGTCCCTGCTCAACGTGCCTGACTCCCTCTGCAGGTGGATCACCGACTTCCTGACGGACCGGAGGCAGCATGTGCGGCTGGGAAAGACTGTCTCAGACTCTGCTAGCATCAGCACCGGATCACCCCAGGGCTGTGTACTTTCCCCCCTACTCTTCTCCCTTTATACCAACTCCTGCCACCTCCAGCCACCAGTCTGTCAAGTTGATCAAGTTTGCGGACGACACCTCACCCTCATCGGACTCATCTCCAATGGCGACGAGTCCGCCTACAGGAGTGAGGTGGCCCAGCTGGCGTCCTGGTGCAACAACAACAACCTGCAGCCTGAACGCTCTGAAGACAGTGGAGATGATTGTGGACTTCAGGAAAGTCACAACCCCTCTGCCCCCCCTCACCCTCACAGGCTCTCCCATCACCACTGCTGATTCCTTCCGCTTCCTAGGCACCACCATCACCAGGGACCTCAAGTGGGAGCCGACCATCAGCCCCTCATCAAAAAGGCCCAGCAGAGGATGTTCTTCCTGCGGCAGCTGAGGAAGCTCAAGCTACCCACCAAGATGTTAGTGCAGTTCTACACAGCCATCATCGAGTCCATCCTCACCACCTCCATAACCGTGTGGTATGCAGGAACCACTGCCAGGGTACAGACTAAGGCTGCAGCGCGTCGTGCGCACTGCTGAGAAGGTGATCGGCTGCAAGCTCCCATCTCTCCAGGATCTGTACATCTCCAGGACCCGGAGGCGTGCTGGCCGGATCATAGCCGATCCCTCACACCCTGGTCACGTACTGTTTGCCCCCCGTCCCCTCAGTAGAAGACTTCGGTCCATTCAGACTAAAACCTCCCGTCACATGAACAGCTTCTTCCCCTCTGCCATCAGACTGCTGAACACTAAGTGACTTTTTGACTCTCGTGCACTATGTACAGCAGCTCAACCAGACTCATGTCAATCATCACTGTTTTCTTCCTGCATTACCGACTGCACTATATGGTTCTCCACATTATCTGCTGCTCGCTAATATATTTAAACTGCTGACTAGTATTACTCACTCTTATTCTACACTTTATTGCATGTATGTTTATTTCTTTTATTTTATCATGTTTAATGTTGCAGCATTGCACCGAGACAAATTCCTAGTTTGTGTACTACATGAAATATGGCAATAAATCTGATTCTGATTCTGATTCTGGTGTCTCTTATCTTTTGCTATTATTAAGGTCACTCGGGTTGTAGCTTTTTGTCCTTAGGGGAATATGTGTTTTTTGTGCTGTAAATTGTGTTTTTTATTATTAACCATACTCAGCATTTGCCTTATTGTTATCCTGTTGTCCTGTCACCTTATTCTCTAGGTGACCCTCCTCATATTAGCGCTGTGTATTACGATTTCTTGTTATCCTTACTCAGCGTTTCATCATCCTTACCTTAGCCTAGTCGGTGTATCATGGAGTAATGTGTGTGGTTCCCTTTTTGACCGTATGCTGTGATCACCCTACCTTTTCCATTATCCTTGTGGGGGGGGCCTTCCTAGCCCGACTTTAACATTGACTGTGCGTGTTTTGTATGGAGTAATGTGTTTTCGTCTCCCACCCAACCGTACTTTGTAATTGCCCATTTTGTTCCTTTCACCTCCGTTTCTTTAGGTGATTCTTTTATACATCTAGCGCTGTGTATTTTGTTTTCTTTAGTATTCATACTCAGTGTTTTTCATCATCTTTGTCCTGTTCCTGGCCTGGATTTTGCGTTATGGAGTAGTGCGTTTTGTTTCCCCTTAACCGTACTCTGTGATTGCTTTATTCATTCCTGCCACCTTTTTGGTGGGTTTTTGGCTCTCTTTCTTACCCCGAGTTTCACGTCACTTGTGGTGTTTGGTAGTGGGTGTTGTCTATAACCCCACCTGGTATTTTTCCCCATCTGGGCCCTGGTTATTATTTTCTGTGGATACAGAGTGTTGTATTGGGTTTTTCGTTTTGTCTACCTTGTACTCTGTATTTGTTTCATGGTCTGTTTTTTCTTTTTTCTCTCTGCTTCTCTCCCTCCGGTCCTGCCTCCCTGCCGCCCACCCTAGGTGGGGGGGAGGGCTGGGATTTCCGGGTCATTCGGAGCCCGACCGAGAGGGGGAGGCTCTGTCACCATGGGGTGAGACGCCGGCTCGGCGCTCAGCCCATGCTCCCTCTCATCCCTGCCTCTCATTGGGCAGCGTCTCAGCTGGCTCCCAGCTGTCAGTGTCACGGGACGGCTGGGGCCAATTAATCCTCATCAGCTGGGCGCTGCTAATGAGGATAAAGAGGAGCAGCCTCGATCACTCGGGGGCTGCGACATAAGCACTACTAGGCTGGGGCCCCCTTCATCCGGTGCCAGCCCTTGGTCTCATCATCCAGCATTTCTCGTAAGTGTTTTTTCCTGTAAGAAGCATTTGTGCCTCTGTGCCCCCATGTCCGGCGCTAGCCCTCTACTTGTCTACTGAATCACTTGGGAGCGCAACCTTGTTAACTGTTAACTCTGTTGCTGTACTGCCCATGAGTGTAACTGTGTATGAGCATCTGTGCTTTCCTCATCCCTACCCCTGTCCCAGGTAAACATCACAACTTACTGGCTCGCCCTTGCTCTCATTGTGTGTGGCTCCCTAGAGCCACATGTGAAAGACTGCACTTCTTGAGGAAACTCAAACAGGCCTCCCTCCCCATCTGCATCCTCAGGACCTTCTACAGAGGTGTGGTGGAGAGTGTTTCTGACGTACTGCATTGCTACATGGTACTCCAGCTGCAGTATGTCAGACAAAAAAAGCCCTGCAGAGGATAGTCAAGGGGGCGGAGAGGGTAATTGGAGTCTCCCTCTCCTCTGTCCAAGAACTTTTTCAGAACCGTTGTAGGAGCAGGGCACTGAACATTGTCAAGGACCGTTCTCACCCTCTGAATAAACACTTTGAACTGCTGCCATCTGGCAAAACGATTCTGGAGCATCAGAGGCAGAACCACCAGACTGATTAACAGCTTCCTTCCATAAGCTGTTAGGATGCTGAACAGTTGATCTGGAATCTCTCATACATACTACTGCACCTACGGACATTATGTAGATTATTTGTATATTATAGTTCTGGTTAGTTTTCAAGTATGTCTCAGGGATGTGTGAATGTCTGTTGTGGGGTGGGGGATGGGGGTATGTGTGAGCGTGTCTTAAATCATGTTCTTTTACTTATATGGATTCCTAGAGAAACACAATTTCATCTTGCCTGCACTACAGTTGTATGTACAGCAATATGACAATAAAGGTTGATTTGATTTTGATTTTTTTTAAAATTTGAAATAGGCTGGTATTACAAAGATGGCGGCCGGGTTGGTCATGGGATAGACCGGGTGGCTAATACCGGTTTCCGGTGGTGACACCACCCAGGGTATAAAGGAGTGGGCAGAAGAGGCTCTGCCTCTTTCGTCGTGGAGCCATCTGGCCAGCAGGAGAGTGCCGTAAGCCTCTGTATATAGTTTGTGTGTTGTATATAATAAACCCCTGTTAACAGAGGTGAGACTCACTCTTCCTTCTTACATTATGGACATAACAAATGGCGACGAAAGCTGTAATGGAATGCTCTATTGCTAGTTTTGGCCGCTCCTCGAGGCCTCCGGGCGAGCCACTCGTGCCATGGCCTAGGTGGTTCGCTGCCTTACCAACTATCTTGTTGCACTGGGTTTGGGAGATATGGAGAAGCTCTGTGCACGAGATGTGTTAGTACATAATTAGAAATGGAAATGCGAGAATTCTTGAGAATTTGGGTGGAGCGAACAGCTTTGACAATGTGGTGCAGCTAATGGCGCACTACTTTGAGGTGCCGGAGAACGTCATTGTGAAACGCATTCAATTCCGACAGCGCCGCCAGTGGTCGGGAGAGCCCGTGCGAAGATTTGTGGCGGAACTCCGAGAGCTGGCGAGGGAATGCAGATTCGGGACCCTGGAGGATGAGATGATTCGGGACCAGTTGGCGGAGCACATCTGTTGCACGGAGGCCCGGTCCAGGTTGTTGACTCACCCAGGAGAGATGACATTAGCGGAGGCTGTCGAGCTCGCCCAACAGTACGAGGCAGCAGAGGACCATCACGAGGGGCCTAACTGAAGGGGCCCCTCTGCAGAAGAATGCGTCTTGCGCTGAGGCACTGCGTCTGGACCCTTGTGATGGCGAGTGCGGAGAGGATGATTTTGCCTTTGTGGTCAGGATAAGGTCTGCCCCTGGTACGCCAAAATATTATGGGTGTGGGTCCACTGAGCACCGCTATAAGTCCAGAGTGTGCCCGGCGAAAGGAAAATGCTGTGGCAAATGCGGTCTTTTAAACCATTTTGCCAGGGTGTGCAAAAACTTTGTACACAGGAGCAGTGGGAGAGATCCAGGTGCTGCACAGAAGACTCCGACCATTGTGCATACCGTCTCCCCAGAGATGAAAGGGAGAATTGGGTGCAACATCACGTTGGATGGAGTCGAGGTCCCACTCTTAGTGGACACGGAAGTGGTGATCTCTGTCCTGAATATTGAAACCATGGACAGACTGTTTCCCTACCGACAGATAAGAAGGCAACGAGTGGAATATTATGGTTATGGGCGGAACAGGTTGGCTATATTGGGCTATGTGGAGATGGAGGCCCGATATAGGACAGTGTGGCGCCCAGCGTTCGCATTAACGTTTCTGTATCCGGTGTTAACGTTATGGGTTGCAACCTATTTTACAGTCTTGGGTTCTCCATTATGAACGTCTCTGGTGAAGAATGGTCTGGATGCGGACTGTGGGGCCGACCTGTTCCTGCCGTGGAGGGTGCTGAGGTGTGATATTCGGACTGGATGGTCAATGTGAATTTGGGAGTGCACACACCGCGCCACACGGAGACCTCTCGGGATGGACCCAATGCTGTCACACAGGCTACCCTGGATGAGGGTGCTGGACGGCACGACGGGACCCCCTATGAGGCTCATCAGGACGAGGTGCCAATGCCGGGAGAAAATGGGGCTAGACCTCGGAGCGTGGTTATCGTAAAGCGCTCCCAGCGATGACCTGCCAAGAGGAGACCCAGGAGAGCCCGCGTGTTGGAGCAGTTGGAGTTGGTGGCCAGTCGCAGGACTGGTGATCTGATGAAAAGGAAGTGGGCTCCCTCGAAGACCAAGGTTGATGCTCAAGTACACAGAGATCACAGTCCACGTGAACAGCGGGACAACCAGAGGCGGTTCCAGGTGGAGCCCGGTCGGATGGAGGAAGTTGGGCGCAGGTCTATCCACGTCTGGAGACACCCGAGGGATCTGCGGCTGCCGGAGGTGCAGCAGGAGCCCTGATGTGAAGAGACGGAGATGCCTTGAAAGGGATACATCCAGGGACTGAGGGTTTTATTTTGCATGTTTGTGTTGTTTCTTCAGTCCTGTTTTATGTTGGTTTTCCTATTTGATACCCCGGTAAATTTAAAAAAAAAAAAAAAAAAAAAAGAGGGTGAAAAGTAAGGGAATTTGATAAATTTGAGCTCTTTGTATGGTAAATTTTCTGTATGTTCTGTGTTGTTCTGATCAGTGGGGCTCATCTATGCAAAGTTAGAGGGAAAAGAGAAACAAGAGGAGGAAACGCGGAAAGCGTGGAGGCGTAAAATTAAGCCTGAGGAGGCATCAGTTTAACCGCATTCCTCTTGCTTCCATTATTATGGGGAACGTACAAACCCTGAGAAATAAAGTGGATGAAATTCAAGGGAATGTATGATATCAGGATTTCAAGAACTGCTGTGTCATGGCTTACACGGAGACGTGGCTTACGGCGCATGACCGGGACCCGGATCTGTGTATTGACGGCTTTGGAGCCCCACTTCACTCGGATCGGCAGGAAGAGGTAACGGGGAAACGTCAGGGGGGCAGCGTATGTTTGTATATTAATAAACAGTACTGTACATCTGTCACGGTCAGAGAGCGCATCTGTACACCAGATGTGGAGCTGCTATCGGTGTCACTATGCCCCTTTTATCTGCCCCGCGAGTTCCCCCAACTTTTCATAACAACTGTGTACATTCACCCGAGGGCAGATGCTGCCTCCGCCTCCAGTACTGTCTTTGATGTGGTACAGCGGTTGCAGTCGATTTCCCCAGAGGCTCCAAATTTTATCCTTGGGGATTTTAACCAGGTTTCTTTAAAGAGAGACACTTAAAAACTTTTATCAGTATGTCTCCTGCCCAACCAGGCGAAAAAAGACAATGGACCTGTGCTATGGATCCATTGAAAGGGCCTATAAATCTCTTCCCCTTCCTCTTTTAGGATCCTCAGATCACAGCTGTGTACATTTGCTGCCCACATATAAAACTGCTCTCAGAAGAGGCAAGGCGAAGAACAGAGACATAAACATGTGGACAGAGGATTCAGTGCACTGCCTCCAGGAATGCTTTAACTGTACGGACTGGGAGATGTTCACACTGGCCTGCGGGAATGATTTGGACTCTTTGGTGGACGTCACATGCTCATACATGGCTTTCTGCAAAGATATGATCGTTCCACGTAAACGTGTCAAAATATATCCCAACAACAAGCCATGGGTTACAAAATCAGTTAAATCCTGCTTACAGAAGAGAGCACTTGCCTTTAAACAGGGGTCTGTTTCTGAGCTACAGGTTGCCACAAAAGAGTTGAAGGCCGAAATTTTAAGAGCAAAACAGAATTATAAATCAGAATTGGAAAGCAAGATGGCAACAAAGAAACTTGGTTGAGCCTGGGCCAGTATTCAATTCAATTCAATTCAATTCAACTTTATTTATATAGTGCCATTTCACAACAACAGTCATCTCATAGCACTATCAACTGTAGGGGGGAACCCCCACAGTTGCAGAAAGACCCCAGCAATCAGGCGATCCCCTGTGAGCAAGCACTTGGCGACGGTGGAGAGGAAAAACTCCCTTTTAAGAGGAAGAAACCTCCAGCAGAACCAGGCTCAGGGAGGGGCAGTCATCTGCTGCGACTGGCTGGGGGGTGAGGGGATAGAGAAGAAGAAAAGAACAGACATGTAGAGAGCAAACAGCACGATGGGGACTCAATCTATGGGAGAGAACAAACAGATGTTAATGACCAGCAAAAAAAAAATATTTCATAGAGAATGAGGAAAGGAGTGAGGCCCAGTGCATTACTGGAGGTCCCCCGGCTGACTAAACCTATTAGCAGCATAACTAAGGGAAGGTTCAGAAACACATGATCCCTCCCTAATTGTAGGCTATATCAAAAAGGTAGGTTATTTAGCCCTTTTCTTAAAAACAGAGATCGAGTCTGACTCCCGAATCCAGATTGGCAGCTGATTCCACAGGAGAGGAGCTTGATAACTGAAGGCTCTGCCTCCCATTGTACTTTTGGAGATTCTAGGTATTACAAGTAATCCTGCATTTTGGGAGCGTAGTGCTCTGTTAGGATAATACGGTAGAATCAGATCTTTTAAATAAAAAGGAGCCTGATTGTTTAGAGCTTTGTAAGTAAGAAGAAGGATTTTAAACTTAATTCTAAACTCTAGGGGAAGCCAATGAAGGGAGGCCAGAACCGGAGAGATATGATCTCTCTTTCTAGTACCTGTTAAAACTCTTGCTGCAGCATTTTGGATCAGCTGAAGACTTTTTAAAGATGTTTTAGGACAGCCTGATAATAAAGAATTACAATAATCTAATCTCGAGCTAACAAAAGCGTGGATCAGCTTCTCAGCATCACTCTGAGACAAGATGCTCCTAATCTTGGCAATATTACGCAAATGATAGAAGGCAGTCTTAGAAACAAATTTAATATGTGAATTGAAGAGGAATGAAAACTATTGCAGGCCTTCAGAGCACAGAGTGCAGTAATCGTGTGTTTTTAGATGGTTTTAATTCAGACACAGAGCTGGCTAATGCTCTTAATTGTTTTTATGGTCGTTTTGATTCCTTTGATTTTAGCACAGAAACCCAAGATTTGAAACAGAAACTCAAAGACAATCAGTACTTTAATATTGAGGTGCAGGATATTAAAAGGGCGTTCTGTGCTGTAAAAGTGAACAAAAGTCAGGGCCCTGATAATATATGTGGGCGATTGGTAAAGTCCTGTGCATATGAATTGAGTCCTGTGTTTCACTACGTTTTCAATAAGTCCTTATAGACACAACATGTGCCTAAGATCAGGAAAGATGCTGTGGTTGTCCCCGTTCCAAAATCCAGCTGTCCTAAAACAGTAAATGATTTTTAGACCAGTTGCTTTGACTTCAATTTTAATGAAAATTTTTTAAAAACTGGTCAGATTTGAGGTCCTAAAGCAGACTGAGCATTCATTGGATCCTTTGCAGTTTGCCTATAGGCCTCACAGAGGAGTGGAGGATGCCACTGTCACTCTGTTTAACATGCTTTTTAAACATCTGGATTTTAATGGGACACACGCCAGGCTTTTATTTGTGGACTTTTCTTACGCCTTTTTTTTGTTTTTTTTTGTTACTTATTTGTACCCATAGGTAGATTTGGTTTGCAGTCTGGTGACAAGCCACCGGCTGCCGGTCGCTGCGTGCGCGAGCGCCCTAAACCTACATGTTTTTGGTATGCGAGAGGAAACCGGAGAAATCCCGGAGTAAACCCACGCAACACGGGGAGAACATGCAAACTCCACACAGCTCACTGTTGGTCGGGGGCTGGGATCGAACCCACGATCTCATGATCCCCGCGATCCCCCGGCCGAGGGTAAAACTGTGCTGCCACAGTGCTAAACCACTGCGCCACCGTGCAGCCCGTGCAGCCTTTAATACAATCCAACCTCATATCTTAGTTGAAAGGCTCCTGCAACAATTTGATTTGAGCAATAATCTGATGGGTTGGATTCTGGATTTCTTAACCAACAGGACGCAGAGAGTAAGGGTCAATGGCACATTGTCTGACCTAAAGTGCTCTTCTACTGGCTCTCCTCAGGGGTGTGTGCTGTCACCACTACTCTTCATCCTGTACACAAACATGTGTCGGAGCAGACATGACAACAGACACATTATAAAGTATGCTGATGATTCAGTTATTGTCAGTCTCCTCCAGGATGGAGATAGTGGCCACGGCCCAGTAGTTGATGATTTTGTTCACTGGTGTGAGGATTCCTACCTGCAGCTGAATACGACAGAAACTAAAGATATGATTATTGACTTTAGGAGGAAAACTCCCAGGCACGAAGTCACCGTACTAAAAGGCCAGACCACCGAATGTGTACAATCCTACAAATATCTTGGGACGATTATTGATAGTAATTTAAACTTTGAAGAGAACTGTGAAAGGGTGTGCAAAAAGGGTCAGCAACATTTGCATTGTTTAAGGAAACTTGCACGCTTCCAAATTGACCGAACCATAATGACAATGTTTTATTGGGCTTTTATTGAATCTGTTTTATCCTTTTCTTTAGTGTCATGGTTTGGTCAGATAAAACTGAAACAGAGGAAATCCTTGGATCAGGTTGTTAGATGGTCCAGTCCTTTGCTTGGTGAGTCACAGCTGAGCCTGACATCCCTGTACACCAGACAAGTACAGAGGATGGCTGCCTCCATTATAAATGATGACTCCCACCCTTTGCACTGTCACTTTCAGCTTCTTCCCTCCAGACGGAGGTTTGCTGTCCCAAAATGTAAAACCCAGCGCTACAAAAACAGCTTTGTTCCTGCTGCTGTCAAAGAGTTGAACAAGATGAAACAATATATTGCACATAATTTTGTTACCTATTTATTAACTTGATTTTATATTTACTTAATTTTGTAGGATTTTTATTGGGGTTCTAAATCTTTTATTGGGTTTTAGACTTTTGAGTTTTTAACCTCTGACTAGTCTTTAACTTTTTAATATGACCCTTCTCTCTTCTCTCTTTGTTTTTTCTCTTATCTCTTTGTCTTATGTCCTGATTGATGGAGCCTTGAGTATTTTTATCATGTTTATAGTCAGCTTCATGTGTGCCTGTGTTTGTGTTCATGTTGAATGTAATTGTGGTTTGTAAATATGGATGTCACCTGACTGCAAAACAAATCTACCTACGGGTACAAATAAAGGAACCTGAACCTGAACCCCCATTGTTATTGAATATGGCGGCCGGGATGGTCACACTTTTCAGTGCTGAGACAAAGTTACTGATTTTGCCACTAAAATAACTAACCAACAGCGAATATCTGATCCGCATTTGTGACGCACACGCACAGGCTGAATTTCCAACTTGGTTGAAATACCCCTTTATTCACCTTTCACCGGGCTCTGTGAGTAAACTGATTAGTATTTCTTTTCGTGGTTCACTGCTCGTCGTCGGCCTCCGTCGGTCTATGATGACCATGGAAGAGAATCCTAAACGTCTACTCTGCTGGAACAGCACCGCCTGTGGCTGAACAGGCCGATGCGCACCGGTGTTCTACCTTCCAGCATTGGGCGTTGGTAGGATTCAAGCCTGGGCAGGAAGATATGGAGGACAAGATGTTACCCATGCAGTATGTCCCCCCCTCTCCACGTCACTGATGAATCCAAAGGAACAGCAGGGCTGCTATAGTTTGGCACCAGCGCCGTCGCAGGAGCTGCCAGAACGATGTTGAGCACAACAGAGAACTGCCTTAGAGGCTCCGACTCCGGATTTTTCCTCAGGGTTGACTCCTGAAGCCTTTCTCGTGACCGGGTGTGCCGCAAGGCAGCGGAGGTTTGAAATCAGGGTTTACCTTCCCCTAGATGGGCTACCTTCCCAGGTTGACGAGCCACCATCTACCCGAAGCATCTGGTTTTAAGGCGCCAGAGATCCGCCCTCGCCCCTTCTCCTATTAGTAAAAGCAGTTCCGCTGGGCTTAGAGACTAAACCACATGGGCAGGCTAGGAGTTGGACTTAGTTGTCAGAGGCTTTTCGAGACGCACGCCGTAAGGAGCATTTTATGAGCGCTGGGAGCTTAACCCCAGTGCCACTCCTGGCTATGACAACCTTGGAACCGGTTCACTGCTACGCTTTACCCAAAGCGTTTGCTTAGCTACGCTATCGCTATAGCTAACGCCATAGCTAGTCGTAGCACCTAACACCGATACAAAGAAGCGACTCTGTCCCCGGTGATTGGGGCTCGCCGGAGGAACTAACCGAGGCAACAGTTGGACGGGAGCTGGATCGGAGTTCGGGTGCAGCAATGGTGGGAGACGGGGACCAGTGGAGGACCACCGGGGCCCCAGCCAGACAAGAGCCTGAGTCGGAGCCCAGTTACAGCGGTGGGGCTCAGCGGAGGATCTACTGAGGAAGACGGCGGTAGGTGGCGGGGCTCAGCGGAGGAACTACCGGGACCCCAGCTGGACAGGAGCAGGATCGGAGCTCAACTACAGCGGCGGTGGGCAGCGGGACTCGGTGGAAGAGCGGCCGGTACCCCGGCTGGACAGAAGCTCAATTGCAGCGGGACTAGCAGCGGAGAGGGCTAGCTGAGGCCCAGCTGGATTCGAGGTTGGTCAGATCGGATACTGGCGACACCAGCAGAGATTGTTTTACTATCAACAGGTCAGCAAAAATGCCACCAAAGAAGGAGGAAATGGAAGAGATCAAAAAATCTCTGAACTTCTTGTCAGAAGAACTGACCAAAGTGGCTAGTCAACAGGCTAAAATATTAGGGCTAATGGAAGAAGTCCGAGAATTAAAATTAACAATTAAGGAAAAAGACAAAAAAATTGCAGACTTGGAGCGACGCGTCAAGGATCTTGAAAAATGTTCTTGTATGGATGATCTAATTATAAGTGGACTAGACATTAAATATCAATCATATGCTCATGCTACAGCAGGATTGAGAGGTGAGGAGGCTCCCACAAGTGAATCGGTCTCCCTGGAAAACCAGGTGCTTCAGTTCCTTGATAGAAGAAATATAAAGGTCAAAGCAAATGCAATTTCAGCCTGTCATGCTTTACCCAGAAAGGGTAATAAAACAAAGAAATCAATTGAATGAATAAATGAATGAATGAATGAATTTATTCATTTCGGATAGTACAGTACAGGTTAAAAGAAACTGTATAATATAACAACAAGGTCAAATTAGACAAAGACTCCTCCTACTATACAATTCCACGTAAGTTATCCGAAATGGGTGATGGCTGAAGTCGCAGCTTATATTGCCCACCCATATTCCATCCAAGAATTCAAAAGAGAAAAAAGAGAAAACAAGACAAGAGCGATTACAATTTAAAACAAAGCTAAGACAAAATGTGACTGAGAGAAAAAAGAAAACTAAGCTAGGCTAAGTTAAGCGGTTACTATTCAAAAACAAATCTAAGACAAAATGTCACAGAGAAAAACTAGAAAAGCACTCGGAGAGCGCAGACCTCCGCCAAGCGGCACAGTTCCCCCCATACAGTGTTTGTGTGTACGTTTTCAGATTCCCTGAGCATGAAAAGATATGACTAGCAATTGGATTCACAATGATTATTTGTTTATTTGACATGGACAGTGCAATAAACAGACAATTAATGAATGACAATCAATGTGATAGTGATAGGATTAGTGGTTCAGTAGTGTAAAACGGGGCTATAAGGGACGGCGGGTTGATAAGGGACACTTTTGTGGGAAATGTTTTAAATGTAATTCTTATGGCTGTGTTGTGAGACATGTATATGTTGGACACTGCATATGTGATTTAACCACGATGAAGGAGAGCCAGCCCCCTGCGGTGCGGAGCCACAGAGCCTGGGCCCCCTGCGGAGGACAGAGGACAGAAGACTTCCTGACCACTGAGGCTCGGGAAGAGAGAAGGGGGAGTTATGTAAATAAAAGGCTAATGAATGTGAATAAAGAGATTTTGAGAGAGATGTGTGATTTCCCCCGCGAGGGAAATGGTTTGATGTCAGAATGTTTAAATGAGAGAACTTTGGTGTGTTCACTCTCTTTGTTCGCTGCTCAAGAATGAGAGCAGACAGTGGAATGATTTCTTGAATAAACTGGAATGAAAGACACATCGGTTTCGTTATTCAAGTCTCCCCACATTGGTGACTGACGACGTTGAGAATGAACGAAGAAATTCTCAGGGTCCCGGACTCACAGCGCTCAGAACTGGCGAGCGCAGTGGCCGTTAAGCTGCCTGATTTCTGGCAGGATAACCCACGGTCGTGGTTTCTGCAAGCAGAGTCGCAGTTCGCGCTCGCAGGAGTAACGGTGGATGACACTAAGTTCCACCATGTCATCGCTAAACTGGACAACAGCACAGCTCGGTGCGTGCAAAGCTTGGTGGAGCAGCCACCCGCGACCGACAGGTACGGCAAGCTGAAATCCACCCTCATCAAGTTTTTCACCCCCTCGGCTGAAGTGAGGGCGAGGAGGATCCTGTCTTTGCTAGACCAAGGTGGACACAGGCCGAGCGCCCTGATGGAGGAGATGATACAGCTGAGAGGGTTGGACAACGATGATTTCATTTTTCAGTTCATCTTCCTCTCCAACCTCCCGGCGCATGCGAGAAGCACGCTGGCCGGCAAAAAGTGTCACACCCTGGAGGAGTTCCGGGAGCTGGCCCAGGAGGCAGATGGGATCCTGGACGCCTGCGGCGGTCAAGCAACCACAGCAGCGACCCGAGACAGCGGGGAGCCAGAGGCGGCAGAACCAGACTGGCCGACGACGGCGGCAACACGGCCGCGACGAGGGGGAGCCAATAGCCCGGCGGCAGAGGCGCGGGCACGACACAGCGGAGGAGAAGATCTCTGCTTTTACCATCGGAGGTTCGCAGAGAAGGCACGCAGGTGTGTGCCGCCCTGCATCTTCAGGAGTTCGGGAAACGGCAAGACCGGGGGTCGCTAGCAGCTTCGACCCTTGGAGAATGCAACAAGCTGCTCTACATCACGGATGCGCGCTCCGGACGAGAGTTCCTCATCGACACCGGAGCACAAGTGAGCTTCATCACCCCAACATACGCGGACCGGGTGGCTGGACCCCACGGTAGCGGAGCTACAGCGGCAAATGGCTCGAACATCAACACCTACGGGAGAAGGACCTTGCCTTTATGCTTACATGGCCGCACATATGAATGGACTTTTGTGATAGCGGCGGTGAGTTTCAACATGTTGGGCGCGGATTTTTTGTGTTCACACAATCTGTTAGTTGATCTTGCTAATAGACGGCTGGTAAATGCACTCTCTTTTTACTCTCTCCCCTGTTCAGCTCGAGTGTCCCCGCCACCAGTACAGACCCACGTCGCTACAGCAGGTGGTAAGTTTCACACACTCCTCACCCAATTTCCAGCGCTCACTGTGCCCACTTTTTCAGCGACGGTCGCGAAGCACGGGGTGAAACACTTTATCCCCACTTCTGGTCCTCCCGTGTTTGCAAAAGCTCGGCGCTTGGATGCAGTTAAGATCGCCATTGCGCGCGAGGAGTTCGCCAGCCTGGAGAGGCTGGGCATCGTTCGTAGGTCGAAGAGCCCGTGGGCTTCGCCGCTGCACATGGTACCGAAAGCCGATGGCTCCTGGAGACCGTGCGGGGATTACCGCAGGCTAAACAACGCTACGGCGCACGATCGTTATCCCATCCCGCACATTCAGGATTTTTCGGTGCACCTGGCGGGGGCGCGCATTTTTTCAAAGATTGATCTAGTTCGCGGCTATCACCAAGTCCCGGTCCAACCGGAGGACATTCCTAAAACAGCGGTAATAACCCCGTTCGAACTTTTCGAATTTTTACGCATGCCGTTTGGTCTCAAAGGGGCGGCGCAAACATTTCAGCGGATGATGGATGCCGTGTTACGCGATCTCCCTTTCGTGTTTGTGTACCTCGACGACATTTTGGTCGCGAGTACTTCAGAGGACGAACACGAAACGCACCTCACAGCAGTTTTTAGGAGGCTGGGAGAGCACGGCTTAATAGTTAACCCAGCCAAGTGCCAGTTCGGCGTCGAGCGGATCGATTTTTTGGGTCACCGCGTCTCCCCGGAGGGAGCGGTTCCGTTACCAGAGAAAGTACGCGCGGTAGCGGATTTTCCCCGTCCACAAACGGTCAAATCACTACAGGAATTCTTGGGGATGGTGAATTTTTATAACCGATTCCTGCCCCACGCAGCTCAAATCATGCAACCGTTATATGCCGCGCTCAAAAAACAAAAACCGACCCAGGCGGTCGAATGGTCCCCGGAGCGGGAGCGCGCGTTCACAGAGGTTAAAAAAGCCTTGGCTGACGCTACGCTCCTGGCCCACCCAGACCCTGCAGCACGTATCGCGCTGACGACAGACGCTTCAGATTTAGCCATAGGGGCCGTTATTGAGCAACAGGTAACCGGAGTTTGGCAGCCTTTGGCTTTCTTTAGCAAATCTTTAAGCACGGCTGAACGAAAATACAGCGCGTTTGACAGAGAACTGTTGGCGCTGCATTTGGCTATTCGTCATTTCCAGTTCTGGCTGGAAGGACGGTGCTTCACCGCTTATGTGGACCACAAGCCGCTCACATACGCAATGGCCAAAATTTCAGACCCGTGGTCTGGCAGGCAGCAGAGGCAGCTGGCCGCAATCTCGGAATTTACCACTGACATTAGGCACGTCGCGGGCAAATTCAATGTAGTAGCGGATTGCCTCTCACGCGCGTTCACGACCCCAACACGCGCAGAGGCAGAACGGGCCACCGTGACCGCGCCGCAGGAGAGCGGCACGGTGGCGCGCGCAGCCCCGGTGCACGTGGGTATAGATTACGCAGCCATGGCAGCGGACCAGGGGGCGGACGCAGACGTGCGCGCGCTCCAGTCTGGACCAACAGGGTTGAGGCTGGAGAGCAAGTGTTTACAAACCGGTATGCCCCCCCTGATCTGCGACATGTCGACGGGGCGCCCGCGTCCGGTGGTTCCAGCCACGTGGCGCCGCCGTGTTTTTGACTCGGTCCACTCACTGGCGCACCCGGGGGTGCGCGCGTCGGTGAAACTAGTGACGGAAAAGTTTGTTTGGCCGTGCCTGCGCAAGCACGTGAAGGAATGGGCAAAAACCTGCATTTCCTGTCAAGATAAGCCTTTATTAGTCCCACAACGGGGAAATTCCAGGATTGCAACAGCACAGGGATAGCAACACTCAGAGCAACAATCAGAAGGCAAGAAAAAAACAAGCAAGCAAGAGCAGCTAATATACATATGTACGTATTACTATAAAATATATATATATACACACACACACAGACACACAGTGCAGAGCATTGTAGCTGGATGGAATAAATATATGAATATATGAACACAGTGCAGAGCATTGTAGCTAGATGGAATAAATATGTAAATATATAAACACCCACAGTACGGAGCATTGCAGCTAGGTGGAATAAATATGCAAGTATATAAACACACACAGTGTGGAGCAATGTAGCTAGATGGAATAATATGTAGATATATAAATATATAAACACACCCAGTGCTGAGCATTGTAGCTAGATGGAATAAATATGTAAATATATAAACACACACAGTGCAGAGCATTGTTGCTAGATGGAATGAAACAGCATAACCGTCTACTTAGTTATCCTACATGGTATGATTATGTGCCCATACATATTCTCACCCTCCATAGCGACCGGTATGTTCCTAGTTGTATGCCGGAGGGGACCATTGTGTAAGTCTATTGCATCTTTTGCATTCAAAAAACTATTAGTTTGTTACGTCTTTTTGCTATCTCTGCGAGCAGCCCTGCTTAGGTTGTACAGTCTGACAGCCGTTGGTAGGAAGGATCTACGAAACCTCTCGGTTGTGCACCTGGGATGATGTAGTCTGCTGCTAAATGAGCTCCTCAGTGCATTCAGTATGTCCTGCATAGGGTGGAACTCGGACTCCAGCAGAGATGACAGTTTAGCCACCGTCCTTCTCTCTCCTATCTCCTCCATCGGATCAAGGCGCTGCCCCAGGACAGAGCTAGCTTTCTTAATCAGTTTGTTCAGTCTCTTCCTATCGGCTGCAGTAATGCCACTGCCCCAGCAGACCACTCCAAAAGTGATGGCTGATGCCACCACCGTGTCATAGAATGACTTCAGCAGTGCCCCTTGTACACCAAAAGACCTGAGTCTCCTCAGCAGGAACAGCCTGCGCTGTCCCTTCTTGTAGAGTGCATCAGTATTGTGTGACCAGTCTAGTTTATTGTTCAGATGAATACCCAGGTACTTATAGGATGTCACCATCTCGATGTCTGTTCCCTGTATATTTACTGGTACTGTGAGGGGCTGCCCATGCCTGCGGCAGTCCACCACCAGCTCCTTAGTTTTCCTCGCGTTGATCTGGAGGCAGTTCCGATGGCACCAGTCCACGAAGTCCTGGATAAGCCCTCTGTACTCAGCTTCATCTCCATTGGAGATGAGGCCAACGATCGCAGAGTCATCAGAGAACTTCTGTAGATGGCAGTGTGTTGTGTTGTGTGAGAAGTCCGCAGTATAAAGAGTGAACAGGAAGGGAGCCAGCACCGTTCCCTGGGGGGGCCCCCGTGCTACTGATGATCGTGTCGGACACACAGTCCCGGGGTCTCACAAACTGAGGCCGGTTCGTGAGGTAGTCCAGGATCCATGATGACAGGTGCTGGTCCACCCCTGCGCGCAGCAGCTTGTCCTTCAGGATCATCGGTTGGATGGTGTTGAAAGCACTGGAGAAGTCAAAGAACATGATCCTCACCATATTCCCGGGCTTCTCCAGGTGGGACAGAGAACGGTGAAGGAGGAAGATCACCGCATCCTCCACCCCAATGCCATGCTGGTAGGCGAACTGGAGTGGATCCATCGCTGGTTCCACCAGGGGGCGGAGGTGAGCAAGGAGCAGTCTCTCCAGGGTCTTCATCAAGTGGGACGTCAAGGCCACCGGTCTGTAGCTGTTCAGGTCTTTGGGGTGGGAAGTTTTTGGTACAGGTACCACACAAGATGTTTTCCACAGCTGTGGTACCCTCCCCAGTTTCAGGCTCATGTTGAAGATATACGTCACAATCCCACACAGCTGGTCTGCACAGGACTTGAGGAGCTTTGCGCTGATGCCGTCCGGTCCCGGCGCCTTCCTCGCCTTGATCTTCCTCAGCTCCGTCCTCACCTGGGTCCTGGTCAGGGTCAGGATGGGGGGCTGTGTGTTGGGAGTGGGGGGGTGTTGGTGGAGTGGGGAGTGGGCAGCAGGACTTGATTTCTTTAGAGGCAGCAGTGGTTGTTGTGCAGTCAGGGGGGAGGGCGGTTGGTCAAATCTATTGAAAAACAGATTCAGGTTGTTCGCCCACTCCCTGCCCCCTGTGGCCTGGGGGGAGGTATTCTGGAGCCCCGAGATGGTTTTGAGGTTTCTCCAGACCCCGCTGATGTCGCTCTGTTGCAGCTTGTCCTCCATCTTCTTCCTGAAGCTGTCCTTGCCTTCTCTGATCTTTCTCCTCAGTTCCCTCTGTACGGACTTCAGCATCTCCCTGTTCCCTGACCTGAAGATCCTCTTCTTCACTCTCAGAAGTGTTTTTATCTCAGGGTTGATCCAGGGTTTGTTGTTTGAGTGACGCCGTATGGTCTTGGTGGGAACGGATTTGTCCACACAGAAGCTGAGGTAGCCCGTGAAGGTGTGAATGAGGCCATCGATGTCCTCACCATGTGGATCGCAGAGCTGCTTCCAGGCGGTGGCTTCAAAACAGCCCTTTAGGGTGTCCATTGTCTCCTCAGACCATAACTCCACAGTGTGCATGGCCGGAGGTTGTCTGTGCACTAGGGGTTTGTACACCGGCCGGAGATGAACCAAGTTGTGATCCGATCTCCCGAGTGGGGGGAGTTGTGATGAGGTGTACGCCTCCTTAGTGTTTGCGTAGAATAAATCCAGTGTTTTATTGTCTCTAGTGTGGCATGTGACATACTGGGTGAACGTGGGTAGAATGGGAGACAGTGAAACATGGTTGAAATCGCCTGAGATGAGGAGAAGAGCATCTGGGTGTTCTGTCTGCAGCCTGCTGGTTACTGAATGGATGACGTCACGTGCTGTCCCAGCGTTCGCCGTCGGATTTGCATAAACAACAATGCAGATCACGTGTGAGTGTTCTCTCGGGAGATATGTAGGCCGCATGCTAACAGCTAGCAACTCAATGTCTTTGCTGCAGTGTCGTTGTTTAACAGTGATATGTCCCGGTCTGCACCAGTTGTTGTTAACATACATTATCACTCCACCGCCCCTAGCCTTGCCACTGTCTGGTGTTCGGTCAGCTCGTATCATGTGAAAACCCTCCAGCTCAATGTTAGCATCTGCTGCTAGTTCAGTTAGCCACGTCTCAGTAAACAAAAGGAGAGAGCACTCCCGGTATGTGCTATCATAACGGGAGATAGCCGCTAGCTCATCTAACTTTCCCAGTATCGACCGTACATTTCCCATGACAACAGATGGAAGGGAGGGTCTGTACCTTATATTTTTTGTCCTCCGCCTTACTCCAGCCCGGCAGCCGCGGCGTTTTCGCCTCAGTTCTCTCGGTATGTCGAGTTTTTCCAATGGGACCGGGTGGCGGTTGAATGCTAGCAGCTGTTCTCTGCTGTATCGTATCCTGCTATAAACAGTGGCTCCGTCCACCGGCTCAGGAGACATTTAGGACGATCTGTGTGTCCGTGATATAAGTGGGGTGAAAAAAAAAGACGGATCAAAAGAGAGAGGAAGGGAAAAAGACTCGGAATCGAGCCGCTGTTGCAAAAGGCAGCCTACTCTTGTGGCGCCGAGAGAAAAAAAAAAAAAAGAAAAAAAGGGTCAACGGGCCAAAATTCACAGGCACACAAGAGTCCCGTTAGAACCGTTCCGCATTCCGGCCAGAAGGTTCGACCATGTGCACGTCGACCTTGTGGGCCCCCTACCGGCATCACAGGGGTTCACGTATCTTTTGACAATGGTGGACCGCACCACACGTTGGCCAGAAGTGGTCCCACTTGCGACGACCACGGCCGCGGAGGTGGCTCGCGTTTTTTTTAACGGCTTGGGTGGCGCGTTTCGGGGTTCCGTCGGACATTACGTCCGATAGAGGACCGCAATTCATCTCTGAGCTGTGGTCAGCGATGGCCAACGGCTTAGGAGCCAAAATTCACCGCACTACGGCTTACCACCCTCAGGCCAATGGTTTATGCGAGCGTTTTCATAGGTCTTTGAAGGCAGCACTCAGAGCGTCGCTCACGGATGCAGATTGGGTGAATAAACTTCCATGGGTTTTATTAGGGTTGCGTTCTGCGCCTAAAGAGGACTTAGACGCCTCCCCAGCGGAGCTGGTATTCGCACAAACTCTGAGGCTGCCGGGCGAGTTTTTACCAGAGCACCCAGAGCCCCCACCTCTCTCGGCTCTGGGACCGTTAGTCGGCACGGGGGCAGACACGCTCCCGGGTCCGGTTCATCACGCTTTTCCACGAGTTTTCGTCCCCAAGGCTTTGAAAAATGCCGATTTCGTTTTTGTCAGGCGCGAAGCCCTAAAAGCAACGCTCAAACCACCTTACGAAGGGCCATTTCGAGTGCTGGAGGCAGGTGATAAGCAATTTGTGCTAGATTTTGGAGACAGAAAAGAGACAGTCAGTATTTACAGACTAAAACCTGCTTTTGTCATGAAGGACGTGTCTGTACCGGTCGCGGTGGCGCCTCGACGAGGCAGGCCCCCGCAGGGGGCAATTAATCACTCTCTCCCTCAGTCAACAGTCCCGAAGCAGAAACGCACCGCAGGCAAGGCGGGGCCAACGCACAGCAGATTCGGCAGACGGCTGAAGCCCAAGCGGCGCACAGACTGAATGTTGGTGTTGATTATTCAGTAGTGAGTAAGGTGCTATTTAATTTTAGGAATTAGTCTGTTCTTCATCGTTTGGGGGGGGTTATATGGCTGTGTTGTGAGACATGTATATGTTGGACACTGCATATGTGATTTAACCACGATGAAGGAGAGCCAGCCCCCTGCGGTGCGGAGCCACAGAGCCTGGGCCCCCTGCGGAGGACAGAGGACAGAAGACTTCCTGACCACTGAGGCTCGGGAAGAGAGAAGGGGGAGTTATGTAAATAAAAGGCTAATGAATGTGAATAAAGAGATTTTGAGAGAGATGTGTGATTTCCCCCGCGAGGGAAATGGTTTGATGTCAGAATGTTTAAATGAGAGAACTTTGGTGTGTTCACTCTCTTTGTTCGCTGCTCAAGAATGAGAGCAGACAGTGGAATGATTTCTTGAATAAACTGGAATGAAAGACACATCGGTTTCGTTATTCAAGTCTCCCCACAATTCTGCTTTTTTTATTTTGAGCAGGACGATGAGTTGTGTTGTTATTGTCAAATATCCATGAATCATTCATCAAATCTAGGCGGAAGCAAAATTAAAAAAGCAGAATTACATTTAGAAAAGTGTCCCATATTACCCCGCCGTCCCTTATAGCCCCGTTTTACGGTTGTAAAAGCATTGCCTCCTTGGCGGAGGTAATAAACTGAAGTGTTGGTGTGTCCATCTCCTCCACTGACGGATGCAGATTGGTTAGACAGGTTGCCGTGGGTTTTATATTATATTGGGGTTGCGCTCGGCGGCAAAACAGAATGTAGAATTTTCCCCGGCAGAGAGGTCGTTTTTACGCAGCGCCTATAGCTGGGCGGGGAATTTGTGGCAAATAATCGGGCGGCGGACAGGTGTCCGTGTCAGGTTTTGCAGCGTGGCGCAAAAACAGGCACGCTGGCGGGCCCAGGCCAGCAGTGTTTTCCGCATGCTTTTGTGGCTACAACGTTGAAGAAGGCGGAGTTTGTGTTGGTCAGACACGACGCCCAGCGCCGTCCATTGCGCCTGCGCACATGTTGAAAATGGCCATATGTCACAGTGTGGAAAAATGCTTTAAAAAATTCCTGTATGCAGACGGTGATGCGGATCATCCCCAAAATTTAATCAGTTCTTCCTTGTACCATTTCCAACAACGCCTGAAAGTTTCATGGAAATCCGTCCAAGACTTTTTGAGTTATCTTGCTAACCAACAGACAGACAGACAGACAGACAAACACGCAAACCCTGGCAAAAACATAACCTCCTCCAGGCCTTTTCGGTCTGGCGGAGGTAAAAAGAAAAAAAAGAACAAAAAACTAAGCTACAACACAACACAGGCTGGATATGCCAATCGTCTTGTAAATATGTTTGGAGTATTTCTTCCTTTAGTTTTTGTTTAAATTGTCCAAGCGTTGTACATGATTTTAATTCAGGTCCAAAATCGTTCCATAATCTGACTCCTTGCACTGAAATACAGTGTTGCTTGGTGGTAGTTCTCACTGTAGGCTTTTGAAATATACATGTTCCTCTGAAGTGATATCGTTTCTCCCTTGTTTGGAACAACTTTTGGATATTTGCGGGCAGTGATAAATTCTTCACTTTGAACATTATTATTGCGGTTTTAAAGTCAACCAGATCTTTCAACTTGAGAGTTTTTTGTTCAAGAAAAAGTGGGTTTGTTGGTTCCCTGTAAGCTGCTTTGTTTATTATTCTAATAGCTCTCTTTTGAAGCATAAAGAGTGGATATATGTTTGTTTTATATGTATTTCCCCATACTTCATTACAATATGTCATGTATGGGAGTATTAATGAATGATACAAGGTGTATAGTGTGGGTTGATTCAGCAAATATTTCTCTCTGTGTAATATTGCAATTGATTTGGATACTTTACCTTTAATATAATTAATATGTGACTTCCAACACAGTTTGTTATCAATTATTACTCCAAGAAATTTAGTTTCAGATACCCTTTCAATCTCTACACCATTTACACTGAGTTTGGGTACTGGGTTGTTGTGATGGTTGTTAAAGACTATAAATTTTGTCTTACTTAAATTGAGCGTTAATTTGTTTGAATCAAACCACAGTTTAAGCTTTCCTAATTCCTTTCCGAGTGTATCCAGAAGTTGTTCCAAATTGTTTCCACTGCATAGCAGATTAGTGTCATCAGCAAACAGTATTAAGTCCATTTTTTCTGAAACTTTACATATATCGTTTATATACATATTGAATAATAATGGTCCCAAAACTGAACCCTGTGGGACTCCACAGGTGACCTTCAGTAACTCTGAGTTTTTGTTGCTAACACATACATACTGATATCTATTCTTTAAGTAACTACTTAACCAGGACAGTACTACCCCTCTAATACCACAATTTTGTAGTTTCTTTAATAATAAATTGTGATCTACTGTATCAAATGCTTTTTTAAGATCTAAGAATACTCCAACTGAATACTCTTTATTTTCAATGGCTGTTGATATTTTTTCTGTAAATTCCATTAGGGCATATGCAGTTGTCCTCTTGTGTCTGAACCCATATTGCTGCTCACACAATAAATCATTCTTCAGTATGAAGTTGTCAGTTCTCTCATAGAATATTTTTTCAAGTATCTTGGAAAATTGCGGTAATAGTGAAATTGGTCTATAGTTTGAGAGTTCCCCTCTGTCGCCCGTCTTGTATATCGGAATTACTTTAGCTATTTTCATTGCATTGGGAAATATACCTGATTGGAGAGACAGGTTACAGATATACGTCAGTGGTTTTACTATGCATTCGATAACAGTTTTGACTAATAGCATGTCAATACCATCACAGTCCGTAGATGTTTTACTTTTGAACGATTTAACAATTTCAATGACCTCTCTTTCGTCTGTGCTCTTTATGAAGATGGAGTCTTTTATAGCAGTGTTATTGCATATTGTATCACCTGTAGGCACCGTAGTGGGTATTTCTCGGGCCAGATTAGGTCCAATGTTAACAAAAAAATTATTAAATTCATCTGCAGGTGAAGCTATATTCACACTCTGAGTCGTTTTATTATTTTTTGGAATATTAGTTGGGTTGCTTGTATTTCTGCTTTTATTTCCAAGGATACTGTTGAGTATTGTCCATGTATTTTTAATATTGTCTTTGTTTTTCTCCAGTTCTTTACTGTAATAGTCTCTTTTACTACATCTTATTATATATGTTAACTTATTTTTGTATGTTTTATACCGCTGCTCTGCTTCTTTTGTCCTTTTCTTTAGGAAAGCTTTATATAATAAATTTTTCGTTTTACACGCCTTTTGTAGTCCTTTGGTTAACCGTGGCTTATCAGCAAATTTGTGTTTAAGCTTTTTTTTTACTAATGGGCAGTTTTTTTCATAAAGAGTGGTTACAATGTTTATAAATGTGTCATAGGCTTCATTTACATCTGATACACAGACTTTTGTCCAGTCTTGCTTCAGCAAGTCCTCTTTAAGAGAATTGATTGCATTTGGTGATTTGTATCTGAACGATTTTGAAATTTTTTCTGCGTTGGGCCCCGTGTGGCCATGGATAAGTGCAAAGGTTGGCAAGTGGTCACTTATATCATTTATCAATAATCCACTTTCTATTTTCTTATCGATAACATTGACAAACAGGTTGTCAATAAGTGTAGCAGTGTGAACTGTGATTCTACTGGGATGTGTTATTGTGGGATATAGACTCATGCTGTACATAGAGTTCATGAACTCTGTAACTACATTTTGTTGATGTGGATTTAGTAAATCAATATTGAAATCTCCACAAATTGCTACCATTTTCTTACTAGTAATATTATTGTACAGCTCGACTAATTTATCTCTGAATGTCTCAATGCAAGTTCCCGGCATTCTATATATGCAGCTTATGATTAGATTTTTTGTTTTATCTTGGTCAATCTCAACAGTAACACATTCCAAGATCCCTGGTAGTGCAAAGGACATTCCATTTACAAGCTTACACCTATACAGGTCATCAATATACAGTGCAACACCACCACCCTTTTTTTGAGTTCTGTTAATATAAAACATCTGATATCCCTCTATTGCCATCAGGGGAGCCTGTTCTTCATTAAGCCAGGTTTCAGAGACTGCAATAGCTGTAAATTTTCTGTCTAGCTGTTTTAAATAGTCCTGAATCTGTGGAAAGTTTTTGTTAAGACTTCTGCTATTGAAGTGTATTATTGACAGTTTACCATCTAATTGCACTTGACTTTTGAATTGCTTTTCAGTGTAATATTCACAGTGGTTATGAATATTATTGAAAAAGTGGTTATCAGGATCAATATCATTCTCCATCTCTTGTGGTTTATGTTCAACATAGTGGCATATTTTCAGAGTTTGAGTTTCCTCACTCTGTGTCAGATGACTTCCTCCAGCTGGGGATAATTGATGTCTACTCGAGTCGATCATAAGTTTTTGTTTATTTTGCTTATTTTTTTTTAAAGTACTTCAGCATGGTGTATCAAAAGAACTATTCTTATCGTGTGTATGAATATGGATTATCATTGACTCATAATTTTTTTTTTTTTGATGCGCTTTGTGAACAGAAGGGTAAAGAATGACATACTGAGGCAGGCCAGAAAGCTACGGGGAACAGAAGTTTACCTAAATGAACATCTAACAAAAACTAATGCTGAAATAGCACGGCAAGCACGGATGCTGAAAAGACAAAATAAGATACAGGCAACATGGACAAGAAATTGTAGAGTTTGGATCAAACTAAATGGAACACCTGAGGAAGCAAAGAGTATAATAATCAGAGATGTTACTGACTTAAATAAATACAGATGAACACTGATTAAGAAAATTAAGAGACAATGATAATCCATATCCACACACACGACAAGAATAGTTCTTTTGACATACCATGTCAATGTACTTAAAAAAAAACTAAACTAAAAAAAACAAACAAAAAAACTTATGACTGACTTGAGTAGACATCAATTATCCCTAGTTGGAGGAAGTCTTTTGACACAGAGGGAGGAAATTCAAACTCTGAAAATATGCCATTATGCTGAACATAAACTACAAGAGATGGAGAATGATATTGATCCTGATAACCACTTTTTCAATAATATTCATAATCATTGTGAATATTACACTGAAAAGCAATTCAAAAGTCAAGTGCAACTAGATGGTAAACTATCAATAAAACACTTCAACAGCAGAAGTCTTAACAAAAACTTTCCACAGATTCAGGACTATTTAAAATAGCTAGACAGAAAATTTACAGCTATCGCAGTCTCTGAAACTTGGCTTAATGAAGAGCAGGCTCCCCTGATGGCAATAGAGGGATATCAGATGTTTCATATTAACAGATCGCAAAAAAAGGGTGGTGGTGTTGCACTGTATATTGATGACCTGTATAGGTGTAAGCTTGTAAATGGAATGTCCTTTGCACTACCAGGGATCTTGGAATGTGTTACTGTTGAGATTGACCAAGATAAAACAAAAAATCTAATTATAAGTTGTATATATAGAACGCCGGGAACTTGCATTGAGACATTCAGAGATAAATTAGTCGAGCTGTACAATAACATTACTAGTCAGAAAATGGTTGTAATTTGTGGAGATTTCAATATTGATCTACTAAATTCATATCAACAAAATGTAATTACAGAGTTCATGAATTCTATGTACAGCATGAGTCTATATCCCACAATAACACATCCCAGTAGAATCACAGTTCACACTGCTACACTTATTGACAACCTGTTTGTTAATATTATTGATAAGAAAATAGAAAGTGGATTATTGATAAATGATATAAGTGACCATTTGCCAACCTTTGCACTTATCCATGGCCACACGGGGGCCAATACAGAAAAAGTTTTAAAATTGTTCAGATACAAATCACAAAATGCAATCAGCTCTTTTAAAGAGGACTTGCTGAAGCAGGACTGGACAAAAGTCTATGTATCAGATGTAAATGAAGCCTATGACACATTTATAAACATTGTAACCCCTCTTTATGAAAAAAATTGTCCATTAGTAAAGAAAAAGCTTAAACATAAATTTGTCGATAAGCCACGGTTAACCAAAGGACTACAAAAGGTGTGTAAAAAGAAAAATTTATTATATAAAGCTTTTCTAAAGAAAAGGACAAAAGAAGCAGAGCAGTGGTATAAAACATACAAAAATAAGTTAACATATATAATAAGATGTAGTAAAAGAGACTATTGCAGTAAAAAACTGCAGAAAAACAGAGACAATATTAAAAATACATGGACCATACTTAACAATATTCTTGGAAATAAAAACAGAAATACAAGCTACCCAACCAATTTTTCAAAAAATAATAAAACGACTCAGAGTGTGAATGCAGCTTCACCTGCAGATGAATTTAATAACTTTTTTGTTAACATTTGTCCTAATTTGGCTCGAGAAATACCCATTACGGCGCCTACAGGTGATACAATAAGCAAAAACACTGCTATAAAAGACTCCATTTTCATAAAGAACACAGACGAGAGAGAGGTCATTGAAATTGTTAAATCGTTTAAAAGTAAAACATCTACGGACTGTGATGGTATTGACATGCTCTTAGTCAAAACTATTATTGAATGCTTAGTGAAACCACTGATGTATATTTGTAACCTGTCTCTCCAAACAGGTATGGTGTGGCAACCTGGGGAGTGCATAATGGTTTACCACCTTGGACAGGAACAAAGGACGCGAAGTTAACCTTTTGTGTGTGAGAAGTTTCTAGATGCCCTAATAAGATAACAGGGAGGTGTCAAGGATGAATGGACTGACTGCAGTCGGACGGGGGATTATCTTTTGTGTGTGAGAAGAGTCTAGAAGGAGATTATCTTTTGTGTGTGAGAAGAGTCTAGAAGGATGTCATGTTATTTAAGGGAAGAGTTCCTACTTGTATGCCATTCTGTCTATGCTCCTTGTGTGAGTCGTGTAATAAACCGCCTGAACCAAATCCGCCTCATTATTTACACGCTCCACACTGGTGACCCAAGACGAATCATGGAATACGACGGAAGATCCCCGGAGCCAACCTCGACTGGAACCCCCAGCTTCGCGTGTGCTGTAGCGATCAAACTACCTGATTTTTGGCAGCACAACCCGCTCTCCTGGTTCCACCTAACCGAGGCGCAGTTCGCCCTCCGAGGGATATCGGCGGATGATACGAAATTCCACTATGTGGTTGCAGCGCTCGATGCCAGCACGGCTCAGCACATCGCGAGCCTGCTCGATCAGCCACCAGCCGACGGCAAATATGATGCGCTGAAGGCTGCCCTCATCCAGCACTACACACTCTCGGATGGTGAGAGAGCAGAGAGACTTCTGACGTGGACCAAGTCGGGAGACGGTTCGGCCGTGGACATGATGGAGAAGATGCTGAGGTAAAAGGGCACAGACGACAACCACTTCATCTTCACCCACATTTTCCTAAGGAACCTTCCGACAGCGGCGAGAGCGGCCCTGGCCAATTCGTCATTGCTGGCCAAACGGGACTATCGTGCGCTAGCCCGAGAGGCAGACCGGATCATCGTCACCACCAAGGCTTTCGTGACCATTGCGGCAGCGATGAAGCTCCTCGACACGAGGAGGCGAGGAGCCGCTGACGGCAGCAGCAGAACCACCGACGGCAGCAGCAGCGGGGGCCAAGGAACGTGGAGGTGACACGCTTTGCTTCTACCACCGCCGCTTTGCAGAGAGGGCACGCAAATGTATACCACTGTGCCAGTTCAAGCGCTCAGGAAACGCCAAGACCGGGGGTTGGTAGCAGCCGCGACCCTCGGGGAGGAGAACAAGCTGCTCTATTTGACGGACGCACGCTCGGGGAGGCATTTCCTCGTGGACACCGGCGCACAGAAGAGTTTCATCCGGCCGACCTACGCTGACCGGCTGGCAGGACCCAGCGGCCCCGAGATGGCAGCAGCAAACGGTTCAGACATTAAGACCTTTGGTGAGAGGACTCTACTCTTGTCTCTACACGATTGTACATTTGAATGGACTTTTGTTGTAGCAGCATTGGATTACCATATACTGGGGGCTGATTTTCTATGTGCACATGGGTTGTTGGTAGATATGGCTAACAGGCGCCTGGTTAATGCACTGTCTTTTGACTCTCTCCCCTGTATAGCTCGAGTGACCCGGCCAACAGCACAAGCCAACGTCACAGCAGCATGCGGTAAGTTCCACACACTGTTCGCTCAGTTCCCAGCACTCACAGTCCCGACGTTTTCAGCAGCTATTACTAAACATGGGGTGGAGCATTTTATCACCACCACCGGGGCGCCCGTTTTTGCAAGACCTCAGCGCTTGGACGCAGCTAAACTGGCCATAGTGCGCGAGGAGTTCGCTAACCTAGAGAGGTTAGGCATCATCAGGAGCTCAAACAGCCCATGGGCTTCCCCGCTACACATGGTCCCTAAAGCTGAAGGTTCGTGGCAACCTTGTGGTGATTTCCGCAGGTTAAACAACGCTATAGCGCACGACCGCTACCCAGTTCCCCACATTCAGGATTTCTCCGCTCACCTCGCAGGAGCGCGCATTTTTTCTAAGATAGATTTGGTCCGTGGTTACCACCAAGTCCCAGTGCGCGCTGAGGACATACCCAAAACAGCGGTAATAACTCCGTTTGGTTTATTTGAGCTCTTGCGCATGCCGTTTGGGCTTAAAGGGGCAGCACAGACGTTCCAACGCATGATGGATGCAGTGCTGTGCGATCTCCCTTTCGTGTTCGTCTACCTGGACGATATCTTGGTAGCCAGTGCGTCCGAAGACGAACACGAAATCCACCTCACGATGGTTTTCCGAAGGTTGTAAGAGCACGGTTTAATAATCAACCCAGTGAAATGTCAGTTCGGGGTGACGGGGATTGATTTTTTAGGGCACCGCGTCTCTCCCGAAGGAGCGGTTCCGCTGCCTGACAAAGTGCGCACAGTGACAGATTTTCCCCGACCGCAAACGGTCAGGGCGCTACAAGAGTTTTTTGGAATGGTGAACTTTCATAACCGTTTCCTTCTCCGCGCAGCACAGCTCATGCAGCCATTGTACGCTGCGCTCAAAAAACAGAAACCCGCGAATAGGGTCGAATGGACCCCGGAACGAGAGCAGGCGTTCTCGGAAGTTAAAGCAGCCCTGGCAAACGCCGCATTGTTGGCACATCCAGACCCAATGGCCCACATAGCCCTCACCACTGACGCCTCAGATGTGGCCATAGGGGCCGTCGTGGAGCAGCGCGTCGCCAGGGCTTGGTAGCCGCTTGCCTTTTTCAGCAGAACCTTGCTCGACAATGAACGTAAATACAGCGCGTTCGACAGAGAGTTGCTGGCTCTCCACCTGGCCATTCACCATTTCCAGTTCTGGCTGGAAGGGCGCAATTTTACTGCGTTCGTTGACCATAAGCCACTAACATTCGCGATGGCCAAAGTTTCAGAACCTTGGTCGGGCCGGCAGCAGAGGCAGCTGGCCGCGATCTCAGAGTTTACTACCGATATTCAGCATGTGTCGGGCAAACTGAATGTAGTGGCAGACTGCCTCTCACACGCCGTTGTGGCTCCGGTCTGTGTAGGGTTGGATTACGCAGCCATGGCCGCGGAGCAGGCTAGTGACGCGGACGTGCGCGCGCTCAAGTCTGGACCAACAGGGTTAAGGCTGGAGAAGAGGATGCTGCTTAACGGCATTCCCCCCTTAATCTGCGACGTCTCCACGGGTCGCCCATGGCCTGTGGTTCCGGCCGCGTGGCGCCGCCGCGTGTTTGAGTCGGTTCACTCTTTGGCACACCCAGGGGTGCGCGCGTCGGTCAAAATGGTAGGAGAGAAATATGTGTGGCCGGGCCTTCACAAACAAGTGAAAGAGTGGGCGGCAGCCTGCGTGGCATGCCAACGAGCCAAGGTTCACAGACACACGAAGGCTCCTTTGGAGCCGTTTCGCATCCCGACTAAGAGGTTCGACCATGTCCACGTGGACCTCGTAGGCCCCCTTCCGCCATCTCAGGGGTACACGCATCTCCTGACAATGGTGGACCGCACCACGCGCTGGCCAGAAGCGGTTGAATGTAAATGTGGGATGAACAATGACTGGAATAAAATTATAATTTATTGGATATGGAGAAGGGGTGGCACTATATAAGCGCTGGCTTCTTCCCACTCCTTTTGAACAAGGCATTTTTTTAAATTTTTTTTTTTTTTTGGCTTTGATTTTTGTTTTAAATTTCTTTTTTTTTTGTCTTGATGTTCAAATAAAATCAATCAATCAATCAATCAATCAATCAGTCAAACAGGTTTTGTTACGACCCGAGCGTCGATCTTGTCCGCGCTCAGGCCATGTATCATCTCAGCCGGCCTAGACAGCTGTGGATTATATTCTGGCTCCACCGGGCTCTTACTGTGACAGCGCTCAGTGGGGTTTCCGGCTGTCAAGGTCGATCAGCTGTTTGGCATCACTGCTCGTTAGCAACCGGCTTTATTAGCGGGCGCTGTCGAACAAACCTCGTCAGACCTTTGTGAGACATCCTGTCAAACTTCCCTGGTGTATTATCATCATGTTCAGGTTCGTGTGTTTATTCTCGTCTTTGTTCATGTTTTAGATCGTAAGTGGCTGGGGTTAGCCTTACGATCCCATGCTCTATGTTTAGTGTATTTTTGCCACAGTGTCTCATAGTTTTGTGTTCATGTCTTGTTAATAAAAACACCTTTGCAAAACTCACTGGAGACTTTTGGCATCTTGTGTTGGCCCGCGAGGGTCACCACTTGACAGTATACTCCAGCCAAGGACGTCTAAACGGAGACGCCACACCGAGATGTGAGACCTTATTAAACATCAAGGTACTGCACGCTGCAAGAATCGCGGCGATCGGTTGTGACTTGGACATTCTACGCCAGCATGGAATTCTGGCGGAGTCCCCGCTGGAAGCTACCCGAGAGAGGAGGAAGCGTAAGCGGAGCGAACGCAAGCAAAAGCGTGGAAAAAGGGCCGGGATCCATGCTAGGCTAAAGGCTAACCCCTCCAGACCAGCGGTATCGTCGCTCATTCTCTCTAACGTCCGCTCCCTCGAAAACAAGCTGGACGAGCTGCGTCTGCTGAGAGAAACCCGGAGAGAGTGGAGAGACTGCTGTGTGCTTGCGTTCACTGAGACATGGCTCCACGGCAACATTCCTGACGAGGCCATTCAACTGGAAGATATGGCAATGTTCCGTGCCGACAGGGAAACGGCAAGCTCCAGTAAGAGCCGGGGGGGTGGGCTATGCATCTATGTTAACAAGAACTGGTGCGTCAATGCCACGTTAGTGTCTAAACACTGCTCTCCGTTGGCGGAGTTCCTTATTGTAAATTGTAAATTGTCGGCCATATTATTTGCCAAGGGAATTCAGCAACGTATTTGTAGCTGGTGTTTACATAGCACCGAGCGCTAATGCCAAAGCTAATGCTAAGAAGGCACTCGGGGAACTACACAATGTGATTAGTGAAATCCAAACTTCACACCCGGACAGTTTTGTGGTGGTTGCGGGGGATATTAACCACACCAGATTAAAGACTGTGCTCCCCAAGTTTAAACAATGTGTAGACTTTAAGACCAGAGGAGAGAATATGTTGGACTTAGTGTATACAAACACAGATGCATATAAGGCCATACCCCGCCCCCACCTCGGCCTTTCTGATCACATATCTGTGATGCTGCTGCCTGCCTACTAACCTTTATTGAAGCACAGCAGGCCAGCAGTGAAACAAATCAGAATTTGGCCAGAGAGTGCAACCTCTGCACTGAAAGACTGTTTTCTGCACACAGACTGGGAGGTCTTCAAAATAGCAGCCTCCCAGGAAGACAAGACAGATGTGGAGGAGTATGCTGATACGATCACCAGCTACATCGCGAAGTGCACAGAGGATGTCACTACAGTGAAGACCATCACTATGCGGGGTAACCATAAGCCCTGGATGACTGCAGAGGTGCGCTCGCTGCTTACAGCCAGGGATGCAGCCTTCAGAGCAAAGGACAGGATCACCCTCCGCTCAGCCAGGTCTGCGCTCTCAAAGGGAATTAAGGCGGCAAAGCATGCCTATGCCGAGAAAATCCAGGGACACCTCTGTGACACTAGGAACACCAAGCAGATGTGGCAGGGAGTTCGGACACTGACGGGCTATAAGTCTAGGCAGGGGGTTGATGATGACGACGCTTCGCTTCCAGACAGGCTCAACGACTTCTTTGCACGTTTTGAAGCATCAAACTCGACAATCAGAGGGAGGGCTGGCCCACCCCCACCATTGGTCGGACCAGCTTTTACCATCAACACAGCGGACACACGGAGGACCCTAACCAGAGTCAACCCACGCAAAGCTGCAGGTCCGGACAACATCCCGGGACGTGTGCTCCGAGACTGCGCGAGCGAGTTGGCAGATATCCTGACTGACATTTATAACATCTCCCTGAGTCAGGCCATCGTTCCCAGATGCTTCAAGACCTCTATCATTGTACCGGTGGCAAAGAAACCAGTTGTGTCCTGTTTGAATGACTATCGTCCTGTTGCACTGACACCAATTGTGATGAAGTGTTTTGAATGGCTTGTCAAACCACACATTACAGCCTGCCTCCCTGCATCACACGACCCGCTCCAGTTTGCATATCGTTCAAACTGCTCCACGGAGGATGCTATAGTCATCACCCAACTCAAACAGGCATCTCTCCCCATCTGCATCCTCAGGACCTTCTACAGAGGTGTGGTGGAGAGTGTTCTGACGTACTGCATTGCTACATGGTACTCCAGCTGCAGTATGTCAGACAAAAAAGCCCTGCAGAGGATGGTCAAGGGGGCTGAGAGGGTAATTGGAGTCTCCCTCCCCTCTGTCCAAGAACTTTTTCAGAACCGTTGTAGGAGCAGGGCACTGAACATTGTCAAGGACCATTCTCACCCTCTGCATAAACACTTTGAACTTCTTCCATCTGGTAAACGATTCCGGAGCATCAGAGGTAGAACCACCAGAATGATCAACAGCTTCCTTCCACAAGCTGTCAGGATGCTGAACAGTTGACCCGGAATCTCTCATACACACTACTGCACCTACGGACATTTTGTATATTATTTGTATATTATAGTTAGTTAGGTTTTTCCCAAGTATGTCTCAGGGATGTGTGAATGGATGGGGGGGTGGGAGTGGGGGGATGAAGCTATGTGTGAGTGTGTCTTAAATCATGCTGCTTCTATTTATATGGATGCCGAGAGAAACGCAATTTCATCTTGCCTGCACTACAGTTGTATGTACAACAATATGACAATAAAGTTTGTTTTGATTTGATTTGAGACGCCTTTCACCGTGAGTTTTTGCCATAGGGTGGAGTTTTCCCCGTTAGTTGGACTTGGTAGAGAGATGCCCACCCGCGAGTGTGGTTTTTGCCCGGAGTGGCTGGAGGAGATTGACGGCTATCTAGTGGAAGCCGCCCGTCTCATGCCCACCGAAGCAGCCGATTACCACTTATGCCTCGCCCAGCGGGCCCTGCGCAGTTACCACCTTACCTCTATTCCGGAGGGAAGCAAGAGGTTATCATGGATTGTGGCACAGCGTGAATTGATGGCAAAAGCGCTCCAGGAAACCCTTCCACCTCCCGCGAGGACAGCGTCCCTGGCGAGAGTGGAGATCCATAGGCTGGAGGGAAAACCCGGCAGGAGACCAGCGGATCGGAATCCAGTGCCTGTTGCTCGTCCAGTCCCAGCGCCATGTGTTCCTGGGTCCCTCGCCGCACCGTTGGCCAGTAGGCCTCATCGCCATGCTCCTACCAAGTCCCAACGAGAATCCCGTCCGGATCCAGCTCCGGGTCGTCGGAGGAACCCAGCCTCACAGTTGGCCGCATCTCTCACGTCACGACAGGTCATCTGTTCCAGCTGCGCTGTCAGCTCCTCGTGCCCATATCGCCCCGGCTGTCATGTCCTCCTCTTCGACGTCATCCCCAGCGGCTGGGAGTGCTGTGAGTCGTGCTTCGGCGAGGCCCGTCAGCAATCCTTCCCGAGCGGCTCCTCCTCGTCGCCCCGAGGGGCCCGCCGTTACCTCCCAGAGGGATAGAAGGAGGTCTCCACCCGCTGCAGCAGGCACCATCTTCTCCCCAGGAGGCAGGCAAGTGCATGTTCATTCATTCCACTATAATTATGATCTGATTGCTGGGGTCTTTCTGCAACTGTGGGGGTTCCCCCTACAGTTGATAGTGCTATGAGATGACTGTTGTTGTGAAATGGCACTATATAAATAAAGCTGAATTGAAATAAAGTTGAATCTGCCTTGTCTGACTTCTGGGGGCGGAGTTCGGGGTTCGCAGCCCCCCGAGCTCCTGCTACCTGCTGTAACTGTAAGTCTTAAACCCGCTGCCTCTGTGCCTTCTTCTGCTGAGTGGTCCGCGACGCCAGTTCTACGTCGCCGGAGGAGGAGGGGGCCTGCAGTGCTGGAAAGCCTCGATCCGGCCCTGCAGCCACGTCGTGGACAGAGGACAAGAGCGGACTGCGGCCCGGAACCTGTGCCGACAATGAAGCGTCCCCGGGCCTCCTCGCCGGAGCAGTCCGAACCAGTGGGTCGAGGGTCCCCTGCCTCCATGCCACACAGGTCATCGGCATGGACATCAGTGCGAGAGGAACCTCAGGCTGCAGAAACCATCTCGCCAGCTGCGGAGCCCAACGCAGCTGAGTTGGAGCCTGCACACGAACTTCTTCGCCCTGAGCCTGGATCGACGGAGTCCTGGAGGGCAACGGAACCCGAGTACAGGCCAGTGCTCCCTCTTGTGTCTCTGTCCCCTGTTTTGGAGCATTTTTGCCTGCCTCTCGGGGAGGCGAGTGAGGGGCAGCCGCCTGCTGCGCCCGAACTCATCTCGCTGGGTTCTGTTGCTGCCGGTGATACTGATCCCGGTTCTTCTGTGTATTCTGAGCTTCCTTGCAGTGTCACCGGCGCGGAGCCAGTCGGGGTCGCTGAGGTGGAGGTTCCAGGTTCGGGGGTGGAGGCCGTCAGCAGAGCTGCACCGACCCAGTCGGGGTCCCTCGTAGGTGCTGTTGTGGCCCAATCAGGGTCCGATGTGGGTGCGCCCGAGGCCCAATCGGGGCCATCGCGAGAGCTGTGTTGGCCCATTCGGGGTCCAGCGGAGGTGCAGTGCCGGTGTGGTCCAAGGACGTTGGAAGAGCGGCAGTCCCTTTGCCGCCTGGCTCGGTATGGGCTCATTTTGGTCTTCTATTCCCTCTACAGAGTCATCGCCCCTGCGCATCATCACTGGGGGTCTTGGGGGTCCCTTTTTGCTCGCCCCGGCTCTCCCGTGTTTTGCCCTCGCCAGGGAGGCCACCGCGGGCTGTTTTCCCCCGGTACTGGTGGCTGAGGGATGCGGGTCGGCCGCCCGAGGAACAGTTTCGCCTGTTCGGTGCCTTGGGTCGGCCACCCGACATGTTGTGTGTTTTACTGGGCTATCTGGTTCGGCCACCGGAGGAGTGGACTTTCCGGGCCTGGGACTGTGGTAAGTCGCCCAGTCATGTTCCGCCCCCCATGACCACCCGTCGGCTGTTGGACGCGGGGAGACCGCCTGAACTGTTCCCGTGCCGTTTGGTCTCCGCTGGTCGTCGTGAACTGTCGGGGGTAGAGGTCATTCGTGGTGGTAGTCTTGTCATGATCCGAGCGCTATATTATTCGCGCTCGGGCTATACATCATTCAATTCAATTCAATTCAATTCAACTTTATTTATATAGTGCCATCTCACAACAACAGTCATCTCATAGCACTATCAACTGTAGGGGGAACCCCCACAGTTGCAGAAAGACCCCAGCAATCAGGCGATCCCCTGTGAGCAAGCACATGGCGACGGTGGAGAGGAAAAACTCCCTTTTAACAGGAAGAAACCTCCAGCAGAACCAGACTCAGGGAGGGGCAGTCATCTGCTGCGACTGGCTGGGGGGTGAGGGGATAGAGAAGAAGAAAAGAACAGACATGCAGAGAGCAAACAGCACGATGGGGACTCAATCTATGGGAGAGAACAAACAAATGTTAATGACCAGCAAAAAAAATGTTTCATTGAGAATGAGAAAAGGAGTGAGGCCCAGTGCATTACTGGAGGTCCCCCGGCTGACTAAACCTATTAGCAGCATAACTAAGGGAGGGTTCAGAAACACATGATCCCTCCCTAATTGTAGGCTATATCAAAAAGGTAGGTTTTAGCCCTATTCTTAAAAACAGAGATCGAGTCTGACTCCCGAATCCAGATTGGCAGCTGATTCCAAAGGAGAGGAGCTTGATAACTGAAGGCTCTGCCTCCCATTGTACTTTTGGAGATTCTAGGTATTACAAGTAATCCTGCATTTTGGGAGCGTAGTGCTCTGTTAGGATAATACGGTAGTATCAGATCTTTTAAATAAAAAGGAGCCTGATTGTTTAGAGCTTTGTAAGTAAGAAGAAGGATTTTAAACTTAATTCTAAACTCTATGGGAAGCCAATGAAGGGAGGCCAGAACCGGAGAGATATGATTTCTCTTTCTAGTACCTGTTAAAACTCTTGCTGCAGCATTTTGGATCAGCTGAAGACTTTTTAAAGATGTTTTAGGACAGCCTGATAATAAAGAATTACAATAATCTAATCTCGAGCTAACAAAAGCGTGGATCAGTTTCTCAGCATCACTCTGAGACAAGACGCTCCTAATCTTGGCAATATTATGCAAATGATAGAAGGCAGTCTTAGAAACAAATTTAATATGTGAATTGAAGGACAAATCCTGATCAAAAATAACTCCAAGGTTCCTCACAGAGCTATTAAGAGAAAGAGTAATCGCATCCAAACTGAAAGTTTGATTTGGAAAGGTATTTCTAAGGTTTTTTGGACCAACAAGAATGACTTCAGTCTTATCTGAATTTAATAGCAGGAAATTACAAGTCATCCAAGCTTTGATTTCCTTAAGACAGGCTTCTAACGTGGCTAATTGATTACTATCATCTGGCTTCATTGACAGGTATAATTGTGTGTCATCAGCAAAACAATGAAAATGTATACAGTGCTTTCTAATAATGTTGCCTAACGGAAGCATATATAAACTAAAAAGAGAATGTCACGCCGCGCCATTCATCAACGGCGCCACCTGCTCACGCACCTGACAATCATCAGCGGCGAGGGATAAAGGCCGTCTCGCCCGGAGGCTCGGCCTGAAGCCGTCAGACTTCGTCCCTCACCGTTGTGAGCATACTTCCCTTCAGCGTCACCATTTTGGTAAGAAGATCGCTTACCTCTTTTCTTCAGTCTTCTCCCCTGTGCACAGGTGGATTCCCCAGCGGCGGACATCTCCACTCCATCGCCCAATCCTCGCTGCTGTACGGAGCTCTCCAGGTGGCTGTCTTCCGGGCTTCGCCCCCTTGTTGGGCCAGCTGTCCTGACCCACCAAGTAAGTCCTTCTCTCGCCATAAATTCCTCCTGTGTTGGTGTATGCCCGTCACCCTCTCCCTGTGCTCTCTCCATAGGGTTGCTCGGCTGTACGGTCACCTGCCTCTGTGCCTGGAGCAGACACCATCACCAACACATTTACATCCCGCAGACACGCACTCATTCACTCCTGCTGTTAATAAACTCTTTGAACTACTCTAAGCCTGTGTGTGTGCGTCTCCTGAGCCGTGCGTTATGTCAGAGAAGGGCCTAGCACAGATCCCTGTGGAACTCCATGACTAAGCTTTGAGTTGAAAGAGAACTCTTTATTTACATGAACAAACTGGAACCTATCAGATAAATAAGATCTAAACCACTGCAACGAAGTTCCATTAAGTCCAACATAGTGTTCTAATCTATAAAGTAGAATATTATGATCGATAGTTTAGAAGATGTGCTCGAATGATGAGGCTGAGTTTAGTTCTTAAATCAGCTTTATTGACAGAACACATCGTCTAGCATTCTCAAAGCAGGAAAGAGGAAGAATCATATCTCATCACCCTTTTATATGTTTCCAGCATCAGAATTCAAGTCACATGGTGTTTTCAGTAAACATACAGTCACAAAGCATCCCTTTGAACCTTCACCATTGTCTCTCATTTCTTGATGAACCGGAAATCCCTCCGGGGTATCTGCTGTGGGACAAAAAGACCAATCTCACACCTCCTCGTTATCTTCTGCAGATTCGAGTCCTTTGTCCTTCCAGACGTGAAACCCCCAATACGCATGCAGTCATGTCTCTGTGGAAATGTGAGCCCACAATGTGTGTCGCCCACACTACCCCCCCCCCAAACGTCTAGTAAGGGCAAAACCTGCATGGCATAAAAAAAGAAAAACACAAAGCACTCCATATATCGCTCATCAATCCACCAACTGCCTGGGTTTTAACCTTCTGCCGAATCTGCTACAACCTGGCTTTGCTGCCCCTGCAACATCTCTCTGCATCTGTGGATTAAAGCTGTTAGCACCTTTCTGTGAAGATTCTGGAGAATGTCCTCTCGGCGGCCTGCCACGGCGGGGGGGGGGGGGGGGGGCTCGCGAGCTGCACTTCCTCGTCAGCCAAAACAAAAGCGGGTTTGAGCCTGTTTATGCAAATCAACTCCCTTCTGCCCCCTAAATCTAGCAGAAAATGCTTCTGCCCGGTCTCCAGCACTCTGAACGGTCCGTCATAAAACGGCCGCAAACTTGGACGCTGAGCATCATGTTTAACAAAAACAAACTCTGCATTTTTTAAAGCCTTTGGCACAAAAACGTGTGGGAAACTGTGATGGACCGGGCCAGGGAGCGTGTTTGCTCCCGAGTCGCTCTGCCACGGCTGAGCAGGGGGGCCATTTGGTGCGGGATTATCGGGGAGAAATTCCCCCGGCAAACAGAGAGGTTGTGCAAAAACTAATTCAGCCGGGGAAGCATGCAAATCTTCCTTAGGTGCAGAACGCAACCCCAATAAAACCCATGGAAGTTTGTCAACCCAATTTGTATCCATCAGCGACGCTCTGAGAGCTGCTTTCAATGACCTGTGAAAGCGTTTGCATAAACCATTAGCCTGGGGGTTATACGCGGTGGTGCGATGAATCTTCACCCCCAAGCTGCGGGCCATCGATGACCATAGTTCGGAAATAAATTGGGGACCCCTGTCGGACGTTATGGCCGACGGTACACCGAAACGCACAACCCACGCTGCTAAAAATGCTCGCGCAACTTCTTCCGCTGTGGTTGATGTCAGAGGAATCGCCTCTGGCCAACGCGTGGTGCGATCCACCATCGTCAAAAAATGCGTGTGCCCGTGTGATAATGGGAGCGGGCCCACCAAGTCAACATGCACGTGATCAAAACGCTTAGCGGGGATGTGAAAAGGTTCCAACGGGGCCTTAGTGTGTCTGTGTATTTTGGCTCGCTGACACGCTATGCAGGCCGCCGCCCATTCCTTGACCTGTTTGCGCAACCCGGGCCAAACAAATTTCTCCCCCACCAACTTAATCGATGCGCGCACCCGGGGGTGCACGAGAGAATGGACCGAGTCAAAAACGCGGTGACGCCACGCGGCTGGCACCACGGGGCGGGGCTGTCCCGTGGAGACATCGCAGATTAGTGGGGGCATACCACTTTGTTGCTCCCTGTGCTCCAGCCTTAACCCCGTTGGTCCAGACTGGAGCACGCGCACGTCCGCGCCGTTAACCTGCTCCGCAGCCATGGCTGCATAATCTAACCCTACACAGACCGGGGCTGCGCGCGCTCCCGCGTCGCTGCCCGGGCCCGTGGCCACGGCTACAGAGTCTGCCCCCATGGGGCTTGGTGTTGCTACTGCACGCGAGAGACAGTCTGCCACAACATTGTGTTTACCCGCGACATGCTGAATGTCAGTAGTGAACTCCGATATTGCGGCTAGTTGCCTTTGTTGTCGGCCTGAGCAGGGTTCTGAAATTTTGGCCATCGCAAACGTTAGCGGTTTATGATCCACAAACGCGGTGAAACGTCGCCCCTCTAACCAGAACTGAAAATGGTGGATGGCCAAGTGTAGGGCCAAAAGCTCCCTGTCAAACGCACTGTATTTACGCCCACTATCGCGCAAAGTCCTGCTGAAAAACGCGAGGGGTTGCCAGGTACCTGCCACAAACTGTTCAACTACCGCCCCCACTGCTACATCGGAAGCGTCCGTGGTGAGCGCCATGCGGGCCGTTGGAACTGGGTGCGCTAACAAAACTGCGTTTGCCAGGGCTGATTTGACCTGGGCAAAAGCGCGCTCCCGCTCCGGAGACCATTCAACTTTATTTGTGGGCTTTTGTTTTTTTAACGCGGTGTACAATGGCTGCATGAGCCGTGCTGCGTTTGGGAGGAACCGGTTGTAAAAATTAACCATCCCTAGAAACTCCTGAAGCGCCTTGACCGTTTGAGGTTGCGGAAAATCCGTTATGGCACGCACTTTATCTGGAAGAGGAACCGCTCCTTCTGCCGAAACGCGATGCCCCAAAAAATCAATCTGCGCCACCCCAAACTGGCACTTTGCTGGGTTAACTATTAACCCGTGCTCTGCCAGCCTCCGAAAAACTGCTGTGAGGTGTTTTTCATGCTCGCCCTCGGACGTGCTGGCTACCAAAATATCGTCCAAATAAACGAACACGAAAGGGAGGTCGCGTAAAACTGCATCCATCATGCTGTAGCATCATCGTCCTCCTCAAAACCAAGACAAGATCACTTCTCTCCAGTTTACAGGAATTTCAATTTATTCATTACACAGGAATATCACCTTTCTGCCTTCTCAGGAATATCACTGGCTTTTTGCTGACTCATGCAGGCTTCTTCCAGACCTGACCAAAGATGCTTGCTTTCCCAGGACCCCAATGTAAACAATTGCCGCTTGCAGAGATTGTAAGGATCAGAGTTTGCTTTTAAAGGCTCAAAGGAACATAAAACTCAGGAGACCAGACCTCTCAACATGAACACTGCATTTGATAACGTACCTTTTCACAGGAAACCAATGTTTTTAAAAGAGTCATAAACCACTTAATCTGACGGTTTTATAGCCTATGCTGTCCAGGCCTTCGCCAGATACTAAGGAAGTCATCTACAGCTCAACAGTACCTCCTAGCGGATACCTACGGAATGTGTTTTCAGTACGTAGGATGACTTTTAATTTGTTCTAAATATTAAGTTTCTTTCAGCTTATCCTGGATCCTAAGGACACTGAAAATCATCCCCCTTATCACCAACCATGGTTTGCTGCATGTTCTGCTGTTCTAATCTTGATCTAAATGTGAATGCATGTATTATAATTATGTATAAGAAATGTTATATTCATGAGTGTTATTGGAGTAATGGTATAAATGCATGATCACCATATATTAGCCAAGTCATTTAATTTAGTTAGATTTTATATTGAGCATTTATCTTATAAGAACTGACTGTTGATTTTTCCCTCTGAAAATTCATGGGATGGTGTCTCCATTTGGTTGGCTGTTCTCAAACAAAGAAATGTTTTCACATTGGATAACAGCCATTTCAAACTGATTCTGAAAGAGTAGATTGGTCGTTTGACGACTGACCTCATCAGTTTTACGACCCGGCGAGGTAACTTTAAGAGACAGAAGTTAGATTTGAGTACACATGGAAAAAAGACAGGAAAAACAGGGTTAACAGTTGAGACACAGTACAGCACAGAGGAGAGTTTTGAAAAAGTCAGAGATCAGACAACAGGCAGGAAGATTAGCTAGAAATAGAATTAAGAATTAGAAACACAGAAAGAAGAAAGAGATTTTGAGAAAGATTAGGAACTAAATTAAGATTAAAGAAGCAGAATAGTAATCTAGATCTCAGAAGAAGATTTTATTCCACCGTTTCAAGGCCCTGTGAAGTTTTATTTTATTCTGTGTGTTTGTCAAATCTTTTCTTATATTCTGGAAACTGAGGAGAAACCATTTTTCTTTAGAGCTCGTCCCTTTTTAGAGAATCAAATTCTCAAACTTTTTCTTTCACCTCAGAAGCCATTCTTATCCTAGTAAATGTTTTTCTAACACTTTTTTTTTAATGACTTTTCACGCCATTAAAGTGGACCTTTAATTTGCCTAGTTTAAAGTGAAGAGACTGAGAAGATTTTCCTTCAGTTTTTTTGGTCTATCCCGCTACAAGAGACCCCAAATTTGGATTCTTTTCCCAAGGACTTTTCACGCCGCCCTGAGACAAAATCACCCACGGCTGCAAATGTCTCTTTGAAGGGCCCCCAGCTGAGTTATCGCCCCACGGCTGTGAGTGAGGAAAGCAGCCGCTTCCTCCCGACGTCCGAGCTTCAAAAAAACCCAGCGGTACCGACCAGCGGGATTTGGACCTACGGCCGTGTGTGAGTGAGACTTATTTCTCCTATTTCTGGGTTAAAACGTGATGTCCTAACAATTAAATTACAATTGAATATTGCCCGTATTTCAGGGCTCAATTAGTCTCAGCCACAGGATAGAACTGTAAACTGAATGAAAACTTTCAGTCATTTTTAAGTAACTGCCCTTAAATTTTGTAGATTAATTCAGGAGTCATTTTTAGATAATTAGCTTATGAATTTTCCTCATAAAATTGCAATGTTTTGTTAAAACATTCCAGTCTCATTTACTGTTGAAACATAAGTCTAGTACTCCTTGGTTCTGCAGAGGTGTAATGTTGGATTTTATGTTCAGGAATCCAATATCAGTTGATGTGATATTTTACGCTGTCATCATCTGAATCTGTTTATTCATCATTTGAACGCCATGCCATGTAACCTGAATGATTTTAATAAACGAGTGAATAAGAGCAGTTGAAGCATTTTCCTTTCGCATATACAGGTTTCCTAATCACGGCAGGACAAAAACTCACTGAAACTTTGAGACTGATTCATTAAGCAATTTAAGGTACAAAATTAATTAAAACTAAAGTTAATTTTATTGTCCTTAGGACTGGTGCCCCTTTTACGAGTGCTTTTATTTAATTTAGCTGGTGTAGAAGTGACGGTTCAACTCCGCCCCCCTTTCACACCCACTATTAAATAAAATAAATAATTCCTGTACCTTATGACAAATAATTTTATAGGCTCTTCATCCTACAATGCGTTGGAAAGTCTGCGCGGCCCCCTTGAGGCCAAAAGGCATGCGCAAAAACTCAACAAGGCCGAAAGGAGTTATGACCGCTGTTTTGGGTACATCTTGCGCGCGCACTGGAACCTGGTGGTAACCGCGCACCAAGTCTATTTTAGAAAAAATGCGCGCCCCCGCCAAATGAACAGAAAAATCCTGAATGTGCGGAATCGGGTAGCGGTCATGAGCTGAAACGTTGTTCAACCTGTGGAAATCGCCGCAAGGTCGCCACGAGCCGTCAGCTTTTGGGACCATGTGTAACGGCGAAGCCCAAGAGCTCTTGGAGCATCTAACAATGCCCAGTTTTTCCAGATTAGTGAACTCCTCGCGCGCGATGGCCAGTTTAGCTGGCTCCAAGCGCCGAGCTTTTACAAAAACGGGAGGGCCGGTGGAGGTTATAAAATGCTCCACCCCATGTTTAGCCACCGTCGCCGAAAACATGGGGACTGTGAGTGCTGGGAACTGAGCGAGCAATGTGTGAAACTTACCACCCGCAGCTGAGACGCTGGCATGTGCAGTCGGCGGGGCCACCCGAGCTGTGCAGGGAATAGAATGAAAGGACAGTGCATTAATCAGACGTCTATTAGCAAGGTCAACCAATAAACCATGTGAGCACAAAAAATCAGCCCCTAACATGTTGAAACTGACTGCTGCTACAATAAATGTCCACTCAAATGAATGGCCCTGTAAGGACAGAAGCATGGTCCTCTCACCGAACATTTTAATCGCAGAGCCGTTCGCTGCTGACACTGACACCCAGGGAGCTTTGGACGGCATCAGCCGTTCCGCGTAGGTGGGTGTGACGAAACTCAGCTGGGAGCCCATGTCCACGAGGAACTGTTTCCCGGAGCGTGCATCCGTCAGGTAAAGCAGCTTGTTCTCGTTGCCGAGGGTCGCAGCTGCTACTGGCCCTCGGTCTTGGCGTTTCCCTGGCGCTTGAAGTTGCACGGCGGGACGCACCTGTGCGCTCTCTCTGCAAAATGGCGGTGGTAGAAACACCGGCTGTCCTCCGCTCTGCGTCGTCTGGCCCCCATCGCCGCCGTCGTTGGTGTGTCTGGCGCCTCGGCCGCTGGACCTGTGCTGTCTCCGGATGCCGTTCCTGGGCTAGCAGCCGCGGCCAAAACCGCGTTCCGCTTGTGGGCGTCGACAAGCCGCTGCGCCTCTTTGCTCAGCCCATGGTAGTCTCGCCTGGCCAATCGGGGTGACTCTGCCAGGGCCACTCTCACTGCTGGCGGCAGGGTCCGAAGGAAAAGGTGGGCGAAAATGAATTCGCCATCCTCAGAGTCTTTGAGCCTCAGCATCTTCACCATCAGGTCCGCAGGTCTCTCGTTCTCTGACTCCGTCAACGTCAGGAGCCCCTCTGCTCACTGTTGGACTGAAGGGGTGAAATGGCTGATCAGCGCGTCCTTCAATGCGCTGTACTTGTCGCTGTCTGGTGGATGATTAACCAGATCCTCCACTCTCTGGACTGTGTCGCTGTCCAGCTTCGCTACCACATGGTAGAACTTTGTGTCGTCGTTGGAGATTCTCCGGAGGTTGAACTGCGCCTCGACTGCGCTAAACCATGAGCGCGGGCTGTGCTGCCAGAAATCGGGCAGCTGGATCATGGAGGCGGCCATCAGGCTGGCTTCCGCCGAGCCCCGCTCGGGAGAATTCTGTCTGCTCATTTCTTGTCGTAGGTCACCAGTGTAGAAGATGTGCTCGAATGATGAGGCTGAGTTCAGTTCTTAAATCAGCTTTATTGACAGAACACATCGTCTAGCATTCTCAAAGCAGGAAAGAGGAAGAATCATATCTCATCACCCTTTTATATGTTTCCAGCATCAGAATTCAAGTCACATGGTGTTTTCAGTAAACATACAGTCACAAAGCATCCCTTTGAACCTTCACCATTGTCTCTCATTTCTTGATGAACCGGAAATCCCTCCGGGGTATCTGCTGTGGGACAAAAAGACCAATCTCACACCTCCTCGTTATCTTCTGCAGATTTGAGTCCTTTGTCCTTGCAGACGTGACATCCCCAATACGCATGCAGTCATGTCTCTGTGGAAATGTGAGCCCACAATGTGTGTCGCCCACAGATAGTATCAAAAGCTGCACTAAGGTCTAAAAGGACAAGTACAGAAACTAGTCCATTCTAAACCCAGAGTGAAACTCTTCAAGTAAACCCTTTCCCTGCAGGTGGTCAAATAATGGTGTAGCAACAACTCTTTCTAAGATTTTTGTAATGAACGGGAGATTAGAGATTGGTCTATAGTTAGCTAAAGCTCCTGGATCTAGCATTGGCTTTTTGAGTAAGGGTTTAATTACAGCCGTTTTAAAAGCCTGCGGTGCATGGCCTAAAGTTAATGAAGAATTGATTATATGAAGAATAAGGCTACCAATAAGTGGGAAGACTTCTTTAAATAACCTGGTAGGAATAGGGTCTAAAAGACAAGATGAAGGTTTGGATGAGGAAACTATTTTGTCTAACTCACAAAGGTCGATTGGAGTAAATTCATCAAGACAGACATCAATAGAAGGAGTTGTAGTAGTTACAGTATTTAAGTTAACTGTGGGAAGAATCTGATTGATTTTATCTCTGATGGATGAAATTTTATTATTGAAAAAGTTCATAAAGTCCTGACTAGTAAGGTCTAAGGGAATGCTAGGATTGACAGAGTCCTGACTCTTTGTCAACCTGGCTACAGTACTGAAAAGAAACCTGGGATTATTCTTGTTCTCTTCTATTAATGCAGAGTAATAACTCGTTCTAGCTTTTCTAAGAGATTTTTTATAAATTAAAAGATGATTTCTCCAAGCTAAATAGATTTCATCTAAATTAGTGGAGCGCCATTTTCTTTCTAATTGACGAGTCTTCTGTTTTAAGCTACGAGTTTCTGTGTTGAACCAAGGAGTTAGAAATTTCTGATTAGACTTTTTCTTTTTTAAGGGGGCCACCAAGTCTAGAGTCTGATGCAGAGAAGCTGAAACACTATCCACCATGTTATCAGTTAAAGAAGGAGCAAGCTGTCTATAGCTTATTTCCGTTGTGTTGACACATGGCATAGAGGAAACAATCTGCATAAATTTGGTAACAGCATCATCTGAGAGGCATCTACTGTAATAATATTTTTCTTTAGGAGCCAAATAGTCAGAAATAGTAAAATCAAAGGTTAACAGACAATGGTCTGTGTCACGCCTCGCCGCTCATCAGCGGCGCCAGCTGCACGCACACCTGCGCCTCGTCAGCGGCGAGGGATTTAAGCCGTCTCGCCCTGGGCTTCGGCCTGAAGCCGTCTGTCTTCGTTGGCTTCCCTTGCTGCAAGGAATCCCCTTCACCAAGCAAGATAGCAAGTAAGATTCTCTTACCTTCTCCTTCCAGTCTCCTCCCCTGTGCACAGGTGGATTTCCCAGCGGCGGACTACTTCCTCCAGCCACCGCCTCCTCGCTGCTGCATCAGGCACTCCAGGTCGCTGTCTACCGGGCTACGCCCTTGCTGTGCCAGCCACCTGCCCAAACCAAGTAAGCCTATGGTCATTGTCATATCTCCTGTGTTGGTGTGGTGCCCGTTACCCTTCTCCCTCTGCTTCCCCCATAGGGTTGTCCGGCTGAACGGCCTCCTGCCCCCGTGCCTGACGCAGACGCCGCCACCAACACATATACATCTCACATACATGCACTCATACACACTTGTTGTCAATAAAGCTATTAAATCTACCCTGAGCCTGCGTGTGTGTCTCCTGAGCCGTGCATTATGTCAGTACGGCTTCAGCAGAGCGGCTCGGCAGACAGCGGGCTCGCACGCCGTCTTTCCACCCTCAAGGCTCGGGTGGATCTAATAGCCCACCAACAACAGGTGATTTTAAATCAGTTAAGCATAATAACTAACCGATTGGACTGCTTGGACCCCCAACAGCCGTTCCCCCCGGCCCGTCAGGCGGCGTGGCTCCTGCTGCTCCAGCGGCTGTCCAGCCTGCTCCGGTGGCACCGGCATGGCTCACACCCATTCCGACCCCCGCCCGCTTTAGCGGTAAGCTCGGTGGAGCGCGGGGGTTTATCATGCAGTGTGAGTCCGTGTTTCACCGTGTGCCCGGAGACTTTCCCTCAGACCATAGCCGGATTGGCTACATAGGGAACCTCTTGGAGGGGCGAGCGCTTACCTGGGCTTACGCCGTTATGGCGAAGCCCAGTTACGCCACCCTCACCTATGGCCAATTTGTGAGACTGTTTCTGGAAGTATTCGATCATTCGCGTACAGAGAGCGTTCAGGTCGATCGGCTTCTCAGCCTTCAGCAGGGAAGCCGGTCGGCAGCTGACTACGCGATCGACTTCCGGGTCGCTGCGGAGGAGGTTGGCTGGGGAGAACGTTCTCTCTGCGGCATCTTCCTTCGCAGTCTCAGCGCTGGTCTGAGGGATGAACTGGCTGGACGGGACATCCCGGAGACTTTAGCGGAGCTAACTTCCCTGGCCATCAGCTTGGACAACAGGTTGCGCGAGCGTGCCTCGGAGCGGAAGTCGTCTTCTTCTCACCCTCGAGGTGCCTCGTTTCGCCTGTCCCAAGCTCGCCCCCTGGCGTTGCCGTCACCGGGGTACTCCGAGGAGTCGGAGCCGATGGTGACAGACTGGACAAAGCTCCCCCCAGCGGAGAAACAACGCCGTCGTGAGTTGGGTCTCTGTATGTATTGCGGAGACAGCCAACACAAGGTGGAGCTTTGTCCACAGAAGCCAAATGGGGAGGTCCGCGAGTCACTGTAGGGGGCCTCGCGGACGCTAATCGGTTAACTCCCCTCACTCAATTGATGCTGCCCATCTGATTTTGTCATAACCCCACAGGGCACCTCACTCACGCACTGGTGGATTCGGGCGCGGAGGGCAGCTTTATTTCACAAGGCCTGGCAACCCGACTGGGCATCTGTTGCCAAGCCCTCAAGTCTCCTCTCACCCTAGTCAATCTCTCCCATGTGTCCCTGGGGAAAGTTACACATCAGACCGTCCCTGTCCCAGTGATCATCTCTGGGAACCACCGGGAGGAGGTCTCCTTTTAAGTCCTACCTAACTCTGTGTCACCCGTCATTCTTGGATACCCATGGCTCCGCCTCCACAATCCTGTCCTGGACTGGAAGTCCGCCAGAGTGTCCGCTTGGAGTTCCTTTTGTATGAGCACCTGCCTTCAATCCGCTGCCTGCGCCCCGTCCTCTCCTCCTACTCCCAAGGACGCCGCTCCTCTGGATCTCACCCTGGTGCCATCGGAGTTTCACGACCTGGGTATGGTATTCAGCAAATCTAAGGCGATGTCTCTTCCTCCGCACAGGCCCTACGACTGTGCTATAAACATCCGCCAGGGGGGCACCCTTACCCTCGGGGCGACTCTACAACCTGTCTGTGTCGGAGAAGGAGGCTATGAACTCTTATCTCAAGGAATCGCTGAGTGCTGGAATCATCCGTCCCTCGTCATCACCATTAGGCACTGGGTTCTTCTTCGTGGGCAAGAAGGACGGCTCCCTCTGTCCTTGTATTGACTATCGTGCCCTGAATGACATCACGGAAAAGGATCGCTACACCTTGCCCCTAATGGACACCGCCTTCCACTCCCTCCAGGGGGCGACTTGGTTCACCAAGCTGGATCTTCGCAGCGCATACCACCTCGTCCGGATCCGGGAGGGAGACGAGTGGAAGACAGCCTTCCGTACCCCGAACGGCCATTTCGAGTACCTTGTTATGCCGTTCGGGTTGACCAACGCTCCAGCCGTCTTTCAGCGCCTTATAAATGACGTCCTCCGTGACTTCATCGGCCTGTTTGTGTTCGTCTACCTGGATGACATCCTCATCTTCTCCAGATCCAGGGACGAGCACCGGGTCCATGTGAGGCGGGTCCTCCAAAGGCTGCTGGAGAACCGGTTATATGTCAAGGCTGAGAAATGTGAGTTTTACGCTAAAACTACGTCCTTCCTCGGGTTCGTCATCTCCCACGACCAGGTGCTTCCGGACCCAGCGAAGGTGAAAGCGGTGGTGGAATGGCCCACTCCTACGTCAAGGAAACAGGTACAACAGTTTATTGGGTTTGCCAACTTCTACCGCCGCTTTGTCCCGAACTTTGGTACCATCGTCGGCTCTCTGCCCCACCTCACGTCCCCTAAGGTCCCGTTCCGGTGGACTGAAGAGGCCGCAGCTGCTTTCCAGGGACTGAAGGCGGAGTTCTCCTCCTCCCGGGTCCTCAGCCAAGTCGATCCCTCGCTGCAATGCATCGTGGAGGTGGACGCTTCGGACACGGGAGTGGGGGCGGTGTTATCTCAGCGGTCACCTGACGACGGGATCAAACGGCCCTGCGCCTTCTTCTCTCGGCGCTTGTCCCCGGCGGAGCGAAATTACGACGTGGGGGACAGAGAGCTCCTCGCCATCAAGCTCGCACTGCAGGAGTGGCGTCACTGGCTAGGGGGGGCGGCCCTGCCGTTCGTGGTTCTCACTGACCACAAGAACTTGGAGTATTTGAGATCTGCCAAGCGTCTGAACGCCCACCAGGCGCGTTGGTCCTTGTTCTTCGCCAGGTTCCGCTTCAACATCACCTTTAGGCCTGGCTCCAAGAACGGCCTGCCTGACGTCCTCTCTAGGCAATTTGCCCCTGAGGCGTCTGAGGACGCCGCCCACACCATCTTGCCCAGGTCGTGCATCGTGGGAGCCTTCACTTGGGACATCGAAAGTAAGATCCGGAAGGCGCAGGAGTCGGAACCAGACCCTGGCGGTGGACCGGAGGGGAGGCTTTTTGTGCCGTCCACGGTCCGGGGGGAGGTCATCCACTGGCTGCATACATCAAAGCTCACCTGCCACCCTGGTTCCTCCTGGATGATTGACTTACTTCAACGATCCTTCTGGTGGCCGGGCCTGTGGAAGGACGCTGCCCGCTATGTCCGGGCCTGCCCCGTCTGCGCCACCAGTAAATCAGGTAATGCCCCCCCAGCGGGTTTGCTCCAGCCTCTGCCCGTCCCTGGCAGGCCCTGGTCGCATATCACCCTGGATTGTGTTGACACCCATCGTCTGTAGACGATGCAGTCAACCTGGCCCTCCACTCCATCCTGCAGCACCTGGACTCCCCGGGAACCTACGCCAGGATCCTGTTTGTGGACTTCAGCTCCGCATTCAACACCATCCACCCCGCTCTGCTCCGGGACAAGCTGTCCCTGCTCAACGTGCCTGACTCCCTCTGCAGGTGGATCATCGACTTCCTGACGGTCCGGAGGCAGCATGTGCGGCTGGGAAAGACTGTCTCAGACTATACTAGCATCAGCACCGGATCACCCCAGGGCTGTGTACTTTCCCCCCTACTCTTCTCCCTTTACACCAACTCCTGCACCTCCAGCCACCAGTCTGTCAAGTTGATCAAGTTTGCGGACGACACCACCCTCATCGGGCTCATCTCCAACGGCGACGAGTCCGCCTACAGGAGAGAGGTGGCCCAGCTGGCGTCCTGGTGCAGCAATAACAACCTGCAGCTGAACGCTCTGAAGACAGTGGAGATGATTGTAGACTTCAGGAAAGTCACTATTCCTCTGCCCCCCCTCACCCTCTCAGGCTCTCCCATCACCACTGCTGATTCCTTCCGCTTCCTAGGCACTACCATCACCAGGGACCTCAAATGGGAGCTGACCATCAGCTCACTCATCAAAAAAGCCCAGCAGAGGATGTTCTTCCTGCGGCAGCTGAGGAAGCTCAAGCTACCCACCAAGATGTTAGTGCAGTTCTACACAGCCATCATCGAGTCCATCCTCACCACCTCCATAACCGTGTGGTATGCAGGAGCCACTGCCAGGGACAGACTAAGGCTGCAGCGCGTCGTGCGCACTGCTGAGAAGGTGATCGGCTGCAAGCTCCCATCTCTCCAGGATCTGTACATCTCCAGGACCCGGAGGCGTGCTGGCCGGATCATAGCCGATCCCTCACACCCTGGTCACGTACTGTTTGCCCCCCTCCCCTCTGGTAGAAGACTTCGGTCCATCCAGACTAAAACCTCCCGTCACATGAACAGCTTCTTCCCCTCTGCCATTAGACTGCTGAACACTAAGTGACTCTCGTGCACCATGTACAGCAGCTCAACCAGACTCATGTCAATCATCACTGTTTTCTTCCTGCATTACCGACTGCACTATATAGTTCTCCACAGTATCTGCTGCTGGCTAATATATATTTTAACTGTTGACCAGTATCACTTAATCTTATCCTACACTTTATTACATGTATAGTTTATTTCTCTTATCTTATCATGTTTAATGTTGCAGCATTGTACCGAGACAAATTCCTAGTTTGTGTACTACATGAACAATGGCAATAAACCTGATTCTGATTCTGATTCTGATTCTGATTTCGTCACCGGTCTCCCGGTCTCTAACACCTTCGACACTGTCCTGACCATCGTTGATCGTTTCTCCAAGGCTGCTCACTTCATCCCATTACGAGGGCTTCCATCTGCCTTGGAGACGGCGGACCTCCTTATCCAGCACGTGGTCAGGTTGCACGGGATTCCGGTGGACGTGGTCTCGGACCGGGGCCCCCAGTTTTCCTCTGAGGTTTGGAGGTCCTTCTGTAACGCCCTGGGAGCCAAGGTAAGCCTCTCCTCCGGCCATCACCCCCAAACCAACGGGCAGTGTGAGCGGACCAATCAGGAGCTGGAGGCTGCGCTCCGCTGCGTCACAACATCCAAGCCTGCGTCCTGGAGCACCCATCTCGCCTGGGTTGAGTACGCCCATAACACCGCCCACTCTTCTGCCACTGGGATGTCCCCATTTAAGGCGTCCCTAGGCTACGACCCCCCTCTGTTCCCTACGCAGGAGAGTGAGGTAACTGTCCCCTCAGTTCGGGCGCACCTCAGGTGGTGCCGCTCCATCTGGGCGTCGGCGCGCAATGCGCTTTTATGCACGGCGGAGCGCAACAAATCTATGGCAGACCGGCACAGAAGACCTGCCCCAGCCTACCAGGTAGGCCAACGTGTCTACGTGTCTACCCAGGACGTCGTTTTAAAGGGTGAGAGGAGGAAGTTGGCACAGCGTTTCATGGGCCCATACCCCATTACCAGGATTATCAACCCGGTGGCTGTGCATGTGGCTATTCCCCCCTCCCTCCGCATCCATCCCACCTTCCACGTTTCCAAGGTGAAGCTGGCAGTCTCCGACCCCCTTTGCCCTCCCCCTGCTGCGCAGCCCGCGCCCCAGATGATTGGTGGTCATCCGGCCTGGCCAGTCTCTTCCATCCTGGACTCCCGGCGCCGGGGTCGCGGGTTGCAGTACTTGGTGGACTGGGAGGGCTATGGACCTGAACATAGGCAATAGGTACCCTCGTCGTTTGTGTTGGATCCATCTCTCATCACTGAGTTCCACCGAGCGCACCCGGAGAAACCATCGCCAGGAGGCGCTGCTAGAGGGGGGAGTACTGTCACGCCTCGCCGCTCATCAGCGGCGCCAGCTGCACGCACACCTGCGCCTCGTCAGCGGCGAGGGATTTAAGCCGTCTCGCCCTGGGCTTCGGCCTGAAGCCGTCTGTCTTCGTTGGCTTCCCTTGCTGCAAGGAATCCCCTTCACCAAGCAAGATAGCAAGTAAGATTCTCTTACCTTCTCCTTCCAGTCTCCTCCCCTGTGCACAGGTGGATTTCCCGGCGGCGGACTACTTCCTCCAGCCACCGCCTCCTCGCTGCTGCATCAGGCGCTCCAGGTCGCTGTCTACCGGGCTACGCCCTTGCTGTGCCAGCCACCTGCCCAAACCAAGTAAGCCTATGGTCATTATCATATCTCCTGTGTTGGTGTGGTGCCCATTACCCTTCTCCCTCTGCTTCCCCCATAGGGTTGTCCGGCTGAACGGCCTCCTGCCCCCGTGCCTGACGCAGACGCCGCCACCAACACATATACATCTCACATACATGCACTCATACACACTTGTTGTCAATAAAGCTATTAAATCTACCCTGAGCCTGCGTGTGTGTCTCCTGAGCCGTGCATTATGTCAGTCTGACAGTACAGGGTTATGAGGAGACACTACAAGATTTTCTATTTCTATGCCATATGTCAGAACAAGGTCCAATGTATGGTGGAGGTAATGAGTAGAATTTCCTACTTTCTGAGAAAACCCAATCGAGTCTAATATTGAATTAAATGCCACTTTAAGGCAGTCACTATCTACATCCACATGTATATTAAAGTCCCCTACTATAATTATTCTATCAGATTTCAGCACTAAATCAGCTAAGAAATCAGCAAATTCGGATAAAAATTCTGAGTAGGTTGATGGGGGACGATAAACTATGGCAAATAAAATTGGGTTTAACCTAAAATTGCTAAAGTGCCCAATACTGAGGACCAGGCCCTCAAAGGAATTACAACATGTTTTTTGCTTTACATTAACTAGTAATTTGGAATGGTAAATTGTTGCTACTCCTCCTCCATGACCAGAACTTCTGGGATTTTGACAGTTTAAATAACCAGAGGGAGTTGATTCATTTAAACCAACATAATCCTCTTGTCCTAACCAAGTCTCTGTAAGGGAAATTAAATCAATCTGATGATCAATTAACAGATCATGGACTAACAGAGACTTGGGAGTTAGAGACCTAATATTTAATAAACCACATTTAATTTTTAAATTATAAGGAGGAACAGAGGCCAGTTCATTCAATTTAGAGGCTTTATGTTTAATTTGAGTTTTACCAATATTTTGCTTTATCACTTTGGGATGCTTATGCATTATATTTTTATTTACTTTGGAGGGAGCAGACAACGATTCTCTGATGGGGAAGACAGGGGCTAAGCTGAGGGGTGGCGGATGAAGAGGAGCTGCAGAGAGGCGTGAAAGACTGCGACTCTGCTTCCTGGTCCCAACTCTGAGTAGTCAGGGTTTTGGAAATTTGGATAAAAAAAATGCCAGATTGTTAGATAAATGAGAAGCACCATCCAAAGTGGGATGAATGCTGTCTCGTCTCATAAGACCAGGTTTTCCCCAAAAAGAGCTCCAATTGTCAATGTAGCCCACGTCATTTTTAGGACACCACACAGACAGCCAGCGATTCAAGGATGACGAGCGGCTAAACATGTCATCACTGGTCAGATTGGGGAGGGGCCCAGAGAATACTACAGTGGCAGACATCGTTTTTGCAAACTCACACACCGATTCTATATTAAGTTTCATGACTTCCGACTGCCGGAGACGGATGTCATTAATGCCGGCGTGAATAACAATTGTGGAATATTTACAGTTACTTTTAGCCAGCATTTTCAAATTTGACTCGGTGTCGCCTGCTCTGGCCCCAGGAATGCATTTGACTATGGCCGCTGGAGTCTCTAGGTTCATGTTTCTGACTACAGAGTCGCCAATGATCAGAGTTTTTTCCTCAGCGGGTGTGTCGCTGAGCGGGGAAAAACGATTAGAAACGTGAACAGGTTGGTGGTGTACCGGGGCTTTGCGACTAGGCTTCCTTCTCACCGTCACCCACCCAGTCTCCTCGCTGCTGAGGAGAGCCGGGGAACTGCTGACAGGGGGGCCTAAGCTAGCTAGCTCCGCTGCAGCTAAGGGGCGTCCGTCGAGATTAACTGACGCAGACGGTGTTTCAATGCAGTGGAGCAGGGATTCCAAATCAGACAAGCTCGCCTCGAGCGCCTCAAAAAGACAACATTTATTACATTTACCGTTATCACTAACAGAGGCAGAGGTGTAGCTAAACATCTGACAGAGAGAGCACACCAGAGGAGGAGAGGAAAGAGAGCTAGTAGCCATAGCAAGTAGCTGGAGAGCAAACCACACAGGCAGACAGCAAAACAGGAAGTGACGATACGTTACCACATGGAAGTGACGATCCCCAGTGACGATTCCTGTCAGGCTTTGACAGCGGTGTTATTATTCTGGCTCTCCGAGCTCTTATTGTGACAGCACTTGGGGAGGCTTCCGGGCTGTCAAGGCCTGAACAGCTGTGCTGCATTCGCGGTCGTTAGCGGCCGGCTTCTTAAGCCGGCGCCAGCGGCAGCATCTCACAGCAGTATCGTCGTAAGTGTATTGTTGTATTTGGACTGTCTAACATGCAATCCTGTGGGCCCATAAGTGAGCTTTGTTAGCCTTATGCCTCCCAGTATGTATGTTATATTATTGTTTGACTGTTAATAAAGACATCAACGCAACTCTCTGGTGACGGTGTGGCGTCTTATGGTGGCTCGCAAGGGCCACCGCATGACAGTATACTGCTACCAAAGACGGCATTTTAACGGTGGCGCCAACCCGAGACGCCTTTCGCCAGTAAGTTAGCATTTAAGTGGACTTTGCTCTTTCCCTGGCTGGGTACGCTGTGCTGTGGACCCAATGCCGTCACGGAGGGGCCGTGCCAGGAGTCGGAGACACGAGTTGGCGGATGTCCTGGAGTACGTGGACGAGAGACTCATCTCCGCTTCCCTCCTGGACTACGACCGCAGCGTACTCTGGTACCTGGACTGCGCTGAGGACGTGCTCAATCATCTTTCTCCCCACTACGCCGACCACCCAGAATTTGCTGCGAGGAGGGATGACATCGCCGCGCAACGCGAAATACTCCATATGGTGGAGGAGGACTACGGCATGAAGCAGAGGAGGAGGCGTTCCCACTCCTCGCTTTGGGACCGTATTCCTGTCCTCGATCCACTCCAGGAGTTCGTACCATCCGGGGGCCGTCGTAGACGTTGGCGCCACGGCCAAGGGCATCCCCAGCAAGCTCCTGTTCCGGATCCAGTTCCGGGACGCTGGAATGACCCAGTCAACCAGTCAGCTGCCTCTTCGGCATCTTGTCAGGAGGGAATCCCCGCAGCCTCTCTCCCCGGGCCATCTTCCCCTGCTGCCCCAGCAGTGCGCTGTGCCCGGCTCGTCTTGGCTGTCGCCTCCTCCTCTCCGACGCCTCCTTCAGCTGCAGTGGGTGTGAAGAGTCCTGCTTCAGCGAGCCCCGTCCATGGTTCCTTGCGAGCGGCTCCCCTTCGTCCTTCCGGGGGGCCCTCTGACATCATCCAGCAGGAGAAGGAAGGAGCAACGCCCACTACAGCCGGCACCACCCTCCCTTCGGGAGACAGGCAAGTTCAAGTTCACTTCCCTACGTATAATTGTGTTCTGCCTTGTCTGACTCCTGGGGGTGGAGTTCGGGGTTTGCAGCCCCCCGAGTTCCCGCCACTGGCTGTAATTGTCTTACCTGAAGATGCTGCCTCTGTGTCTCTCCTTGCTGAGCGGTCCTTGGCATTAGGCCTACGTCATCGGACGAGGGGGGGGGCCTGCGGCTCTGGGAACAATTCCGGCCCCACAGCCACGTCATGGGAAGAGGAGAAGAGCAGACTGCGGCGTGGAGCTTGAGCCGACGAGGAAGCATCCCCGGGTCTCCACGGAGGAGCAGCCCGAACCGGCGGGTCGAGGGTCCCCTGCCGCCACGCTGTGCGGGTTATCGGCGTGGACGTCAGCACCAGAGGATCTGGCTGCAGAAACCATCATGCCGGCTGTGGAGCTTGACGCAGCTGAGTGGGAGCCCGACGACGAGCTTCTACCCGAACCTGGATCGACGGAGTCCTGGACGGCTCCAGAGCCCGAGTGCAGGCGAGTGTTCTTCTTTGTTTTCCTTTGTATTGTGTTAGAGCATTTTTGCCTGTCTCGCGGGGAGGCAAGCGAGGGGCAGCCGTCTGCTGCGCCCGAACTCGTCTCACTGGGCTCTGGAGCTGCCGGGGATACTGATCCCGGTCCTCTTTTGTCCTCTGAGCCTCTTCACAGTGTCACCGGCTTGGAGGCTGTTGAGTTCGCGGTGCAGGAGGTCCCAAGTTCGGGGGTGGAGGTCGTCGCCGATGCGGTGCCATCCCAGTCGGGGTCTGACGAGGCCCAGTGGGGTCCGATGCGGGAGCAGCTGTGACCCAGCGGGGGTCCGACGTGGGTACAGCTGTGACCCAATCGGGGTCTGATGCAGGCGGAGCTACAACGGCCGCATCGGTATGGGTCGAGGTCGGTGGAGGAGCTGCTGACCCTTCGCCGTCTGACGTGATGTGGGCTCCTCTTCTTCCTGATTATTCCCCTCTCAAGAGCCGCCAGTCTGGGTCGTCATCGCTGGGGGCCATTGGAGGTTGTCTTCTTGCGATTCAGCACTCCTATGCAGTTTCCCTGTCAGGGGGGCCTCTGCACACTATTCCTCTGCGGTTCTGGTGGCTGAGGGATGCAGGACAGCCACCCGAGGGACTGTTTAGCCATTTCGGCACCTTGGGTCGGCCACCCGAAAGATTGTATCTGTTACTGGGCAACCTGGTTCGGCCGCCGGAGGACTTGTCTCTCGGGGCCTGGGACTGGGGCAGGCCGCCTGATCTCGTTCTGTTCCTCGTGACCACCTGCCGGCCATCGGATGCAGGGAGACTGCTGGAACTGTTTCTGTGGTATTTGGTCTCCGCCTGCCACCATTCGTTTGGACTGTATGGTGTGAAGGTCATCGGGGGTAATAAATTGACTGTCCTTGATCATGTTCACAAATTCAGTTATGAAATTCTAAGGCAGGGGTGTCCAACCATGTGCCATGGAGAGCCAAGACCCTGCAGGTTTTACCTCCAACCAGTGTCTTCAACAGCAGATTTCAGTGACCTTCTTCCCACTGATTGCTGATAAGTGAAAACACCTGCTGAAGAGACTGGGTAGAAGAGAAAACCTGCAGGGTCTTGGCTCTCCATGGCACATGGTTGGACACCCCTGTTCTAAGGGACTCCCCATAAGTTGTCATTTTTTGATTTAAGACACTCTAGCGAGTAATTTGGAACTGTTTGTATATTGGTGATTGTGATTTGGTTCTCCTGTGAGATGCGCTACTGTATTTGCAATTTATGTCTGACTTTTACTTTTTTGGGTACATTGGTGACTGTTAAATGGCGACTTTGTGTTTAAGACCATTTTGAAGGTTAATGTTCATTTCCTGAGTTGAACTTTAATACTTCCTACATTCCTCTTCACTGGGCTTTTGGAAAGATGATGCTCCCTTTTGTTTTTGAACCACGTATGGATTGCTATTGTAGTTTTACACACTGTTTAGGTGCTGCTTGACCTCAGTAGCTCCATGCGTATGTTTGGACTAGCGAGCCTTTTTTTCCATCCCCTGTCGAAGGGACTGTAGCATGTTACCATGGTGTTTTTTTTGTTTTGTTTTTTGTCCTGTACATCAGTAGCTCCATGCGTATGTTTGGGTGCCCCGTGTGATTGTAATTCATGCATGCCCTGTTAATAAGTGTCCTGGTTGTTCCGTTGTTTTCTGTTTGAAATGGGATGGGTATGTCAGGGGATGTGTGTTTTCCTTTTTCTTCTGGGGCCTTGTTTCTGTCTGTGCCGCCCCCTCCTTGCCTGCTCCCCCGCCCGCCTGCCCGCCCTGGGGGGGTGGGGGGGTGCTAGGTGTTACTGGGCGCTCGGGAGCTCGCCCTTGAGGGGGAGGTACTGTCATGATCCGAGTGCTATATTATTCGCGCTCGGGCTATACATCATTCCTGTCAAGCTTTGACAGCGGTGTTATTATTCCGGCTCTCCGAGCTCTTATTGTGACAGCGCTCGGGGAGGCTTCCGGGCTGTCAAGGCCTGAACAGCTGTGCTGCATTCGCGGTCGTTAGCGGCCGGCTTCTTAAGCCGGCGCCAGCGGCAGCATCTCGCAGCAGTATCGTCTTAAGTGTATTGTCGTATTTGGACTGTCTAACATGCAATCCTGTGGACCTGTAAGTGAGCTTTGTTAGCCTTATGCCTCCCAGTATGTATGTTATATTATTGTTTGACCGTTAATAAAGGCATCAACGCAACTCTCTGGTGAAGGTGTGGCGTCTTATGGTGGCTCGCGAGGGCCACCGCATGACAAGTCTGGCTCTGTAATTGTTCTGTTTTGTTTTTTTTTTCTGTCCTGTGTTGTATTTGCTTTTTGACTTAAGAGTGTGGTATTTTTGTTTTCGTGCCTGTGTAATTGTGTTTCATGTATTTTGGAGTGGTGGTCTGGTCCTGTAATTGTTCTGTTTTTCTTGCTATCATGTGTTTTGTTTCTCGTATGGTTATTTGAGTATTTTGGGGAATTTTTGATTTATGTTCTGCAGCTGCCGCATGTGTCCTATGGGTATTTGATTTGTGCATATGGGAATGCGGTATTTTTGTCATTGTGCCTGGTATAGTTGTTTTTTTTTCTCCCCTTTTTCTGCCTTGTTTTGATTGTGTTTTTGCTCTAGTGGGTGTTTTTTTATCATGTCTGTGCTACTGTGTTTCATGTACTTTTGTTTTTTTTATGGTTGTCTGTGCCCTGTTGTGTCTTGCAGTTGCCTCATTTGTCCTGTGTATTTGATTTGGGTATATGGTATTTTTTTGTCATCATGTTTTGTATAGTTGTTTTTTTTTGTTTTGTTTTTTTTCTCTTGCCGGGTCTTGATTCTGTTTTGTGTTCTAGCTAGTGTTGTGTTTTTTTTCTGTACCATGTCTTTACTACGTGTTTCATGTATTTTTTTTTGGAGTCTTTTTTTTTCTGATTGTCTGTGCCTGGCTTTGTATAGTTGTTTTTCTTGTTTTTTGCCCCAGTGAGTGTTGTACCTTCTGTTGTCCTGTCTGTGCTACGGTTTCATGTGTTTTTTGAGTGTTTTTTTTTCTTCTCTTTGATGGTCTGTGCTGATTCTCGGCTTTTGTCTCTCTCCCATCCGCCCACCCTGGAGGGGGTGGGGGGGTAGCATGGATGACTATGGGCGTTCTGGAGCCCGCCCTCAGAGGGAGGGTACTGTTACGACCTGAGCGTCGATCTTGTCCGCGCTCGGGCCATGTAGCATCTCTGCCGGCCTTGACAGCTGTGGATTACATTCTGGCTCCACCGGGCTCTTACTGTGACAGCGCTCGGTGGGGTTTCCGGCTGTCAAGGTTGATCAGCTGTTTGGCATCACTGCTCGTTAGCGACCGGCTTTATTAGTGGGCGCTGGCAGCAGTTGATTGCTGGAGTATCGTCGAACAAACCTCGTCAGACCTTTGTGAGACATCCTGTCAAACTTCCCTGGTGTATTATCGTCATGTTCAGGTTCGTGTGTTTATTCTCGTCTTTGTTCATGTTTTAGATCGTAAGTGGCTGGGGTTAGCCTTACGATCCCATGCTCTATGTTTAGTGTATTTTTGCCACAGTGTCTCATAGTTTTGTGTTCACGTCTCATTAACAAAAACACCTTTGCAAAACTCACTGGAGACTTTTGGCGTCTTATGGTGGCCCGCGAGGGTCACCGCATGACAGGCTTGTCTGTCTGTTTGACTGTTAGCAATATTACTCAAAAAGTTATGAACAAATGTTGATGGCATTTGCAGGAAAGCTGCGTAATGGCACAAGGAAGAGATGATTAGATTTTGGTGATGATCTGAGAGTGCATACCTACACCAAGGACCTTGTTTGTATTTGTGCAGCAGGATTACACAAAAAGTACTGGATGAATTTGGACGAAATTTTCACCAGAGGTGGTTCTTGGGCGAGAGAAAAACCCATTACATTTTGGTAATGATTTGAGAATGCATACCTCAGCCTAGGCTCTTTTCTTCTTACAGAGTGTTAACAACAATACTCAAAAAGTACTGGATGGATTTGGTTGAAATTTACACCAGATATGGTTCTTGAACTAGAGACAAACCCATTAAATTTTGTTGATGATTTTTGAATGCATACCTCGGCCAAGGCTCTTATCTTCTCACATTGTGTTAGCAACAATACTCCAAAACTAATGGACAGACTTTGATGCAGTTTTCACCAGAAGTTGCTCTAGACCTTCACACAAACCCATTACATTTGGAGGTGATCCATCAGGGACGGAACATTGCACAGGTTGGGCAAAGGTAGGCGCGCTCTGAGTGCTTTTCTAGTTTGTAATATAGTTACAATTGCTTTAAGATTTTGAGTGAAGAAACTTCGTGTGAATGAAGCGACAAAGATAACACTATAATCAGATTAGAATTTATTATGATTTAATTTTGAGTGTAAAATTATTTGTAAATAAATCATATTCATATTGTAGTTCAGTCTAAACTATAATACATTGGAATTATTGTGTGACCTCTGAAGGAAATGATTTTATGAGGGTTCAAAGTTTCAGAAATAAGCCAGTTGGTATAGATCGTTTTGCCCGTGAAACTACATATGTGCACCACAGTTTCATTGATTTTGGATTTCATTTTTTCATAACTTTGACAGTAAATTTTTTTGAAAATGCCTCAGACTCATAGTGTAGGTCAGTCTGATCATCAATCCATTGGAATTATTGTGTGACTTCTGAAGGAAATGATTTTGTGAGGATCCAGATGTGAAGAAATTAAACCACTCAGTAAAGACTTTATGGACTTTTGTCTGTGATTTACCAATAATTTTGACAGTAGTTATTTCAAAATGCTCCATACTCATCACTCTGAACAACAATCCTTTGAGATTATATCAACTCGCGAGCGAGTTGGCGGATGTCCTGACTGACATTTATAACATCTCCCTGAGTCAGGCCATCGTTCCCAGATGCTTCAAGACCTCTATCATTGTACCGGTGGCAAAGAAACCAGTGGTGTCCTGTTTGAATGACTATCGTCCTGTTGCACTGGCACCAATAGTGATGAAGTGTTTTGAGCGGCTTGTCAAACCACACATTACAGCCTGCCTCCCTGCATCACACGACCCGCTCCAGTTTGCATATCGTTCAAACCGCTCCACGGAGGATGCTATAGTCACCACCCTACACTCTGTCATCACCCACCTGGACCAGAAAGACACCTACGCCAGACTCCTGTACATTGATTTCAGTTCAGCATTCAACACCATTATTCCCCAGAGACTGATGGAGAAACTAGAAAAGCACTCGAAGAGCGCAGACCTCCGTCAAGCGGAGGTCTGCGCATTATCATCTGAGCATTATCATCATAGTTACAATAATAGGTATCATCATCATCATTATCATCATAGTTACAATAATAGGTATCATCATCATCATCATCATCATAATAGTTACAACAATAATAGGTATCATCATCATCGTAGTAATCATCATCGTAGTAACAATAATAGGTATCATCATCATCATGGGCTGCACGGTGGCGCAGTGGTTTAAGCACTGTGACAGCACAGTTTTACCCTCGGCCGGGGGACCGCGGGGATCGTGGGTTCGATCCCAGCCCCCGACCAACAGTGAGCTGTGTGGAGTTTGCATGTTCTCCCCGTGTTGCGCGGGTTTACTCCGGGATTTCTCCGGTTTCCTCCCGCATACCAAAAACATGTAGGTTTAGGGTGCTCGCGCACGCAGCGACCAGCAGCCGGTGGCTTGTCACCAGACTGCAAACCAAATCTACCTACGGGTACAAATAAGGAACAAAAAAAAAAAAAAATCATAGTCATCATCATAGTCATCATAGTCATCATATCATCATCACGATGATGATGATACCTATTATTGTAGTTACGATGATGATCATGATACCTATTATTACAACAAAGAATCCTTTTAATTCCTGTATCCAGACGGTGATCCGGATCATCCCCAAAATTTAATCAGTTCTTCCTTGTACCATTTCCAACAACGCCTGAAAGTTTCATCGAAATCCGTCCAAAACTTTTTGAGTTATCTTGCTAACCAACAGACAGACAAACAGACAGACAAACCCCGGCAAAAACATAACCTCCTGGCAGAGGTAATTACTCCTTCTCAGTCTGAACACCGCCACATGTCTCTGGATCCTGGATTTCCTGACTTAGAGGACCTCGGTCTGTCCGGGTTGGAAACAACATCTCCAAGTCTGTCACGCTGAGTACTGGATCCCCTCAAGGCTGTGTACTCAGTCATCTGTTGTTTACACTTCTAACACACGGCTGTGTATCCAGACACGAGGGGAACCAGATTATTAAGTTTGCAGATGACACCACGGTGGTGGGACTTATCCAGAGGGATGAGGAATCAATGTACAGGGAAGAAGTGAGAGACCTGGAGGGCTGGTGCAGGGACAACAATCTGGTGCTCAACGTGGACAAAATGAAGGAGGTGATTATCGACTTCCGGCGGTCACAGCCTGAGCACGCCCCCCTCAGCATCGGCGGTCGTTTAGTGGAGAGAGTAGAGAACATCAAGTTCCTCGGAGTGCAGATCTCACAGGACCTGACCTGGAGCAAGAATTCCTTGGAGATCAGGAAGCGGGCTCAGCAGAGACTGCACTTCTTGAGGAAACTCAAACAGGCCTCTCTCCCCATCTGCATCCTCAGGACCTTCTACAGAGGTGTGGTGGAGAGTGTTCTGACGTACTGCATTGCTACATGGTACTCCAGCTGCAGTATGTCAGACAAAAAAGCCCTGCAGAGGATAGTCAAGGGGCTGAGAGGGTAATTGGAGTCTCCCTCCCCTCTGTCCAAGAACTTTTTCAGAACCGTTGTAGGAGCAGGGCACTGAACATTGTCAAGGACTGTTCTTACCCTCTGCATAAACACTTTGAACTTCTTCCATCTGGTAAACGATTCCGGAGCATCAGAGGCAGAACCACCAGACTGATCAACAGCTTCCTTCCACAAGCTGTCAGGATGCTGAACAGTTGACCCGGAATCTCTCATACACACTACTGCACCTACGGACATTTTGTATATTATAGTTAGTTATTTCCCCCCCCCCCAAGTATGTCTCAGGGATGTGTGAATGGATGGGGGGGTGGGGGTGGGGGAGCTATGTGGGAATGTGTCTTAAATCTTGCTGCTTCTTATATGGATGCCGAGAGAAACGCAATTTCATCTTGCCTGCACTACAGTTGTATGTACAGCAATATGACAATAAAGTTTGATTTGATTTGATTTTGATCATGACCCACTAAGGAAATGATTTTATTAAGGTTTAAACAAGAGGAAATTTAAAAAACTGACAGACCAACTGTTTACATCCAGTTACAAGCCTTCAATATCCCCACTGAGAGTTTGGAACATTTATTTTTTATGTGAGGTTCTCAGTGGTTTTTGGAATGATGTGCAAGGTTGGCTTCATTCCAAGAACATTATTACTTCTCCCTTTTTCATTCCAAGAATATTATTATTTCTCCTTTAGCAGACACCACTATATTGTTTGGATTAAATTGTGAAAACAAGAAATTAGAATCAATGACAAACAATTTGATTTTAACTTAACATTTTATTCATAAATGTTGATTTTTTAAAAAAAACAAAAAAAAACTAAACCTCAGATAAACCACTGGCAAAATTATTTCTTTTTATTTTTGTACATCACTAAAACTTGTTAAAAATATGCACACTTTTAAGTTATATGCAACATTTGAAGTGTTTGGTTTAGTTTAATAAGGTCTATATTATTTATCTATAAAGATACCTCTTGTCTTTGTTATTTTTGTCTGAGGTTTTTTCCCCCTTTTCTCTTGTTGAATGTTGTTTGTGCTTTTGTTCAGTTTTTTGTACTGTGCCCTTTTGGTTTGTAATTTTTGTTTATGACAAAACTTATTTGTACTTTGAAAACTGTTAATAAAACACTTTGAATTTTTTAAAAAAGTTACAAGCGTTCATTTTTGCCTCTACCGTAATGTCTAAAATAGACACGCGTGATACTATTACGTATTAGGGGCTCACACAAGAAAAGGAGCAGATGGCTGTGATGAAACAGGCTTTATTGACACATACCCTTCACCACAGACAGGAGGGGAGGTCATTCCCACAGACTTCCGTCTCACTTAGGGTTGCACAAACACATGATCAGTCTCGTTCTGATTCTACCTACAACACTGCTGGGTCATTATAACTGCGTTATAATGACCCAGCAATATTAATGACACAGTAATAACATTTTAACACACATGAATATAACGTCCTCTGCTGGCAAAGCATGCCGGGGAAAATCTCCGCCCCCCTTGTCACAGCCCTGACGTTACACTGTCCCCCCTTGGACTGGTTTTTGTCCCCAAAATAATAAAAGTCCAACTCAAAAGTCCAACACGAATCTGTCCAGGTGTCGGGGCGGCCTCCGTTGTCGATGACCAGCATGTACAGGCCCGCTAGTGTTCATCCGTGCTTCGGTCGGAGTATCTGGTCGGGGTGAAGGCTCCGGCTCGAACACCAGCGGGGCACATGGCTGGTACGGGGCGAGACGGTCATGGTGGAGTACCACGACCCGATCTCTTTTCTTTAGCCTCACCCTGTACACCACATCCGACAGTCTCTGTAGAACCACGCACAGTCCTGACCAATGGTTCACCAGTTTTGGTGACCGTCCCCCTTTTCGCTCCGGGCGGAAAACCCAGACTCGATCTCCTGGTGCAAAGTTCCTCCCCTGGCAGCAGGAGTCATATGCCCGCTTCTGCCGACTCCCCACCGCTGCCAGGGCCTCCCAGGCGGGCCGTTGGCCCGCGTTCAGCCACTGCCGAACCCGAGAAATGACCGGATCTCTGTCCTGCTCGCTCTGCAGCTGCTGCTCGCCGAGGGCCTCTGTGACTTCATTGCTGGGGGGAGCTGCCTGATTATCCGAGGGGAACTGTGTGCCGCTGTGTTATTCCTGCTCAGAGTGGTCCGGAGAGCAGCAGCCCGTGGGAAGGCCTGGTCTCGATCCTCTGCCCGCTGGCAGTGATGACAGTCCAACAGCTCCCACAGCTGGCGTTTGTGTCCCGATTCCAGCCTACTGCAGCTCTGTTGGAACAATTCCTCGACCGCCTGTTGCGTTTCTGCTGACACATTGACCCGCTCCGCTGTGATCCTCCCCCTTGCTGTCTCTATCTGTGATCGTGCTCCCTCTGCTCGTGCTGGTGGCGCCGTTGTGTCCAGTTCTTGCGGTGACCTGCCCGGTTCGGTCTGTCCTAGTAGTCCCTTGATCACGCAGGCCTCTGGGTTCCTCCTCTGGATCCCGCTGCAGAAGCATGATGGTCTGAGTTCCCAGCAGGAGGGACAGTCTGGCGGTGTCAATTTTCGCGCCCCACGCTGCGAGCAGATCGAGTCCAATAATGCAGGGGTCTTCGATGTCAGCCAGCCAGAACGGGTGGTTTGTGTTCTGGCCGGCCACCCCCACCACAAGAACTCTTCGCCCTTCCAATCTGGTGCGCTCACCGGTAGCTGTGGTGACATAGTGCCCAGTGGGTTCCCACCCCTGCAGTGCTGTCTCATCCGTGCCTGGCAGCACACCAGGTCGGACCAAGGATATGGTAGAACCGGTGTTGATCAGGGCCCGGATTGGCGTGTTGTCCAGGCTGCACTGTAGGTACATCCCTGGCGAGTGTCCAATTTGGCCCACACACGGCGACAGCTCATCATTTTGTCGTGGGGTGGGTGCAGGGCAGTACCGCGTGATGTGTCCTGGCTCCCCGCAGCGGAAGCACCCTTCCTCGTGACGCCATGGCCATCTTCTCCGTGGGCGTGCCGCAGTGATCTGGAAGGCTCTCTGTCTCGGTGCTGATGCATCAGCTGTACAATCCATTAGCGGTTCCACCTGCTCCGCTTCTGCCACAGCCATCTCCCAGCTGCTCGCGGCGTGAATCTGGATGTGGCTCTGGAGCTGGGCCGGGTGGAGACCCCGGATGAAGTTCCGGAGGGCGAGCTTCTCCACTACTTCTGGCTCGAAATCCGGGTAGCTGTGCCGTGTCAGCACCCATATGTCCACTGCGTAGACTCCCAGGCTCTCCCCACTGCCTCGCTGGCAGCTGGCCAGCTGTTCCTCTGCGTGCTCAGTGTTGGCTGCTCTCCCAAACCGCCTCTGGAGCGCTCCTTGTAGCGCTGGCCAGCTGCAGCATTCCTTGGGCCGGAGGTTGGTCAGCGTGCGGAGAGCCCTTCCCTCCAGGGCCAGCGCGACCTGCACGGTGGTCTCTTCGGGTGGCCAGCCGTTCAGCGCAGCAGCCAGCTCAACCTGGACCAGGTAGTTGTCCAGCAGGGTTTCACCATTGAAGCGGGGAATCTTGGCCCACTGTCGGATGGATGGGACGGTCGCCTCTCGGTCGATCGCTGCTCCTGGTCACTGTGGAATCGCCGGCCCATCCTGCCCTGAAGAGGGCGGGGAGCGGGGCTGGTTTGCTCTGCTCAGCCCCCCCTGCCTTGAAAAAGGCAGAAGGCGGGGTACGCTGGTCCCGTCGGGTCTGCTGCTCCGTTCATCCATGCAAGGAACTCCAGGGGTCGGTGTCTCAGCTCTGTTGTCCATTCCCAGCTGAGTGATGAATCGCTCCAGCTGCTGGATCTCTGCTCTGATCCTGGCTTCCATCTGCTCCATTTCCCACTCCTGACACCAGCGTGACGTATTAGGGGTCCACATAAGAAAGGAGCAGATGGCTGCGATGAAACAGGCTTTATTGAAACACAACAACACTGAACACAGACAGGAGGGGAGGTCATTCTCCAGACCTCCGTTTCAATAAGGGTTGCACAAACACATGATCAGTCTTGTTCTGATCCTACCTCCAACACAATATAATGACACAGTAATAACATTTTAACACACATGAATATAACGTCCTCTGCTGGCAAAGCATGCCGGGGAAAAGCCCCGCCCCGCTTAACACAGCCCCGACGTTACAATACTTTAATGCCGCGGCTGGCTTGACCGTCTCTTTGCGATCGATGGGCCACTTGACTGGAGTGCTGACCCGGTGTTCTATAATTCTGTGTTACTTATCACTTATACGCTACCCTGCGTCTTTGCACATGCGCAGACTCGTGTACATAAACTCCGTTTCCATGCCCATCATTTCACACTACTGTTAATGTCAAACTTTGGAAAGTTCCTGTACAGTATGTAAAATTGTCTGGTAAAGTTGCGTTTTGTCTCTACAGCTACCGTTGCTACCGATAAGCAATGGTAGCTGTTTTTGACAAAGTAGCATAAATCGATGGACTCTGCTGTTGATCGGCATTACTGGTAGCATTTTTTGATAAAGCAGCACAAATCGTGAAATTGTGAAAATGTGCTTATACGTGTACAAGCACATTTTCAGTCCAGTGATTTATAAAGTGATTCATAATTTCCTAAAGCCTCATTCAGAACATTATAGTCCCACATAGGGCTGTCTACTCGTTCATCACCGATCTCATGAATGCGCAGAACGATGCTTCGAGGTATCAAAAAATGACAATTTCAATGCATTTCTATGGCAATGTTAGCTAAATTTAAATAAAGAAAATGTTGAAATGTTGTGCAACTGGCTCATGTAGCCATCACCATCTTCTGAAAGATGGTGTGGCAATCACGGACACAAGGTTTTTAGATTCACATCGGCCAACAGAGATTACTGACGGAGGACTTTGTGGGCTGCCTCTTCATATGAGTTGATTTGAGTCACGTCTCCGTCTGGCCACAAATGGAGAATGCTCCTGCTGCAGGTATGTCTGTTTACCAAACTATGACTCTTATTTATCATTAAACATAACGTGCCTACACTTAGTTAATGTGAACATGTGAAAAAAATCCCGAATTTGCATCACAGGGAGTTTTAGCTAAAATAGCGTTAGCATAGAAACGCGTTGGCTCAGTAGGAATATTAATTCTAATTTGAGCTGCTAATCAGCCTCAGGATAAACGTATCAACACTGCAATTAAACTAGTTTAAAAATGAGACACTCACCTGCTGACAAATGGACCGAAGCTCTGTAGAGCTGAAACGAAGTGTCGGGATTAACAGGGCGAACGAGTGGAAACAAACAGGCTGTTTTTCCTCTGAGCTCCAGTGGATAAATTTTGCAAACCTAAACATGACGGCTTCTGGGGAATTTCTACAGCAGATACAATTTATTTTCTATTATTGGAGTGTTCTGCCAACGTACAGCCAAGCTGGTGCATTTATTTGTTGTTACAAATATCAGTAGATATTGTTTCTGAACACTGATTAATCATTCTTCCACATACTGGCTGGTAGATGGTCGGGACACTTTTTGAGATCACAACTTTAAAGGTTTTGATTATATCTGAGCCGATCTTGCAGTGCAAGATCGTCCTAATATTGATATGCTGTATTGCTTCAATGGTAAACTGCCAGTTTTTCTTACCTCCAAACTTTCCCAGGTTTGCATTCACATGAAAATACCCGGACGTGTAGACAGCCCTATGTTATGATCTCCCCGACGCTTTTATGCAGCACACGGAGAGGGGTAGAAAGAAGGACTTACGTGCAGGGTTACACCACAACACATTTATTAAAGTAATGACAAACAGTTCCAAAAAAGGTCCAGCCGAACCATAATGGCATCCCAGAGCCGACATCGCTCAGAGGACGCAGGAGAATCACAGCTAATGTGGAAGTGGCTAACGCGTAGTGGCACACAGTAGCACAAAGACGAAAATGATGATTCACAATGATCCAGCAATGCGTGACTGGCAAAGAGCTGCTTAAGTACACGCATTGCTGGCAGGGAGAGATTAGGCACACCTGGGTGAGGAGCAGGAAAGGTGATTAACGGGAATGGGAATCAGCTGGCAGTAATGAGAGGGGGGCATGATCGGACTGGCAGACAGTCAGACAGCGCCCAAAGCCAAAGAGGGCTGCCTCACAGCTGCCGGCCAGAAAGCAGTGGCTAAGGGTAAGGAAAAACACAAGACAACATAATACACAGATACACGGGACCAGAGGAAGGAAGGAAACCAAGCCGGCTCGGCTCCTGACAGAGCCCCCCTCTCAAGGGGTGGATACCCAGACACCCAAGATAACATCCCGAGGACCCCCCCCCCCAGCAGGAACAACAGCAACAATAACCCCAGGGTGGGAGGCGGGGGGGGGGGGACAGGTCAGGAGGGAACAAAAACAACCCCACCCAGGCCCACAACAGGAAAAACACTACCCCCACCCCGAGTCCACAGGCGTTGGGGCTCAGGAAGCCACTCAGAGTCCCAGGCTCAGCAGAAGGTCAGGTGGACGGAGTCAGGCGGCCTGCTGGGCAACAGGGGCCACCTGACCTGAAGACTCTGTCCCTCTGGCGGTTGGCCAGTGCTGTAAAGCTACCAGGGCCTGCAGGATGAAACAGGAGGCGGCCTGCCCACCGGGAGGCTCACTGGTGGTTGACCGGACCATAGGGAGGGAACCCCCACGGCATCAGACAGGGAGGAGAAGGGGGCCACGGCGTCCTCAGCCTGACCCGCAGCACCCTCGGTGGTCCCGGCTTGGGACACAGCTGCACCTGCGGTGGACCCCGACCAGGCCAACGCTGCACTCGCGGTGGACCCCGACTGGGCCAATACTGCACCCGCGGTGGCTCCCGGCTGCGATCCCACGCCCCCTTGCAGCAGTACTGGGTGGGAGCACTGATGAAGTGGGTAGGAATGGACATTCTGGGCACTTTCCCGACCACGGACAGGGGGAACCACTACGTGCTGGTCGCAATGGATTATTTCACCAAATGGCCAGAGGCGTATGCAGTCCCTGATCAGAGCGCCGCCACCACAGCATCAAAACTGGTGGATGAGATGTTCTGTCAGTTTGGCGCACTGGAGGAGCTGCACAGCGATCAGGGTCGGAACTTTGAGGCAGAGGTCTTTGGGGAGGTCTGCAAGCGGCTGGGCATCCGGAAGACCTGGACCACCCCGCTGCATTCTCAGAGTGACGGCCTGGTCGAACGATTCAATCAGACCCTTACCACCCAGCTCACTGTCCTAGTGGACCAGCGACAGCGAGACTGGGACCTGCATCTGCCCTTTGTTCTGTGGGCGTACCGGATGGCAGCATTCACCTGGTATCCACCTGGTGCACTCTTGCAGCGCTGATGTTTGGACGTGAGCTGCGCACACCGGTGGATTTGGTAACCCCCCCCCCCGGAGCCAGAGGTGGAGGGCAAACCGGGGTTGGATTATTTGTTTTGCTTGAAAGAACGTCTCCACATGGTGCACGGACTGGTTCAGGAGGCCCTGGCAGCGGCGGGGAGCCAGCAGAAGCGGGCATATGACTCCCGCTGCCAGGGGAGGGACTTTGCACCAGGAGATCGAGTCTGGGTTTTCTGCCCAGAGCAAAAAAGGATGGAGACACCCTACAAGTACCTTGGTGTTAATCTGAACAATAAACTAGACTGGTCACACAATACCGACGCACTCTACAAGAAGGGACAGTGCAGGCTGTTCCTACTGAGGAGACTCAGGTCTTTTGGTGTACAAGGGGCGCTGCTGAAGTCATTCTATGACACGGTGGTAGCATCAGCCATCACTTTTGGAGTGGTCTGCTGGGGCAGTGGCATTATGGCAGCCGATAGGAAGAGACTGAACAAACTGATCAAGAAAGCTAGCTCCGTCCTTGGGCAGCGCCTTGATCCGGTGGAGGAGATAGGAGAGAGAAGGGTGGTGGCTAAACTGTCATCTCTGCTGGAGTCCGAGTCCCACCCTATGCAGGATATACTGAACGCACTGAGGAGCTCATTTAGCAGTAGACTACATCATCCTAGGTGCACAACCGAGAGGTTTTGCAGGTCCTTCCTACCTACGGCTGTCAGACTGTACAACCTAAGCAGGGCTGCTCGCAGAGATAGCAAAAAAACGTGACGACCTAATAGTATTGAATGCAAAAGACGCAACAGACTTACACAAATGGTTCCTTCCAGTATACAACTAGGAAAATACCGGTAGCTACGGAGAGTGACAATATGTATGTATATGGGTACATATTCATACTATGTAGGATAACTAAGTAGACGGTTATGCTGTTTATTCCATCTTGCTACAATGCTCCGCACTGTGTTTATATATTTATATTGTAACGTTGGGGCCATGTTAAGGGGGGCAGGGATTTCCCAGCATGCTTTGCTAGTTGGAAACGTTACTGTGTGTGTGTGTATTAAATGTGTTATTACTGAGTTATTATACTGCTGTGTCATTAGAATGACCCAGCAGTGTTTATAGGCAGGATTAGGGCAAGATGTATCATGTGTGTGTAACCATGATTGAAATGGAGGTCTGGGAGAATGACCCCCCCTCCTGTCTGTGCTCAGTTGTGGGGGTTGGGGTTGGGTGTGTGAATAAGGCCTGTTTGTCACAACCATCTGCTTCTCTTCTTTGTGGAACCCCGCAAATGTCACAATATATTTATATGTACATATGTATATTCACTGTTCTTATTTATATTTTTCGTATCTGTTAATTATTTATATGGATTATAAATAATCCATATTTATACATCCATATTTATATGGATTATAAAATAACTATTTATATGGATGCCAAGAGAAACGCAATTTCATCTTGCCTGCACTACAGTTGTATGTACAGCAATATGACAATAAAGTTTGATTGATTGATTAGATTGTTGCTCTGAGTGTTGCTATCTCTGTGCTGTTGCAATCCTGGAATTTCCCCATTGTGGGACTAATAAAGGCTTATCTTATCTTATCTTATCTTAAAAGGGGGACTGTCACCAAAACTGGCGAGTCATTGGTCAGGACCATATGAGGTCTTACAGCGACTGTTGGATGTGGTGTACAGGGTGAGGCTGCAGAAAAGAGATCGGGTCATGGTTCTCCACTGTGACCGTCTCGCCCCGTACCAGCCATCTGCCCCGCAGGTGGTTGAGCCGGAGCCCCGACCAGATACTGTGACCGAGGCACAGGTGAACACTCGCGGGCCTGTACGTGCTGGTCATCGACAACGGAGGCCGCCCCGACACCTGGACAGATCCGTGTTGAATTTTTGAGCTGGACTTTTATTATTCTGGGGACAGAAACCAGTCTGGGGGAGGGGGGGGGGGGTAGTGTAAGTTCGGGGCTGTGTTAAGGGGGCGGGGATTTTCCCAGCATGCTTTGGCAGCAGAGGATTCAGAGGCTGTTATCACTCATGTGTTCTAAGTGTTATTGCTGTGTCACTATAACTGTGTTATAATGACACAGCAGTGTTATAAGAAGAGTCAGAGCAGTGATGATCACGCGTTTGTGTCTCCGTCAGTGAGACGGGGGGGTCTGGGTGAATGAACCCCCTGCTGTCTGTGTTGAGGGGGTGTCTTTAAATAAAGCCTGTGTCGTCACAGTCATCTCTCACCCTCACTACGTCACAATATGTAGAGATTTATGTAGATATTCTGTTACACTTCCTGATGACCGTGAAAGTCTTTCCAACAGTTTTGCATAAATTCTTGTTGTTCTCCTCCTTCGTGTTTAAAAGTCAGTCTTGTTGTTGTTCCCCTTCTTCACGTTTAATTTTGCTGTTGCAGTGTCAGACTACTGCCGCCTACTGGCTGGAGAATGGCATGTTCTGTTAATTATTCCCGTGTTTGAATGCAGGTTTTATTATATACAGATGAAGTAAAAACTTCCAAATTATATAATCTAGAATCCTTCACTGAAATTTGAACCCTTCAGCTGCCAGGAATAGCCCGCATTACGAAACTGCCCCCGGTACTGATGTCAGCACCGACAGAGGATGACGCCACACCTGCAATCAGTTTGGACATTAATTAAAACCTGAATATAGAAACGAGACCGCAGCTTTGCAGGAATGTCACTGCATGATCATGTGTGTGTTCGCCTGCCTCTGAATGAGTTTGCTGGAGTAATTTGGGGGTTTTATGCAGTATGTGGGATGATCTGAATGAGGCTTTAGGAAATTATGAATCACTTTATAAATCACTGGACTGAAAATGTACTTGGACATGTACAGACTGGATCCTGGGGTCCACTTGGGTGCTGACTTGCTCAGGGGTTCACTCGACCTGATCTCAGTTGAGCTAGCACAGGCTAATAGCGGTTGCAAGTTTATGAGCTTTTACTGCACATAAACAAAAGCCAGCGAAATAAAACAAGATCACAGACTAGACAATCAACCTGTTAAATTAAGTGGTAAAATGACCAAAACAACGGCCCTTCATTAACTCCGGGATTATTAAGCAGACACTCCGTGAAATGAATGGTGGTCTGGAACTATTCGCCTCTCCATGACCCATGTGACTTCCGAAGTCTACTGGATTGTCGCAACTCTTATACAGTTCTGGACTAACCTTTTGGGGGCAGCCTGGGATTTGTAGTCCCTTAAACATACCCGGAAGAAAACCCGCTGTAACGACGCTGCGTGCGGCCCATTGGTCAGAAGGGATGCTGGGCTTTCACCGCCAGTCCAGTCACGGAGTACCGCCATAATCAAAATACTGTAACGTCTGTTCGCTGTGGTGTTTGTCTTCATGTAGAGAAACATGAAAGAAATGTCCCTCCGAGCAGACTGCGGGTGTGGTAAATTGTCAGCCTCCGCAGTGTAGACTAGACTGGACTGTTTTTCCGTGTTCGGCGCTGACGGAAGCAGCTCTGAATGCCAGACTAGCGTGGCTAGCTAGCGTTAGCGGCAGCTGCGTGACGTGGCGGCGGTGCCGTCGGGGTTTGCCTTCCGTTCACGGCGCCGCTGGCTCCGCCACAACAGCATGAGCTTCCCGGTGAACCTGCAGGCTCTGCCGTGTGGAGTGTTGGAGAGCGTTTTTACCCCGGACAACGTGAGAGGAAGGTGAGTTTGAACGTGAGGAGCGCCGGTGCCGGCGGGGCCCGTTGCTGTGACAACGGCTGCAGGTGACGCACTGCTGCAGACTGCAGAACCCGTTTTCACTTTGGCAGTGGCTGCATTCTTGCTATACACACTCAAATGTGATTGTCCAGTACGTTCTATCAATGCCGTATCTTAATGGGAGCAGGCTGCAGGTACGGAAATCTGAGGCATTGTTTTCTAATTAATAACCACTTCTTACCTCTGTAACCTTAACCAGCAACCAGGTCATCAGGCTGACCTCTTCATTTTAGTCTAAATCCCATCTCGTGTCAAAGCGGTGTGGGCGTGGCGGCGGCAGCGGGATGTGAACCACCGACCCTCCGGGCAGACGTGGCACACGGCTCCTCTACCCTTAGGAGTGTCTGTTGGTACGGAAGCTGTACCCTTATATGACATGTCTGTTGGTGCAGATGAGTTGCCAGGCTGACGGAACCTTTTCCGATGGACTCCAGCCCGCTGCGGTGGACCTCCGGGCGCCGGGTCGGGTCCTGCTCTGCCACCACGGCCACATATTCGCTGCACATGAGGTGGGATTTAAAATTAAAAGGTTAACCAGATGATTCGGGTGAGGTTAAAAAGAGAGTAAATTAATATTAATTCAAAAACTGGAACAAATACAAGGCTGCCTACTAGGGCTGGGAATCATCACTGATCTCCAGAATCGACTCAGTTCAGATTGTTGAGGTTCTGACTCAGTTCAGTTCTGATTCCATCTGATCAGGATTCAGTCAGGGAAATTACCACTCAGCTCAAAAATCTTAGAGACACTGCAGACTGTAGCAGGAATACTCCAACTTTAATACATAAATGATCACATGAAGAACTGACCCCAAATCAGTTACAATAATGAACTTTTTATGATTTAACTTATGATTTCACAAAGTGCTAGCAAGTGCCTTGTTTAGTGCAGAGTAGGGGTGGGACAAACGATCGATTCAGTGATGGATCGCGATACTTGACACTGACGATGATGCACCGATCCCTAAACGCATGGATCCATCATTTATTAATGATGTATATTCATGTAAATGTTGCATACTCTCTTGGATATTCAACCAATTGCATTTTCAGTCCACTAGATGGTGCAAAGCAAGCACCCAGTCAGGTGAAGTCATCGCTTGTCTTGGAGGTTTGCAGCCAGCTTTGAAAGTTAGGAAGCAGTTAGTTGAAATATCGGGTTTTTTTGGATTTGATAACAAAGATGGAAGACCTTGATATGACACATAACCCACAAGATCCACATGAAAAAAACCTCACACAGGCCAGCACATGTCTCCAAACAGCGCCGGCAATGGCTAAACTAAAAACACACTGACATGGAGCTCGTAAACAGCGCTCTGATAGGGCTTTTCCACCAAACCGGTTCCAGTGCTTAACTGGAGCCAGAGCCTGATTAGCACCAGTTCTTTGATTTTCCACTGACTAAAGCACCAGCTCCAGGCTCTCTAAAGTGGGGCTATCATGGCCCCAACTCCTAGCTGGGCCAGCGGCAGCACCAGTTTACGTCGGTTACGTCCACAGCCATGGGCGTGGTTAACTGACCAGCTTCAGAACATTACTGACCGCCATGTTGCTTTCCAAACAGCCGAGCAAGCAACGGATTCCAAAAGCAAACAGATTTGGAGCGAAGACGAGACACATTTCTTGGCTCTGTGGACATGAGCAGAAGATCAGCTGGAGGGGGCCACTCATGTGATGAACTGTTTTGGAGGACAGGCCAGCCGGACCATGGTCACTGCCGTGGTTTAGTCCGTACAACAAACTGCTCAAAACACACTGGTAAGTGTACCGTCTTTAAAATGTCAAAAGTTAACAAATGTATACATATATATCCGCTTGTATTGATATGTAACGGCCAAAGTGCGGATATTTTTTTACTCACTCTTGTGCCTATAGTATTTTCGGTCAGCTATGCTAACAAGCTAACAGTGTTTTTACCACGAACGTTTCTCCTCGCCATAAATGCGTGTTTGAGAAACAAGAACAAAAATCTTAGCGTCTTACAGAATACTTTTTTTATAAAGACATCCAGCGCAAAATACGTTTTCTGTGGCATCAGTACTGTGTATGAATGGGTGCTTTTTTTTGTTTTTTTTTTTGTTACTTATTTGTACCTGTAGGTAGACTTGGTTTGCAGTCTGGTGACAAGCCACCGGCTGCTGGTCGCTGCATACGCAAGCGCCCTAAACCTACATGTTTTTGGTATGCGGGAGGAAACCGGAGAAATCCCGGAGTAAACCCACGCAACACGGGGAGAACATGCAAACTCCACACAGATCACTGTTGGTCGGGGGCTGGGATCGAACCCACGGTCTCATGATCCCCGCGATCCCCTGGCCAAGGGTAAAACTGTGCTGCCACAGTGCTAAACCACTGCGCCACCGTGCAGCCCTTGTGTTGTGTTATGGGAGATTTTTCTACCAGACATTAGTAACGTCGTCTTTTTTACTATTTTGGTAATATTTCCATAATCTTGGGCCATTTTAAAAAAAATTCACTCGTTTAATTGTGTGTTGTGTAGCTGTGTTTTATCTATTCCTTCTCTTACGTTATTGCGCAGTAGCCTGGTGGAGCTCCTACAGTGTCGTCGTACTGTACAACTGAACAGTGACAGTGAAGCCTGTTCTGTTCCTCTATTCCATAATCAGACCTGTAAGCTCTGCTAACATTGATATTGAATAAAATTGTCTTCTATGTCTGCACATTTAATGGAAGGCTTAAGTTGGACACTACACAAACTAAAACACTTTTGTATCTACAGATGTATCACAGCTGGATGATGAGGGAGAAGCAGCCAGACCTGTGGTGTCCAGCTCACCTTCACCAGCTCCAAGCTTGTCCTCCTTCTGCTCTTCCTTCTCATCAGACCAGAGTAGGTCATATATGTTCAGCTCATGACCCAGTCACACAAAAGACGGAGGGAATTAAACCAATGATACACTTGAACTGAATGTTGTGACGCCACTGACAGTAAATGGATGTTGAACAGACACATTCAATCTTGTACTGACGATTCCTGCGTTTTTCAGTGTGTGGTTATTTTATATTGCTTCTTATTTTTGTCCTTTAAAACAGGGAAACAGAACCGGGACGCAAACATGGACCTCCTTCTAGACTCCCCGGAGAGGTCAGAGGAGAGCCAGCAGGAGCAGAGCAGGAGGGAGGAGCAGCTGACCTCCGCTTTGCTGCAAAGCATCCAGAAGATGGAGGACAGGACCAACACCCTTGTTGGACTGATGGGACACGTTGTGTCTGTGCTTGAGGGACTGCAGACAAAGTCACTATCACAGCACTGATATTTCTAGCTGTGTGGACATAATATTTCATCTGCAGCAGTCTGAACTTTTTGCTCATTTTGTAAATAAAAGCTTTTTCCTTCAGTGTTTTTCTGCTTCTACATTAATTGTTTTCCTCACACCAAACATGCATGAAATGTAAAGCTGTTTAGGACAAACAATGCAAGTCACTATAACATTGTAGTGGTGGGAAGTGAAAGTACAAGTAGTGAATTACTGCAAGTTCATTTTTTTCAGGTATTGGACAATATATCAGGTATTTGTGGACTTACTCATATTTTTTGACAACTTTTTCACATTTTCTAAAGAAGCAGCAGCAACAAACTTTAAATCGATGAACTTTTTGTGTGGAAAATGTTGCAAGTTGCCAGCTTCAAAAATGATGAGTTTATCTTGTTTTGACAACGTCCCACATGACATTCTTCAGCTCTGGACAAGATCATTTTTGAGGAAAGAACTTTGAACTTTTACACTTTCCAGTCTGTCTCTTGTTCCCCCGACATGAATAAAAACTGGAATCAGTACTTTAACCAGAATAGATGACACACAAGTACAGAAGGGTGAACCTTTAACAACTCCGTAAATGTGCCTATAAAATGTATACATACTCCATAAATACACTAAAACAGAGTCCACTGAGGACTGACTGTCAGCTGAATGTTTTATTCATTATTTTGAACTACTTCACATGTTATATTTTATAAATGATATGGCAGGCATTAAACAGGTTACTGCTCCCCACTGTTAAAATCCTCGTGGAGTTTGCATGTTCTCCCCGTGTCTGCGTGGGTTTACTCCGGGATTTCTCCGGTTTCCTCCCACAGACCAAAAACATGCAGGTTAGGTTAACTGGCATCAAACTGGGGATCCTAAATTGTCCTTAGGTGTGACTGTGAGAGTGAATGGTTGTCTGTCTCTCTGTGTTGGCCCTGTGATGGACTGGTGATCTGTCCAGGGTGGACCCTGCCTCTCACCCTAAGATGCTGGGATAGGCTCCAGCCCCCCGTGACTTGAAAAGGATTAAGCAGAAGAAGATGGATGGATGTTAAAATCCTCCATCAAAGCTGCCCTGATGTCCTTCTCCTCTGGCCTGGTCAGTAGTGGGTGAACTGGAGGCTGACTGTGATCAGGTGTGTCTGGAGTCCAGACTTGTCACCATGTTCCTCACAAATATTATCACGTATGCAGCAGCTGAGCACCATGTTCTTGCTCCGCTCCAGTCTGCAGTCATTCCTTGTCAGGATGGACCTCCATCGTCCTTTCAAGCAGCCGAAAGCCTTTCCACAACTGAACGTGCACGGCTTATCCGGTAGTTGCAGTTACGTTGTTCAGGGGTAAGTCTGCCTGTGTCCAAAAAGGCTTTCATCAGCCACTTGTGCGTGGGATCAGCTGGGTGGTGAAATCCGGTGTCGTGCCAAAAAGTGGTCCCCGTCTACAGGAGTCCGGAGCGCCGCGCGCTACAGGTGGGCCGCCTGGTCTCAGTCCACCTACGATGTGTCTAAATGTTCTGAGGTTTTATCGCGTCTGAAAAATTACAGTGTCGGACAAAGTGTTGCAGTTTGGAAAACAACGTATAGAATTTATCTGATTGCAATATTTTTGTGCAAAAACATCATTGGCAATACATAGAATATATATTTATACAGTATCTTCATGTATATATGCAGTAAATCTGCATTTTTCCATGTAACCTTGTGACTGCATTATTTTAATTGCTTTTAATCTGAGATCAAGTTTGTTTAGGGTTCAAAATGCATCATAAGTGTTAAATATATCTTGTTATACTAACTAAGTACTGTTTATCTGTTGAAATATATATTTAACAGCTAATATAAACCCATAACAATATGGCCCCTGGCGATTATTTTTTGGGCAGCTGATCACTTTTTGTCTTGACAGAGACAGGCGACCTCCGTCTCGTAATGCGCCGTAACGCCACCTATTACAGAACTGACATAAATATTAGGTTTAAAGGTGTAGTCAATGCTCGCGCTACAGACTCGCTCTAACAACGGCTGATAACTGAAATATTGATAATTATCGGTCTCCTTAAACGTAGCCGCCGTTCTCTGCCATTAAGAATAAAACTGTTTTGGATGGTAATACAGGTTTGAAATAATAAAAGCAGCGCTCCCAAAGAGACAACAAGCTCCTCATGTTGACAAGCTAGCGCTGCTACTTCTTCTTCTGTGGTGTTGTGCGGGGCTGCATAAAGGCGCTTCACACTATGTAATGACGTAGCCCTGACGTAATCCCCGACTAGCTCCATATCGGAGGAAAACCAGCTGGTTCTTATGAGGCACTACAGTTGATCTGGTTAAGCACTGGCACCAGCCCCAGAACCAAACTAGCACTGGCTCTTATTTTGGTGGAAATGAGCCCTGAGAGTAACTGTTTATTTATGAAGCACTTTTCAGAGACATATAGTAGGGGTGGGAATCGCCAGGGACCTCGTGATTCGTTTCAGATCATGATTCTTGGGTCATGATTGGATTTTTGTTTTTGCAGCTCTGCTGTGTGGACGTCCACCGCACATCAAAGGCTTGGGGTGTTGTGGTGAGGGCCTTGTTCCGAGCGCCGAGTTCCTGGGCATAGTACTCAGGAGTTCTGGTCTAAGGTTAGCTGTGCCATCTGTTTGGTTTGTCGGCCCTCTTAAATTGCTTCTCCAGGTGCCGGGAGTTGCTGGATTACTGCTGCGTTTGGATGGATTGGTGGGGTGCTTCCACCAGGACTGGGCTGAGAACAAAGGAGAGTGGCAGATGTGTACTTTTTCTACTTTTAATGGTACGTAGTAACTTATAGTAATGAATAAATACATTATAGGAAACATTGTTTATAGGTCAGTTTGTGTAGGCCTTCCCAAGATGGAAGCCCTTTGTGTGTGTGTGTGGGGGGGGGGGGGGGGGGTTACGGCCCACTCCTTTTGGAGTCGGACCTCTCTGTGTGGTTTTCCCTGTGCTGTAGGTGGAGCCGTGAAGGACGGCCCCTGGCTGAGGTGCCAGTGAAAGCCATGTGTGCGTGCCTCTCAGCAGCGTTTTGCTCCTGCTGGGGGCCACTGTCCCTCTGTGGCTGTGCTCTGCTGCTCCGTCGTTTGGTCAGGGTTGGACTGGCGGCTCCCAGGTTCCTGTCTGGAGCCTGGAGGCGTTCTGCTTTGGGGTTTGCCCCTGGGCTTTATTGCAGCCCTCAACAGAGGCGGGTGACCCCTGGGCTGGCCAGTGGTTTGTTTTCTTTATTTTTCTTTGTTCACGCACGCACACGCGCGCGCACACACACACACACGCACGCACGCACGCACGCACGCACACACACGCACGCACACCACTGATTCTACAGACACCTTCTTTTATCCTTAATCTTTAAATAAATGAGTAATAGTTTAAATTGCCACCTCCGTGTGGCCTTCCTTTTTTGTCAGGGCCCGTGAGCCGAGACTTGTGACATTAAACAACTCTAGTTTATTATTGATGCAGGAAAGGTTCAAAGTAACCAAAGTTGCAATCAGCTGGCCTGACTGGGTTTACAAGTGCTTTCCAGCAGGTTTCTCATCTGCAGAACCTAAGAAAGACAAGCATGATCATCATAACTGGGAAAAAATGGCTTGTAATATTTCAGTATGTGTAATCAATATTAACTTAAAGTTTAACTTTTTAAATATAATGCAAAATGCACTAAGTTTTTCCACAATATTCTAATTTACGGAGATGCACCAGTCAACTGTCAGAGCAGCAGGGATGTCTGGACTGAAGAACAGAACAAGTTTCCTAAGTTCTCATCATTTTGTCATTACAAAGTTGTGCAGAGTCAGTTCCTGTCTCCTCAGTGCTAAGTTCAGTTATGGCCACGCCAGTGGCGGAGGGAGGTTCACCGGTCCGAGGCCACACAGCTGCTGTAAGCAGTGAAGACTACAGTGGGGGTCAGTCCTCTGGTAGCTCTGTGTGTTCACTTTCCTTTCGCTGTTCTATTATACTGAGCACCAAGCTAGAAGGTGGAAAGTAGCATTTTTACCTGGTCTCTGGTATGACCCGGCCAGGATTTGAACCCCGTGCTCTTGGTTGTGGGGCAGATGCTAAACCCACTAGACCACCATTCCAGTTTCTGTTCTATAAAGTTTCTAACCATAATCAGTACTGGGACTGGGCTGAGTGACAGATGGCGATGCAAGGTTCTGTACAGCAAGCAGATTTTTTAATGACTGTTTCTTTTTATTGATCTGTAAATGACTCAGTACGGTGTGCAGAGATGCAGTGAAACTTGCTGACATGAGGTGGAGCTTCTCTGCAGTCATCGGCTGATATTGTATTGGTGTATTTTTCAATGTCATGTCCCTGTGTGTTTCTATGGTGAAACCAAAGACACATTTCCACATTGGTGGATAATAAAGTATTTGTATTCATATAAAACTCTACACATAAATGTAATAACAGGTATGAATATATACAGTAAATACAGTCCTAAAGAGTTTATTTAAGCCCTTATTTTTCGAGGAACAGTATGTTGTGGTCATAGTGATTTCTGGACGGGCCCAAACTGATGACAGATCCATGCTGCCCCCCCCCCCCCCACCACTTAACATTTCCTGGCTTCACCACTGTTAGAGAGGCCTTTATTTTTCCAGCTTAAATGTTTGTAAATCTCTGGTGACATCTCATGGTTATTTTTATTTTTACAAAAATTATCTCATGAATTTCTTCTTTAATCAGCCTGATGAACATGAATTGAGAAGGACTTGACGTCATATTAAGGCAGTATGAGTGGGACTGCTGAGTGAAGCGTCCATCCTGGCCTGTGACCTAGAGTGGGCTCCACAGCTGGACTTGGCAGTGATTTGTGGCCATTATACTCCATGAATAATGTTTTTGGCCCATCGGTTGGTTCAGTGTTTTATGTTGTCACCACTATAGTGGCGGCCTCGCTGATAGAGCATCTGCCCCACAACCGGGAGGTTGGGGGCTCAAGTCCCGGCTGGGTCTTACCAAAGACCATATAAAAATGGTACTTCCCACCTTCTAGCTTGGTGCTCAGCGTAATAGAATGTGGGAAGGAGAAGTTGTTTGTGGCGGCGCCTTGCCTGGCAGTGACCCCTCTGATTCTAATTGTGATTAACATTGAATAGGAGAAACCTGATTGGCTGAATGGATTGAATGACAATAAAGTTGGCTTCTTCTTCTATAGCTTCTGCTTTTGATCGGATTGACTTCAGAAGTTCGATTTTCACTCACATCTAATAAGGCGGGCATGGGGGTTGCATTTTTTATATTGATCACAGTTCTCATTAGCTTTCATTCTGATAGTAGAAGTTTCAAATAAGCTCTTGAAGAGTTTTTTTTTAAATGTACTAGTACATACCCGTGCATACCCGTCCATGCCCGTAGAAACCAAGTATAAGCAAGTATTTGTGCATGCCCATGGCTGAAGGGTCTCCTCCTGTCTCAGACGGCTGTGTTGTTCAGTCATGCCTGCGGCATACTGCTGGAACCTGAGGTGTTTCATGTTCACGGCATCTTGTCTGACGTGCAGCAGTTCTCCTCATTCTATTGCTCTCCATCTGGTGGGTCTTCTTTGTTCAGACCACTGGTGGAGGGATAGGTGCGTCATAATTCCAGCGTTGGCAGCCAGCCGACTATTCCGCATCTCCTCAGTCTCAGCTTGTCTGTGCCCTGCCTGGCGTTCAGCATTGCTTGCTTAACGGGCATTTCGGGCTTCAAGTGACTCAGCATGTGCATGGCGCACTGCCACATGTTTCCTGTCTGTTTGTGCATCCCTTGTCTGTCGTACCCTATGCTGGTGAAGGGTGTCCTCCTGTCTCAGACGGGTGCGATGTACTGCTGGAACCTCAGGTGTTTCATCTTCATGCCATCTTTTCTGACATGCAGCAGTTCTCTTCATTCTATTGCTCTCCATCTGGTGGGTCTTCTTCTTCTTCTTCTTCATTGAGACCACTGGTTGAGGGATAGGTGCGTCGTGATTCTGGTTCATGGACAGGATCATGAAAATAGATCAGAGCAAAAAGAGGCTTTCAGGCATGGACTCACAGTATCGTCGTCGGCCTCCGTCGGTCTATGATGACCATGGAAGACAATTCTAAACGTCTACTCTGCTGGAACAGCACCGCCTGTGGCTGAACAGGCCGATGCGCGAATGACAGTCCCTGTCACACAGGTCACACTTGTGGGTGGTCTCCGTGCTGCTGGGTCTGTGGCGGTTCTTCCTGCGGGTCCTTTTTTCATCTGCTGCAGCAGTCAGTCTCTCTTCACCCGCCTTGAGCTGTCTGGTCAGGGTGCCTCTCCATTTGGAGCGGTCCGTTGCAAGGTCCTCCCAGCGCTCTGTGTTGATATCCAGGGCCTTCATGTCTCTCTTGCAGACGTCTCTAAAGCGCAGCTGTGGGCGGCCAACGTCTCTCCTGCCAGTTGCCAGTTCTCCATAGAGGACGTCTTTGGGGATTCTGCCATCCTCCATACGGTGAAAGTGGCCTAGCCAGCGGAGCCTGCGCTGCCTGAGTAGAGTGAACATGGAGGGAAGGCCGGCGCGGAACAGAACTTCTGTGTTGGGCACTTTGTCCTGCCAGGATATGTCCAGGATGTGGCGAATGCAGCGCAAGTGGAAGGAGTTCAGTCTCTTTTCCTGCCGGGCGTATGTTGTCCACGTCTCACTCCCATAGAGCAGTGTGCTGATGACGCAGGCGTTGTACACTGCCATCTTCGTCTTGACAGAGAGTTTGGGATTCTCCCACACTCGTGTGGTGAGGCGAGCGAGTGTGAAGGCTGATTTTCCAATCCTCTTGTTGATCTCTGTATCAAGGGAGAGGTTGTTGCTGATCGTGGACCCCAGGTACGTGAACTGATTGACGACCTCCAGCTTGTAGTCATCAATGGTGATGGTTGGTGGTGCTTCCGTGCCTTGCGCCAAGACGTTAGTCTTCTTCAGGCTGATGGTAAGCCCGAAGTCCTTGCATGCCTGGGAGAAGCGGTCCATCAGGGTCTGAAGCTCCTGCTGTGTGTGGGTTGTGACTGCAGCGTCGTCTGCGAACAGCATGTCTCTGATTAGAGCCTCGCGTACTTTGGTTCTGGCTTTCAGGCGGGCGAGGTTGAAAAGCCTGCCGTCAGATCTTGTGTGCAGGTAGATTCCCTCTGTTGCTGTGCTGAAGGCATGCCTCAGGAGCATAGCAAAGAAAATCCCAAAGAGGGTTGGCGCAAGTACACAGCCCTGTTTCACTCCGCTGCGTATGTTGAATGGCTCTGAGACGTTGCCATCGTGCTGCACTATCCCCTGCATGTTGGTGTGAAACGATTCGATGAGGCTTTGCAACTTTGGTGGGCATCCTATCTTTGGCAGGATCTTGAAAAGGCCCTCTCTGCTGACCAGATCGAACGCTTTGGTGAGGTCGATGAAGGCGACGTACAGAGGCATGTTCTGTTCTCTGCATTTCTCCTGGAGTTGGCGGATGGAGAATATCATGTCTACCGTCGATCGCTCAGCGCGGAAGCCACACTGAGACTCGGGGTAGACACGTTCGGCAAGCTTCTGTAGACGAACGAGAACAACTCGTGCGTAGACTTTGCCAACAACGCTGAGGAGGGAAATGCCCCTGTAGTTGTTGCAGTCGCTTCTCTCCCCTTTGTTTTTGTAGAGGGTGATGATCTTGGCGTCCCTCATGTCCTGTGGTACGGCACCTTCCTTCCAGCACTAGCAGAGGACGTCATGCAATGGCAGCAGTAGGGCGGTCTTGCAGTGCTTGATCAGGTCAGGGGGTATGCCGTCGTTGCCGGGTGCCTTGCCAGCGGCCAAGCTATCAATGGCCTTACTGAGTTCGTCGATGGTTGGCTCGGCGTCAAGTTCGTCCATGGATGGCAGGCAGTCGATGGCATCAAGGGCTGACGGTGTCACGGTGTTCTGTCTGGAGTAGAGGTCGGAGTAGTGTTCCACCCATCTCTCCATCTGCTTGTTCTTCTCTGTGATCATCTCCCCAGTGGAAGATTTGAGGGGGGCCGTCTTGCTCTGAGCCGGACCAAGTGCTTTCTTGATGCCATCGTACATACCACGGATGTTCCCTGTTATGGCAGCAGTTTGAATGTCTTGGCTGAGCTGAGTCCAGTACTCGTTGGCACAGCGCCGAGCAGTCTGCTGAACTTTGCTTCTCGCAGCCCTGAGAATCTGGAGATTCTTCTCGTTTGGGTACTTCTTGTACTCAGCAAGTGCTGAGCGCTTGGCTTCAATGACGGGGGTCATCTCGGTCAACTTGGCATCAAACCAGTCCTGTGACTTCGAGGTCTTCCTCCCAAAGGTAGCCAAGGCTGTGCGGTAGATGGTGTTTCGCAGCTCTTCCCACTTCTGCTTTGCAGATTCTCCTCCTTGTGGTACACCAAGTTCCTTCTCAAAGGTGGAGGCAAACTGCTCAACAAGTTCTGGTTGGGCCATCTTGCTGGTGTCAATCCGTGCCTTTCCAGGTTGTCTAGCACGATGGAATTTCTTCAGCTGCAGCTTGACCTTGCAACACACCAATGAATGGTCTGTGTCACAATCTGCACTCTGGAACGAACGGGTGATTAGCACGTTCTTCAGTGAGGTGCGCCTGGTCAGGATCAAGTCTAGCTGGTGCCAGTGCTTTGAGCGCGGATGTTGCCAGGAAACCTTGTGTTGGGGCTTGGTCTTGAAGAACGAGTTTGTGATGCACAGATCGTGATATGTGCAGAACTCGAGCAGCCGCTGTCCGTTGTCGTTCATTCTGCCCACGCCAAAAGGTCCAAGACAGGAGGGCCAGGAGTCGTGGTCAGCACCCACTCTGGCATTGAAGTCTCCAAGGAGAATGAGTTGTTCAGAGTTGGGGATGATCCTGACAGTTGTTGCGAGATTCTCGTAGAACTCGTCTTTTGCCTCTGGTGTGGCTGTCTGTGTTGGGGCATACACACTGACGAGGGTGACTGGGCCTTGAGTGGTGTTCAGGCGGAGGGTGAGGAGTCGTGCAGAGCCAGTGCTGCCCGGTTCCACCATCTTCAGCAAAGTGTTCTTCACTGCCAAGCCCACTCCGTGTTCCCTGTGTTCGTCACTGCCCTTTCCCTGCCAGTAGAACGTGTAGTCCTTCTCTCTCAGTGTGCCTGCATCAGCTAACCGTGTTTCCTGGAGAGTGGCGATATCCACTCCCAGTCTCTTCAGCTCATTATTGATGATGGCAGTCTTCCTGGTGTCGTTGATGTCCTTGAGGTTAGCAGCGAGTCCTGTCATCATAGTGCGGACGTTCCAAGTTCCCAGTTTTAGAGTTGGTCTCTTTTGTTTTATTGTCTTGCCTGGTGCGAAGGTTCTCAGCCTGCTGTTTGGATTTCTCCTTATCCCCATGCACCCAATGAGGAAAGCAAGCTGTGGCGGGACAACACCTTATTGGCTGGGGGCTGCCCAGCTTGAGGCGGGCGGTAGCTGTCCAGTGAGATCTGATGATCCCTCCCACCGTCGGGAACAACCCCTGGCGCCACGCTCTACACCAATTGAGCAGTGACTTATAACCGGTAACTGTAATTCCCCGTGTTTTGTCTACGCCAAAGGCGAAGCTGGAGTGTCCTCTCCAGTGATCCGGTGTTCTACCTTCCAGCGTTGGGCGTTGGTAGGATTCAAGCCTGGGCAGGAAGATATGGAGGACAAGATGTTGCCCATGCAGCATGTCCCCCCTCTCCACGTCACTGATGAATCCAAAGGAACAGCAAGGCTGATACAGTTTGGCACCAGCGCCGTTGCAGGAGCTGCCAGAACGATGTTGAGCACAACATAGAACTGCCTTAGGGGCTCCGACTCCGGATTTTTCCTCAGGGTTGACTCCCGAAGCCTTTCCCGTGACCGGGTATGCCGCAAGGCAGCAGAGGTTTGAAATCAGGGTTTACCTTCCCCTAGATGGGCTACCTTCCCAGGTTGACGAGCCACCATCTACCCGAAGCATCTGGTTTTAAGGCGCCAGAGATCCGCCCTCGCCCCTTCTGCTATTAGTAAAAGCAGTTCCGCCGGGCTTAGAGACTAAACCACACGGGCAGGCTGGGAGTTGGACTTAGTTGTCAGAGGCTTTTCGAGACGCACGCCATAAGGAGCATTTTATGAGCACTGGGAGCTTAACCCCAGTGCCGCTCCTGGCTATGACAACCTTGGAACCACTCACAGTATATGACATCATAAAAACATGAGAGTCCTATATGACATCATAAAGACACATCTTTATGACATCATAGACACATTTGTCTGTGCTGTCATATAGGCATTACGAGTCCTATGATGCCTGAGATCATAGGCCGTCCCATGATGTCTTATAAACGTGACACACACACACAGATTTCTTGCTTTAATAGTGATGATTAAATGCATAAAAATTAAAATTAAAAAAAAAAACTTACTTGAAGAAAATGCTAATTTTTCTGTGTCTTCATGATGGCTTGTTTAACCCGGTTCATGGTCCTAACATGAATATGGTTTCTTTCTGGTGTTCTATAGAACCTCCGTGAACTCTCTGACTCAGCTGAGTTTCCCCAAGTCCAGAGTGGCTCTGTGGGACAGCAGCCCTGCCGGAGAGAAGCTCCACCTCCACTTCTGCTCACACAGGTAAGCGCACACCAACTGATGGCTTAACATGGAAGTAATGCACATACAAGGGTGTGAAAAAGTTTTTGTCCCTTCTCATTTTTTTGTATGTTTGTCACACTAAAATATTTCACATCATCAAACAAATTTAAATGTTAGACAAAGATAACACAAGTAAACACAAAATGCAGTTTTTAAATGGTGTTTATTATTAAGGGTAAAAAAAAAAATCCAAACCTACATGGCCTTGTGTGAAAAAGTGACCCCCCCCCCCCCGTTAAAACATAAATTAACTGTGGTTTATCACGTCTTTGGAAAGCTGAGTTCAATTTCTCTAGCCACACCCAGGCCTGATTACTGCTACACCTGTTCTCAATCAAGAAATCACTTAAATAGAACCTGCCTGACAAAGTGAAGTAGACCAAAAGATCCTCAAAAGCTAGATATCATGCTACAAGCCAAATAAAGTCAGGAACAAATGAGAAACAAAATGCTTGAGATCTGTCAGTCTGGAAAAGTTTATAAAGCCATTTCTAAAGCTTTGGGACTCCAGAGAACCACAGTGAGAGCCATTATCCACAATGGTGAAAACATGGAACAGTGGTGAACCTTCGCAGGAGTGGCCAGCCGACAGAAATTACCCCATGAGCGCAGTGACGACTCATCCAGGAGGTCACAAAAGACCCCACAACAACATCCAAAGAACTGCAGGCCTCACTTGCCTCAGTTAAGGTCAGTGTTCATGACTCCACCATAAGAAAGAGACTGAGCAAAAATGGCCTGCATGGCAGAGTTCCAAGACGAAAACCACTGCTGAGCAAAAAAAACATAAAGGCTCATCTCAGTTTTGCTAGAAAACATCTTGATGATCCCCAAGACTTTTGGGAAAATACTCTGTGGACTGACAAGACAAAAGTTGAACTTTTTGGAAGGTGTGTGTCTCATTACATCCGGCATAAAAGTAACACAGCATTTCAGAAAAGGAACATCATACCAACAGTAAAATATGGTGGTGGTAGTGTGATGGTCTGGGTCTGTTTTGCTGCTTCAGGACCTGGCAGACTTGCGTTGGTAAATGGCAACTGTCTACCAAAAAGTCCTGAAGGAGAATGTCTGGCCAGCTGTTCGTGACCTCAAGCTGAAGCCCACTTGGGTTCTGCAGCAGGACAATGATCCAAAACACAACAGCTAGTCCACCTGTGAATGGCTTAAGAAAAACCAAATGAAGACTTTGGAGTGGCCTAGTCAAAGTCCTGACCTGAATCCCACTGAGATGCTGTGGCATGACCTTAGAAAGGCGGTTCATGCTCAAAAATCTCCAGTGTGGCTGAATTATAACAATTCTGCCAAGATGAGTGGGCCAGAATTCCTCCACAGTGCTGTAAAAGACTTACTGCCGGTTATCGCAAACACTTTATTGAATTCAATTCAACTTTATTTATATAGCGCCATTTCACAACAACAGTCATCTCATAGCACTATCAACTGTAGGGGGAACCCCCCACAGTTGCAGAAAGACCCCAGCAATCAGGCGATCCCCTGTGAGCAGCGCTTGGCGACGGTGGAGAGGAAAAACTCCCTTTTAACAGGAAGAAACCTCCAGCAGAACCAGGCTCAGGGAGGGGCAGTCATCTGCTGCGACTGGCTGGGGGGTGAGGGGACAGAGAAGAAGAAAAGAACAGACATGTAGAGAGCAAACAGCACGATGGGGACTCAATCTATGGGAGAGAACAAACAGATGTTAATGACCAGCAAAAAAAAAAAAAAAAATATTTCATAGAGAGTGAGGAAAGGAGTGAGGCCCAGTGCATTACTGGAGGTCCCCCGGCTGACTAAACCTATTAGCAGCATAACTAAGGGAGGGTTCAGAAACACATGATCCCTCCCTAATTGTAGGCTATATCAAAAAGGTAGGTTTTAGCCCTATTCTTAAAAACAGAGATCGAGTCTGACTCCCGAATCCAGATTGGCAGCTGATTCCACAGGAGAGGAGCTTGATAACTGAAGGCTCTGCCTCCCATTGTACTTTTGAAGATTCTAGGTATTACAAGTAATCCTGCATTTTGGGAGCGTAGTGCTCTGTTAGGATAATACGGTAGTATCAGATCTTTTAAATAAAAAGGAGCCTGATTGTTTAGAGCTTTGTAAGTAAGAAGAAGGATTTTAAACTTAATTCTAAACTCTATGGGAAGCCAATGAAGGGAGGCCAGAACCGGAGAGATATGATCTCTCTTTCTAGTACCTGTTAAAACTCTTGCTGCAGCATTTTGGATCAGCTGAAGACTTTTTAAAGATGTTTTAGGACAGCCTGATAATAAAGAATTACAATAATCTAATCTCGAGCTAACAAAAGCGTGGATCAGCTTCTCAGCATCACCCTGAGACAAGATGCTCCTAATCTTGGCAATATTAAGCAAATGATAGAAGGCAGTCTTAGAAACAAATTTAATATGTGAATTGAAGGACAAATCCTGATCAAAAATAACTCCAAGGTTCCTCACTGAGCTATTAAGAGAAAGAGTAACTGCATCCAAACTGAAAGTTTGATTTGGAAAGGAATTTCTAAGGTTTTTTTGGACCAACAAGAATGACTTCAGTCTTATCTGAATTTAATAGCAGGAAATTACAAGTCATCCAAGCTTTGATTTCCTTAAGACAGGCTTCTAACTTGGCTAATTGATTAGTATCATCTGGCTTCATTGACAGGTATAATTGTGTGTCATCTGCATAACAATGAAAATGTATACAGTGCTTTCTAATAATGTTGCCTAACGGAAGCATATATAAACTAAAAAGAGTAGGGCCTAGCACAGATCCCTGTGGAACTCCATGACTAAGCTTTGAGCTGAAAGAAAACTCATCATTTACATGAACAAACTGGAACCTATCAGATAAATAAGATCTAAACCACTGCAACGAAGTTCCATTAAGTCCAACATAGTGTTCTAATCTATCAAGTAGAATATTATGATCAATAGTATCAAAAGCTGTACTAAGATCTAAAAGGACAAGTACAGAAACTAGTCCATTATCAGATGCAATGAGGAGGTCGTTAGTGACCTTCGCTAAGGCTGTTTCTGTACTATGATGTATTCTAAACCCAGATTGAAACTCTTCAAGTAAACCATTTCCCTGCAGGTGGTCAAATAATTGCGTAGCAACAACTCTAAAATTTTTGAAATGAAAGGGAGATTAGAGATTGGTCTATAGTTAGCTAAAGCTCCTGGATGTAGCGTTGGCTTTTTGAGTAAGGGTTTAATTACAGCCGTTTTAAAAGCCTGCGGTACATGGCCTAAAGTTAATGAAGAATTGATTATATGAAGAATAAAGCTACCAATAAGTGGGAAGACTTCTTTAAATAACCTGGTAGGAATAGGGTCTAAAAGACAAGTTGAAGGTTTGGATGAGGAAACTACTTTGTCTAACTCACAAAGGTCGATTGGAGTAAACTCATCAAGACAGACATCAATAGAAGGAGTTGTAGTAGTTACAGTATTTAAGTTAACTGTGGGAAGAATCTGATTGATTTTATCTCTGATGGATGAAATTTTATTATTGAAAAAGTTCATAAAGTCCTGACTAGTAAGCTCTAAGGGGATGCTAGGATTGACAGAGTCCTGACTCTTTGTCAACCTGGCTACAGTACTGAAAAGAAACCTGGGATTATTCTTGTTCTCTTCTATTAATGCAGAGTAATAACTCGTTCTAGCTTTTCTAAGAGATTTTTTATAAATTAAAAGATGATTTCTCCAAGCTAAATAGATTTCATCTAAATTAGTGGAGCGCCATTTTCTTTCTAATTGACGAGTCTTCTGTTTTAAGCTAAGAGTTTCTGTGTTGAACCAAGGAGTTAAAAATCTCTGATTAGACTTTTTCTTTTTGAAGGGGGCCACCAAGTCTAGAGTCTGATAAGATAAGATAAGATAAGATAAGATAAGATAAGCCTTTATTAGTCCCACAACGGGGAAATTCCAGGATTGCAACAGCATAGGGATAGCAACACTCAGAGCAACAATCAGAAGGCAAGAAAAAAAAACAAGCAAGCAAGAGCAGCTAATATACATATGTACATATTACTATAAAATATATATATACACACACACACACAGACACACAGTGCAGAGCATTGTAGCTGGATGGAATAAATACATGAATATATGAACACACAGTGCAGAGCATTGTAGCTAGATGGAATAAATATGTAAATATATAAACACCCACAGTACGGAGCATTGCAGCTAGGTGGAATAAATATGCAAGTATATAAACACACACAGTGCGGAGCAATGTAGCTAGATGGAATAATATGTAGATATATAAAAACACACAGTGCGGAGCATTGTAGCTAGATGGAATAAATATATAGATATATAAATATAAACACACCCAGTGCTGAGCATTGTAGCTAGATGGAATAAATATGTAAATATATAAACACACACAGTGCAGAGCAATGTAGCTAGATGGAATAATATGTAGATATATAAAAACACCCAGTGCTGAGCATTGTAGCTAGATGGAATAAATATATAGATATATAAATATAAACACACCCAGTGCAGAGCATTGTAGCTAGATGGAATAAATATGTAAATATATAAACACACACAGTGCAGAGCATTGTTGCTAGGTGGGATGAAACAGCATAACCGTCTATTTAGTTATCCTACATGGTATGATTATGTGCCCATACATATTCTCACCCTCCATAGCGACCGGTATGTTCCTAGTTGTATGCCGGAGAGGACCATTGTGTAAGTCTATTGCATCTTTTGCATTCAAAAAAAACTATTAGTTTGTTACGTCTTTTTGCTATCTCTGCGAGCAGCCCTGCTTAGGTTGTACAGTCTGACAGCCGTTGGTAGGAAGGACCTACGAAACCTCTCGGTTGTGCACCTGGGATGATGTAGTCTGCTGCTAAATGAGCTCCTCAGTGCATCCAGTATGTCCTGCATAGGGTGGAACTCGGACTCCAGCAGAGATGACAGTTTAGCCACCGTCCTTCTCTCTCCTATCTCCTCCATCGGATCAAGGCGTTGCCCCAGGACAGAGCTAGCTTTCTTAATCAGTTTGTTCAGTCTCTTCCTATCGGCTGCAGTAATGCCACTGCCCCAGCAGACCACTTCAAAAGTGATGGCTGATGCCACCACCGTGTCATAGAATGACTTCAGCAGCGCCCCTTGTACACCAAAAGACCTGAGTCTCCTCAGCAGGAACAGCCTGCGCTGTCCCTTCTTGTAGAGTGCGTCAGTATTGTGTGACCAGTCTAGTTTATTGTTCAGATGAATACCCAGGTACTTGTAGGATGTCACCATCTCGATGTCTGTTCCCTGTACTGTATATTTACTGGTGCTGTGAGGGGCTGCCCATGCCTGCGGCAGTCCACCACCAGCTCCTTAGTTTTCCTCGCGTTGATCTGGAGGCAGTTCCGATGGCACCAGTCCACAAAGTCCTGGATAAGCCCTCTGTACTCAGCTTCATCTCCGCTGGAGATGAGACCAACGATCGCAGAGTCATCAGAGAACTTCTGTAGATGGCAATGTGTTGTGTTGTGTGAGAAGTCCGCAGTATAAAGAGTGAACAGGAAGGGAGATGCAGAGAATGATGCAGAGAAGCTGAAACACTATCCACCATGTTATCAATTACAGAAGGAGCAAGCTGTCTATAGCTTATTTCCGTTGTGTTGACACATGGCATAGAGGAAACAATCTGCATAAATTTGGAAACAGCATCATCTGAGAGGCATCTACTGTAATAATATTTTTCTTTAGGAGCCAAATAGTCAGAAATAGTAAAATCAAAGGTTAACAGACAATGGTCTGACAGTACAGGGTTATGAGGAGACACTACAAGATTTTCTATTTCTATGCCATATGTCAGAACAAGGTCCAATGTATGGTGGAGGTAATGAGTAGAATTTCCTACTTTCTGAGAAAACCCAATCGAGTCTAATATTGAATTAAAAGCCACATTAAGGCAGTCACTATGTACATCCACATGTATATTAAAGTCCCCTACTATAATTATTCTATCAGATTTCAACACTAAATCAGCTAAGAAATCAGCAAATTCGGATAAAAATTCTGAGTAGGTTGATGGGGGACGATAAACTATGGCAAATAAAAGTGGGTTTAACCTGAAATTGCTAAAGTGCCCAATACTGAGGACCAGGCCCTCAAAGGAATTATAACATGTTTTTTGCTTTACATTAACTAGTAATTTGGAATGGTAAATTGTTGCTACTCCTCCTCCACGACCAGAACTTCTGGGATTTTGACAGTTTAAATAACCAGAGGGAGTTGATTCATTTAAACCAACATAATCCTCTTGTCCTAACCAAGTCTCTGTAAGGGAAATTAAATCAATCTGATGATCAATTAACAGATCATGGACTAACAGAGACTTGGGAGTTAGAGACCTAATATTTAATAAACCACATTTAATTTTTAAATTATGAGGAGGAACAGAGGCCAAATCATTCAATTTAGAGGCTTTATGTTTAATTTGAGTTTTACCAATATTTTGCTTTATCACTTTGGGATGCTTATACATTATATTTTCATTTACTTTGAAGGGAGCAGACAACGATTCTCTGATGGGGAAGACAGGGGCTAAGCTGAGGGGTGGCGGATGAAGAGGAGCTGCAGAGAGGCGTGTAAGACTGCGACTCTGCTTCCTGGTCCCAACTCTGAGTAGTCATGGTTTTGGAAATTTGGATAAAAAAGATGCCAGATTGTTAGATAAATGAGAAGCACCATCCAAAGTGGGATGAATGCTGTCTCGTCTCATAAGACCAGGTTTTCCCCAAAAAGAGCTCCAATTGTCAATGTAGCCCACGTCATTTTTAGAACACCACACAGACAGCCAGCGGTTCAAGGATGACGAGCGGCTAAACATGTCATCACTGGTCAGATTGGGGAGGGGCCCAGAGAATACTACAGTGGCAGACATCGTTTTGGCAAAGTCACACACCGATTCTATATTAAGTTTTGTGACTTCCGACTGCCGGAGACGGATGTCATTAATGCCGGCGTGAATAACAATTGTGGAATATTTACAGTTACTTTTAGCCAGCATTTTCAAATTTGACTCGATGTCGCCTGCTCTGGCCCCAGGAATGCATTGGACTATGGCCGCTGGAGTCTCTAGGTTCACGTTTCTGACTACAGAGTCGCCAATGATCAGAGTTTTTTCCTCAGCGGGTGTGTCGCTGAGCGGGGAAAAACGATTAGAAACGTGAACAGGTTGGTGGTGAACCGGGGCTTTGCGACTAGGCTTCCTTCTCACCGTCACCCACCCAGTCTCCTCGCTGCTGAGGAGAGCCGGGGAACCGCTGACAGTGGGACCTAAGCTAGCTAGCTCCGCTGCAGCTAATGGGCGTCCGTCGAGATTAACTGGCGCAGACGGTGTTTCAATGCAGCGGAGCCGGGATTCCAAATCAGACAATCTTGCCTCGAGCGCCTCAAAAAGACAACATTTATTACATTTACCGTTATCACTAAAAGAGGCAGAGGTGTAGCTAAACATCTGACAGAGAGAGCACACCAGAGGAGGAGAGGAAAGAGAGCTAGTAGCCATAGCTAGTGGCTAGAGAGCTGGAGAGCAAACCACACAGGCAGACAGCAAAACAGGAAGTGACGATACGTTACCACAAGGAAGTGACGAGCTGGAGGTCGTGAATCAGTTCACGTACCTGGGGTCCACGATCAGCAACAACCTCTCCCTTGATACAGAGATCAACAAGAGGATTGGAAAATCAGCCTTCACACTCGCTCGCCTCACCACACGAGTGTGGAAGAATCCCAAACTCTCTGTCAAGACGAAGATGGCAGTGTACAACGCCTGTGTCATCAGCACACTGCTCTATGGGAGTGAGACGTGGACAACATACGCCCGGCAGGAAAAGAGACTGAACTCCTTCCACTTGCGCTGCATTCGCCACATCCTGGACATATCCTGGCAGGACAAAGTGCCCAACACAGAAGTTCTGTCCCGCGCCGGCCTTCCCTCCATGTTCACTCTATTCAGGCAGCGCAGGCTCCGCTGGCTAGGCCACGTTCACCGTATGGAGGATGGCAGAATCCCCAAAGATGTCCTCTACGCAGAACTGGCGACTGGCAGGAGAGACGTTGGCCGCCCACAGCTGCGCTTTAGAGACGTCTGCAAGAGAGACATGAAGACCCTGGAGATCAACACAGAGTGCTGGGAGGACCTTGCAATGGACCGCTCCAAATGGAGAGGCACCCTGACCAGACAGCTCAAGGCGGGTGAAGAGAGACTGACTGCTGCAGCAGATGAAAAAAGGACCCGCAGGAAGAACCGCCACAGACCCAGCAGCACGGAGACCACCCACAAGTGCGACCTGTGTGACAGGGACTGTCATTCGCGCATCGGCCTGTTCAGCCACAGGCGGTGCTGTTCCAGCAGAGTAGACGTTTAGGATTCTCTTCCATGGCTATCATAGACCGACGGAGGCCGACGACTATTGTCTAATTTGACCTTGTTGTTGTTGTTGTTGTTGGATCACCATAACTCACCTGTCTTTGCACTCCGCACTTTCATGTGTATTGACCCATCCGTGAAACCACCACTGTGTGTATTTTCCATAATCCTTTGGCCATTTTACTCAATTGTGTGTTCAATTGTGTGTCTGCACTCTCATTTACATAGTTCCACCCACATAGCCACTACCATACCTGTGTATACTTCCATAATTCTGGGCCATTTTTATTTTTATTTTATTTTTATTTCTATCATGTGTTTAATCGTGTTTTCTGTAACCGTGTTTTATCTAATCCTTCTCTCTTACTTTCTTGCGCAGTAGCCTGGTGGAGCACCCACAATTTCATTGTACTGTACAATGACAATAAAGCCTACTCTATCCGAGTAATTGTTGCAGCCCTACCTACAACTGTATTGAAAAGTTGAAAACTGGTGTCCGTCAGTCAGTATTGGAATCTTTAAAGAAAACAGAGGCGGGGATATTGCACTCACTTCAGAGTGCTCTTGTTCAATAAAAGTTTCTAAATGAAACTGAAACATTTTGCCCTTCTTATTCATCATTTATTTCTGTCATTTATAGCAGGGACAGAAAAAAAACTGAAATGCGTCCATCATTCTGACAGATTTGTCCGCTGTTATTAAATGGTGATTATCAAGCCTATTCTCATTTTATTCATTTATCCACTGTGGAGGCATTTATTGTAGTTTCAACCCACTAACGGGGACAATAATGAGTTGCTTAGCTAACAGGTGTGGTTAGGTTTGATATGCAGGCTAATTGAGGCAGAGGCAAAGATGACTGAATTGTTGAGGATTTAATTCACCAACCACTACAATATTAACTAATTTATGTTCACTTTTATGTACCTGGAGAGTTATGACTGATATTCACAGTGAATTAAATCTGTTAACATCCTTCAGCCCTCAGACAAACTATACCTGCCAACATTTGGATTTGAAAATATGGGAGGTTTTTCTAACCTGCACTTATATAGCGCTTTTCTAGTCACAAAGACCACTCAAAGCGCTTTCACTAATACTAACCCTCTATTCTAAGGGCCTATAGGAAACGGATATCTAGGGACAATTTAGAACAACCAGTTAACCTAACATGCATGTCTTTGGATTGTGGGAGGAAACCGGAGCCCCCGGAGTAAACCCACGCAGCACAGGGAGAACATGCAAACTCCACACAGAAAGGTTCCAACCCCTGCCAGCCTGGGGATTCGAACCAGGAACCTTCTAGCTGTAAGGCAGCTTTTTCCTGTTATCTAGTTGGCCAGGAGTGTTCTAGTTAAGCATTATTACATGAGAGGGAGTACATAGAGGGCATTAGGAGTGTCACACCTGTAGTTACTATATTCACTGATACCGCAATGACTTTGAGTGTAATATTGCTTCCATACAAGAGTTCCGCAAACATATTTTATTAAATGACCAGAATCTTCGACAAAATATTCTGATTTGTGTGTTTTACCATTTTGTGCAACTGAGAATAAACAGTCCCTTCTAAATATAGCCAGTAACTGTTGCTTAACATCTCTATCAGCATGAAGACGTCTATTGTCATTTCACACACATGTAAACAAATTAAATATTGTCAAGTGCAAAAGTCAGTGTTTATAATACATACTGGTCACCTGTTGAGTTGGTACCACAGAAGGGCCGAGATTGAAAAGTGGCCAATGCCGGTGGCTAGTTAGCATTTGGCTTCAGCACACTTGGCTCACTTTTTCTTGGCACTTTCAGATGAAACAAAGAGTCCATCAACAAAAAGGTATTGTGGTTTGTTAACCTGTTGAACTCTGGTCAGTTTCCCTAAAAACACCTAAAAATAACGTGCCCAAAGTAAATCAAAAGCTGTTCTTCAACTCTTTGCAGCATCTTCATGGGGTTGGTCTCATTTAAAAGAAAATACTTTGAATTTTTTTGGCAAAACAGTCATAATCTCTCTAAGTGATCCTGCCACTGAGTAACAGCCATCTAAACATACTGAATTTGAAGAAAATAAAGTTTGCCTGGGTGTTTTTTTTTTAGATATAAATGCTTGCAAATAACATACAGCTGTCAGCTACTGGCTGGAAAACACAACAGAAATGTAGAACCAAGTGTTTTCAAGCTCAGGTCAAAATTTTGTAACAATACCACAAAAAAATGAATATATTGCACAGCTTTTTTCTCAGGTTGTAACAAGGCGTTCTTGAACTGTGCCAAACTGTGCCCCAGAGTTCACTATCTCAGCAGTTTGCACAGTAAAACCAAGGGGTAACAACTAGGGATGGGCATAATTTACCGATTAACCGATAATTGATCATTAAGAATTTCACCGACGAAGTTCATTTTCGTCGACAAACCGTTTTTTTTTTTTTTTTTAAAACAATCCGAGGTTATTAAGGCCTAGTGCACGGCCGTCCTCAAACAATGCAATGGCAAAATTTGGGCACCAGGGGGCAACATTACACCATCGCCGTACCCTGGCGTGCCTCAGTTGATACATGCGTGCTTCCATAGGGCGATCGCCAAATCATGAAGCGGTTACGGCGAAGTGTTGCGTGGGACCATTTCAATTTAAAAAATGACCAGGTGTACTGCAATCACTGCAATGCAGCATACAAATATACCTCATCGACAGGGTCCATGGAACACCCTTATTACGCGAAGAAACCGCCAACAGTGGTTGCGCGCTGAGTAATGGCGGTCGTGAAGATTCTTTTTTTTTTTTTTCAGAAACTTTATTGAGAAGGTCATGAAGATTCGGTGTACACACATCGAGGGAAGCTGCAGGAGGCGGCGTAGTGCCTCGACGGGAAGACTATTTCGCACAAAATGGCACAAGAGAACAGCAAAAAGTTCCACGCGGCTAGACTAAGCAATACGAGCGATAGAGCAATGAATGCGGTCTTCATTTGTTGGGTGGCCGCTCGGCAGGGAGAGAGAGCTGGGTAAAACGTCTCGGCCAATCAGCTTGCGGGGTGAAACGTCTCGGCCAATCAGCTTGCGAGATTCCCAAGCCGAGCCAACACGACAACAGCGAACAGAGAGAGAGAGATTTGAGAGAGAGAGGTGGATTTGAGTTGTGCGGCGCTCCGTGCTGATACCTGATGTTCTAATGTAGTCTACCTGCCTTGTTACCTACCTAAAAATGTTAATGATTAACCGATTATTAATCATTAATTCTCCCGACGATCGGTGAAGAAAATTTCACCGAATGCCCATCCCTAGTAACAACCCAGACATACACAGCACAGTTCCTGTTTTTTTTTTTACAGGCAAAAATAGCCTACAGTGTTAGAAAAATTATGCGAAAAATTAATACATTTCACTAAAGTATACACAAAAACAACCCTCTCCCCCCTCCAATTTTTCCAGAGTTCACTATCTCACCAGTTTACACAGATACAGGTCAACTGGACCCCTGACCAAGTAAGTGTGCACCCCAAGTGGACCACGGAATCCAATCTGTACATGTACAGGTGCATTCTCCATCCAGTGATTTATAAATGCTGCCCCAGATGAAAACCAGTCTGTGGGACTATAATGTTCTGAATGAGGCTTTAGAAAATTATGAATCACTTTGTAAATCACTGGATTGAAAATGTACAGATTGAATACCGAGGTCCACCTGGGGTGCTCACATTAGTGTGCTCACATGGTCAGGGCTCCATTTCACCAGATCACGTTTACACAGTAAAACAAAGGCATAATAACCCAGACATACACAGCACAGTTCCTTTTTTTTTTTTACAGGAAAAAATAGCATACAGTGAAATAAAAATTATACTAAAAAATTATTAAATTTTTCTGCAATGTACACAGTAACAAATACCCCCCGCCACGGCGCACACAAAAACGTTGCCATGCGGGACCCTTGTAATTACCGCGATTGGTCAAAAGTTATTTTTATTACTAATTTTATCGATAAAGAATAATTTAGATTATAAGACTTACCTGTTCACAACCGCACTGCCGCTGGTATTGTCCACTGGCGTGTGACGATTGTCAGCTATTTCGTTGATCAGTGGAAACGTCCGTTGTTTACTGATCCATCGTCTAGTCACCGGACCCGGTCAAAGCCATCTACGATTTCATGCAGGCCTTTTCGGTTTATTTTGTGAACCATTTTTCAAAACAAGTAAAATAATGGCTAATCTTACCCTGACCCTTCTGCACAATATCACAAAGGACTGTGCGTCACACAGCGGGGAGTCAAAAGAGATTTTACGCACGAGAACGCATGGTATTTTACCGGAAATATAAACACTGAACTAGTGCATGTAGGATGTCATTGAAGTCAGAAATTGATTGGCTAAACGACACGTCCATCGTCAGATTACTCGGCTTCACTTGGCTCGTTGTATTTGCGGTCATCAATGGGCAGACACTTCTTGCTAGGTTTACGATCATTGGTTATTCAAGGTTTAAAAACCCAAATCAAGGCTCTTGTTGGTCGAATGAGATGTCAGTCTCATTCTAAACCAACCAAACACTCCTTTGGCTTTCTCTTTAGGGCTGTGTCTGTACTGGAAGACCAGAAATACAGCTTTTTTTTTTTTCAGTGCGCACTGAGACGCACTAAGACGCACAGACGTGATCGCCTGCGGAACCTCCAGAGTTCAACTGGTTAATCGAGACACTAAATTCAACTCTAGCACTGCCTTTTTTTTTTTTTAAACAGATGTGAAATAGCTTAACAGTGTTTACAGAAGAGCAGACTTTGTAAGCTCAAAGTTTTTTTCAAAAGGTGGGACTTCGGGTGACGGAGGTATAATTTCTTTTCTAACAGTGCCTCACTGTGGAAATTAAGGTATCCAACACAGTATTGCAATTCTCAAGTCTGGAGACTTGTCACTAAACTGGTAGTAATTAACGGTTACTAGAACACCTTTAAAGCGGAATGATACATATCCAGTGAAACATTGGAGTGCAGTTATTCTGGAATATAGTAACTCCTGGAATCCTTATTGTCCAATCAAATTGCTCAGTCGGAACTAACTGTTGTATAATTGCTGACAGCGGATATCAGTCAATGAGGTGAATCAGCCGATACCAATGTGTAGCGTATATATCTGGCATCCCTAATAAAAAGTGTTCACCTCATTGATGTTTCTTATTGCTTTTATAAAAGGAATCGTGGTTGATATAATTTGGCTTTTTTATTGTCCAAGTGAAAACATATTTTTACAAAGTAATATCAATGAATTCAGATATGCTATATAACATGAAGTACATGGCAGTGTAAATATTAATACTGTTGAAAGTGACAAGGCTTTGCAAAGAGTCTGTGGTTTTCTCTTTGCCACTCTCGCATAAAGCTCTGACCAGTGACAAACCCGGTCAACAGTTCTTGTATGCAGACTTCTCAGAGTAACAAAAAATAATTTGTTATAGCCAGTGCCCACCATATTTCATATAATGGGGCCAAAATTGATATCTACACCAGGATCCTCCAATCTCCAAATCAGGCCCTGCTGACAGGCCCTGTGTGCATGTCCTGTATCTGCAGGAAGCCTCGGATAGTACTGCTGGAGAAGGCTCTTCGTCTAGCACAGCGTCATGCTCGTCAAAGCAGCAAGCCCTGCCTCCACTGTTTTTTCCTGGGATCAGCGTCTGTCGATTCAGGTCAGACTTCACCTACATTTTGGGCAAAGTGTTTATTATATTAAAGTGTCTCTGTGGCTGTGTGCACTTGACTCCACTCTAACCTCTGTTTGCTGGTGTGGTCCAGATGAGGAGGGGCTAACGGTGGCTTTGGACCGGTTCGATCCAGGTCGGGATCAGTCTGGAAACTCAAGTAGGGTTCCTTCTGCTTTTCTGCCTGGAGATGTTGTGGTTCCCTGTTTATTTTCCACTCAGAGTGATGCGGCAGCAGATGTGGTGGTCCAGTCAGAGGCTGACCTCCATTTCTGCTTTAAGGTGAGTCAGAGGGCAGTGATGAGTCTGTAACCTGACTTCTGGAGATTTAGGCTGCGTGTCCACCAAACGCATTTTTTTCTGCTCTGGGCGACTATTTTCCATTCATTCTCTATGTAGTCCAGCGTTTGTAGTGCTGAGCACCCTCAGTGCTGAAACACTCTTGGCGGTGGCCATTTTTTAAGATAAGATAAGATAAGATAAGCCTTTATTAGTCCCACAACGGGGAAATTCCAGGATTGCAACAGCACAGGGATAGCAACACTCAGAGCAACAATCAGAAGGCAAGAAAAAAAACAAGCAAGCAAGAGCAGCTAATATACATATGTACATATTACTATAAAATATATATATATACACACACAGTTCTTGTATGCAGACTTCTCAGAGTAACAAAAAATAATTTGTTATAGCCAGTGCCCACCATATTTCATATAATGGGGCCAAAATTGATATCTACACCAGGGTCCTCCAATCTCCAAATCAGGCCCTGCTGACAGGCCCTGTGTGCATGTCCTGTATCTGCAGGAAGCCTCGGATAGTCGCGGCGCTCAGAGCTGAAAAAAGTTCCAACTTTTCAGAGACTGCAGCTGAGCTTGTCAATGTCAGACCTTAAGCAGCCAATCAGAACTGCTGCGTGGGCGGGACATAGGACGCCAGTACTAGTCTGTACTCAGACTCCTGCTTTCTGTGTCATCATATTTCACATCCAGAGCTGCTAGAAAACGTTTCCTGTCCATTGTTATTTAGAGACTCTATTAAAAAGTCAGTAGAAAGTCTGACCATAGCAAAAGCGGAAGTGCTGAGCTGAGAGTGACAAGCTGTTGCTGGGATACAGGGCACAGACTTTTTTTCCCCCTCCACAGCGGTGCTCACAAATGCTGAAAAAAAATGCTCAGGGCGGTTGGGCAACAAAAAACGCGTTTGGTGGACACGCAGCCTTATACTGGGGCATCACATTTAAAAAATATGTAACAAAAGCTTCTTTTCTATATATGATATTCTGCATTTTTGCCAGTTTTGAGAACAGTTTATCAGTTCACTAATGTTTAATATTCAGTATAGTTTTAATTACGTTCAAATCTAAAGAGTTACGTGAGAACTGACTCCAGCCTGATTTTCCATTAAGATCAGGTTTTCTACTAGCCACAATGGTTGGTAGGGTCTAAATTATATCACTGCTCATGATAGTCGTTAGCCATATTTTTGTATTGTGCATGTGTGTGCACTTGGGTGTGCCCACCCATACAGATCATTAAAACAGTGCTTTATTTCTGCCAAGAAGTCATTCAATTAAAAGCACTTGTCTAATATACCTGCATTTGAGGCGGCAGTGGCTCAGGAGGCAGAGCGGGTCGTCCAATAACCAGAGGCTTGGCAGTTTGAATCCTGCTGTCTCCCCAGCCATCCTGCTGTTGTGTCCCTGGGCAAGGTACTTTAAGCTACAGTCACAAATACCCTTACCAACGGCTGCGAACACAGTATGAACGATTTTTGGACCATTTTGTACAGCCTTCTCAAGGTGGTTGTAGGAGAATCCAGCGTTTGTACACCATTCATAAGTTTGTCGCCAGGTCAATGGTCTTGTTTAAGTTCTACGAACGCCCCACGAAACCCCTCATTGTAGGGTGGCCATGTGAATGCCATAGAAACAATGTAAGAACTACGCAAGATGTTGGATGTAAGTATGTAAATGGTAAATGGCATTCACTTATATAGCGCTTTTTCTCATCTCTAGATGACCAAAGCACTTTACAGATCCTGCTATCCACCCATTCACACACACATTCACACACTGATGGTGGCTGAGCTGCCATGCACCGGTACTGGCCTGACCCACCAGGAGCAACTGGGGGTTCAGTGTCTTGCTCAAGGACACTTTAACATGCAGACTGCAGACAGAGCGGGAATTGAACCCCTTACCCTCCGATCAGTAGTTGGCCAAACTACACCTGTGCCACAGCCACCCCCATGTATGCCTCAAGAACACCTTAAGTTGTTCTTCAGGGTCCCTTACAGCAGTCGTAGAAAACGCCACACGAATCCCCGTATGTACGGAGATTCATACAGCGTGCGTAAGGCAGTAGTGAGGTGCTCATAAGGCAGGAAGTACGTCATTTGTGCGACATTTGTGTGGACAAAATGTGCCGAAAGCCACAAGATCGTCCTACCAACAACTTCAGAGTGCCGTAAGTTGCACAAAGATTTTTGTAAGATAGCAGTAAGTATGCCGTTGGAAGATCCCAAGGCACCGTTATGAAGAATGTAAGAACTTTAGGACCATCATATGACAGAAAAGCACCTCATTTGTCAAGAATGCCTCAAGTTGCTTTTGTGAATTAAACGGCAGCCGTAAAACTATGGCCCCATTCACGAATGTCTGTGAAGTCCAGAATTGGTAGGAACTGGGAGATTCTTACAAACCCATCATTCAAAAGAATCGTTCTGACCATAGCTTTAAGTGTATTTGTGACTCTAAATTGTCCCTAGGTATCCATCTCTGATAGACCTTTAGAACAGAGGGTTAGTTTAGCTATTTAAGTGATGTTTGTGACTAGAAAAAGTGCTGTATAAGTACAGGTCCTTATCTCTTATCCTAGATTGTCATAATAGGGCCCATGAACACCCAGAATCAAACAAAATGTGGAGGAAGAACACGACGGTACCGTATTTCAGTATAAACAATGGTATACAATTAGTATGAAAATTAACTTGACAATCATTTCTACATCATAAGTTGTAGTAGTAATCGTGACAGGCCTAATGTCTGCTAATATCTTGTCAAAGACGAGACAAATGGGGGTGCTACTCAGAACCGTTATGAGAGTCCAGAGGAAAGATGTGAGATTGCATCTCTGAGAACAGTTCTAAGCCGAAAAGTTCATCTCTGTCTCCTTGATGGTTACACAAAAGAAAGATTAAAGAACAGATAAGTATAATTCATAGAGCATTAAGACAGCATAAAGGTTGTCTAGAAGTTGTTTTGACTGTAGGGTTTCTCTCTTGTCTCTGTACTGATTGTGTGTTTGTGTCTCAGGCAATACATCAGTGTTTGAACGGCAGACAGACTGTGGATCTGTCTCAGCTGTTGAAGGTCAGAGGGTACATGGTCTGCTCTCAGCAGTCTGATGCTGCCTCTTTCAACATCACCTGGTTGGCCGTCTGTCCGTCTGCTAGCGTGAGCCTTCAGCCTGTGAAAGCTGTTCCCATCATCCCCACTGCCTTGCTCAGGAGTCTGACCAACATCAGCCGACCACTACAGCCCACAGGCAGTCGACAGAGAGGGTGAGAACCTGCTCAGAACTAGGGCTCTGTGATATGACCAAAATTTCATGTCACCATATGACTAATCTTGTATCCCAATAACAATATATATCACAATATACATTTTTCTGTAAATTCTATTGTTTATATATAATAATTACATAAAAAGGACATTCTCTTTTTTTACATTTTAAATTAAATACTGAAAAAAATCAATTGTACAAATTCATCTATATTAATTTTATGCAACTTTTTACCCTCATAATTTTGCTGTTTTTATAAAATTGTATTTTTTATTTAAGTTTTTGTAAAGGGTATACATGTCATTACAGCATTGTTTACATTTTCATCACATATTCCATTTTTTTGTTTTTTGACAAGATTGAAAAAAATTATTACAACACCCTTTTTTAAGTTAAAGAAAAGAAAAATAAAAGAAAACAAAAGAGAAGAGAAGAAAAATAAGAGAACATCTGAGTAGCGTTGGAACAAAGAGAGGAGCCATTATTGAAATGGTGTTTGTGAAAGATTAGATCTAATGGAAGACACATATGCGATCCAGGGTTGCCAAAAGTTCAAGAACCCATCCATGTCCTGTTTCAGTGCAAATGTCAACTTTTCCATCAAATAAATGTCCTGAATCACGTTAATCCAATCTTCAGGTGTAGGACAGTCCTTCAACATCCATTTTTTAGTTAGGGCTTTTTTACTTGCCAATATTAAAACATTAAATAAGTATTTTTCTCCTCGTCTTTCCAGTGAGTCCGGTAGTAAACCCAAATACAAAGTTACAAAAGAAAAGGGAACTGTTACTTTGAATATTTTCCCCAATATTGTCTGTACATTGGTCCAATATTGGTGGATAACTGGGCATGACCAAAACACATGAAAATGATTTGCAGTCTTTTCACCACACAAGCGCCAGCAATTCAACCCCTTATGAGTAAATTTGTTTTGTGCAGGTGTTCTGAAAAATCTGACCAAATTTTTCCATCCAAATTCTCTCCACAGCAGGGATGAGGTACTTTTCCATTGTTGTTTTAGTTTTTCCCATATTTTCCCATATTTCCAGTTGTAAAGTGAAATTCCCCTCTTTTTCCCATCTCTCTTTTATATATGATGTGTTGTCTCCTTTTAAATCTTGAAGACCTTGGTATATTTTAGAAATGTATCTGATCCCTGGGATCCCTTTATATGCCATTAAGAAGACCTTCAGATCACCTGACTGGGCCCTTTCCAAATCCTCCTTTTTAAGTATTTTGTTTATGTGGTGTCTAAGCTGAAAGAACCTGTAAAGATCTTGATTTATTTTTCAAATCTTCAAAACTTTTTAAAGTTTGCCCTTTAAAAAAATCGTAATATTTTATCAGTCCGTTCTCTTTCCACTTTTTAAATCTAGTGTCTGTTTTATAAGGAGTAAAATCCTGATCATAGATAGATAGATAGATGTACTTTATTGATCCCAAACTGGGAAATTACAGTGTAACAGCAGCATGACAGTTGACAGCCAAACAACAGAAACACACACGACAGACAAAGGGATTACCCATGGAAAGTAAAAAAGAAACTAACACGACTATAGAACCTATATACATCGTAGCTTAATATATGATGATGACCCGTATAAACGCATGAATCATCCCATTGCACAAAGAAGGACTATCAGGAGCAGAGTGAAATGTGAGGTACCAGTTAGTCTGTAAGGTGCAGTGTGGCAGCATAGCTATGACCAGAATACAACATCATAGTGAGTTATTGTACAGTGAAATTGCATGTGGCAGGAAAGATTTCCTGTTCCTGGCCGTTCGACAGCGAAGCTGTAGTAGTCTACTGGAGAAAGTGCTTCGCTGCCTACCTAGTGTGTGGTGGAGGGGGTGATCAGGATTGTTCATGATGGATCGCAGTTTATTTAGTGTTCTCCTCTCCACCACTGTCTCAAAGGTCTCCGGTCTGAGACCAATTACAGAGCCAGCCCTCTTGATAATCTTGTCAAGTCTGTTGGTATCTCTGGCCCTGATACTGCTACCCCAACAGACCGCAGCAAAAAAGATGGCGCTGGCGACAACAGTCTGGTAGAAAAGCTCCAGCATCCTGCTGCACACGTTGAAGGATCTCAGTTTTCTCAGGAAATAGTCTGCTCATCCCCTTCTTGTGCGCAGCATTGGTGTTGGATCTCCAGTCCAACCCGCTACTGATCCTAACACCCAGATATTTGTAGTCTTCAACCACTCCCACATCCTCCCCCCCTAATCTGCAGTGGCTGAGAAGGAGCCTTCCTCTTCCTGAAGTCAATCACCATCTCCCTGGTCTTGCTGACATTCAACCTCAGGTGATTCTGCTCCGTCCACTCCACAAATCTGTCTACCAGTGCCCTATACTCCCCCTCCTCTCCTCCTCTTATACACCCCACAACAGTTGAGCCATCAGAGAATTTTTGCAGGTGACATGACTCAGTGTTATATTGAAAGTCCGTGGTGTATAAGGTAAAAAGAAAAGGAGAGAGCACAGTCCCCTGTGGCGCTCCCGTATCACTAGCCACCACTCCAGACAAGACAATGCCCAGCCTGACAAACTGTGGTCTGCCTGTCAGGTAGTCGGTAATCCAGGAGATCACAGAGCTGTCAACCCCATCATAGGAAATCCATTGCAATAATCGATAGGGTTCTTTAGTTTGATTCTCTCTGACTATCTTAAACCAAATTTTTAGCGGGGTCTCTTTCCATGGTTAGTGTCATTCAAATGTTTAGGTAAGGCATTATTCCCTGTTATCGCCTGTAGGGGAATGTCACTTGTTATTTGGCGTTCTATCTCTTTCCATTGTGCAGTGTAGAATGGGTTACATATCTCTACTAAAGTTTTAATTTGCGCGGCTTTAAAATAGTCCCTGATATTTGGCAGTGCGAGCCCACCTTTGTCTTTGTTTAGCTGTAGGGTTCTATACCTGATTCTTGGTCTCTTGTTCTGCCATATGAATCTTGAGATCCTTCTGTCCAGTTCTTTCCATGTTTTTTTGGGAGGTTCTACCAGTATTGTTTGGAAAAGGTATAGAAGATATGGAAGTATATTCATTTTGACTGCTTCAGTTCTTTGTGCAGTACCCAAGAATGGTATCGTATTCCATCTTGCTAGATCAGATTTTATTTTTGTCATCAGTGGATCATAGTTTAGTGTTATAATTTTGTTGAGTTGTTTTGGCATATTGACCCCCAGATATTGCACAGATTCCATCTCCCAGTTAGTTTTGAATTTGCTTAGTAAAAATTGATTTGGGTTATAGTTGAATGTTAAAATTTGGGTTTTATGCATGTTCAATTCATACCCCGATAACTCTCCATACTCTGAAAAAACATAGTTCTGGAAAAGAGGTGTCTGGCTGCCCCAGGTACGTATATTAAAATGTCATCAGCAAAGAGTGCTATTTTATGTTCCTTCTGGCCAAGTGTAATACCTTGAATTTTTTGATTCTGTCTTATCCATTGGCTCAGAGGTTCTATGAAGATTGCAAAGAGCAGTGGAGACAAGGGGCAGCCCTGACGACATCCTCTCTCCAGTTCAAAAGATGATGATAATTTACCGTTAATCCTTATTTTAGCTGTTGGTTTTTTATATAATGCCTGGATAGTTCTAATGAAGTTGTTATGAAAATTGAAACTGGACAAGATTCTATATAGGAAAGACCAGTCAACCGAATCAAATGCTTTTTCAGCATCTGATCCCAGTATGGCTGCATTTAAATTATATTTTTTTATATGATGAATTATGTGTAAAGTGCGTCTAATGTTATCTTGTGTCTGTCTTTGTCTTATAAAACCCGTTTGGTCAAAATGAATTAAGTCTGTCAGTATATTATCTAACCTTTTGGCAAGGGTAGCGGTAAAAAGTTTATAGTCCTGATTTAACACACTGATTGGTTTGTAGTTGGAGCAGTCTAGTTTATCCTTTTCAGGTTTAGGTGTGACTGCAATGACCCCTTCTCTCCAGGAGGGGGGGATATCTTCTATGTGGAGGACATAGTTAAATGTTTTCAGGAGGAGAGCAGATAGTTGCTATGTAAAGTTTTGTACCACTCTGCTGTATAGCCATCTGCTCCTGGGGACTTGCTAGCTTTAAGTTTCATAATTGCTTTTTCTAATTCTTTAGGTTGTATTTCTGCCAATAGTTTTTTTATTTTGTGACTCTGTAAGTTGGGGAAGATTTAATGCTGTAATGCTGCAGCAAGAGTTTTAACAGGTACTAGAAAGAGAGATCATATCTCTCCGGTTCTGGCCTCCCTTCATTGGCTTCCCATAGAGTTTAGAATTGTTTAAAATCCTTCTTACTTACAAAGCTCTAAACAATCAGGCTCCTTTTTATTTAAAAGATCTGATACTACCGTATTATCCTAACAGAGCACTACGCTCCCAAAATGCAGGATTACTCGTAATACCTAGAATCTCCAAAAGTACAATGGGAGGCAGAGCCTTCAGTTATCAAGCTCCTCTCCTGTGGAACCAGTTGCCAATCTGGATTCGGGAGTCGGACTCGATCTCTGTTTTTAAGAATAGGGCTAAAACCTACCTTTTTGATATAGCCTACAATTAGGGAGGGATCATGTGTTTCTGAACCCTCCCTTAGTTATGCTGCTAATAGGTTTAGTCAGCCGGGGGACCTCCAGTAATGCACTGGGCCTCACTCCTTTCCTCACTCTCTATGAAATATTTTTTTTTTTGCTGGTCATTAACATTTGTTTGTTCTCTCCCATAGATTGAGTCCCCATCGTGCTGTTTGCTCTCTACATGTCTGTTCTTTTCTTCTTCTCTATCCCCTCACCCCCCAGCCAGTCGCAGCAGATGAATCCCCTGCAATAATGGGGACAGCGTCAGGGTGATCTCTTTGCTGCCTGCTGACAATGTGCTGGAGGTGGTTGAGTGCTAAACTAATGTTAGCATCTGGAGAAATGTAAAGAGCTGTTACAGTTACTGCTGTTAGCTCGTAGGGAAGATAAAAAGGCCGACACAGGAAGGACATGGCCTCTAAGTCTGGTGAACAGTGGCTGTGAATTATTCTGCTGTTATTACAGCAAGTCTGAAGCACATAAACACACAGCCTTCCACCCCTTCCCTTCCCTACAAGAAAAACAAACTTGAATTTAAAAGATAAGTTACAAATTCATGGCTAAAGTTGCAGATTTATGAGGGAAAAAAAATCACATCTGTACGATTACAGTCATTGAGAATGTAAACACAGGGAGTTATTTAAAAAATTCAATAAATTCATTAAGAAAAAGAAAATGAATGAATTATTGAGTCAAAGGTCAGAAAATCACAAGAGAAATGGAGCTCATTTGCAATAATTAAAAAAAATAAGGAAAAATGAATGGAAAGATGATGGAAAATTGAGGCAAAAATACAAAGATGGAAGAAAAAAAGATGCCAGTTTATGATGCAAAAATCACAAATTCAAGAAATAAATGTCAATCCATGAGCAAAAATTTTTCACCAAGTTTCAAATTTCATGAAGTTTCTTAAAAAGTCTATAATTAAAAAGAATAAAAAATAATCACAAGAAAGCATAAGTAATATAGTAGGTAACTCTCCAAATTCACATCAAAATTTCACATTTTCAATTAAAAAAATCTCTAATTTAGGTGGTAGAGTAGCCTGAAACTGTACACAAGTAAACGTAGGTTATCTTTATATATTACACAACATAACAAAAATATTTTTTTTGTAAGTTGCCTCTGTTTGTTGAACTGATTTAGGACAATTTTGCACCGCTGAATCCGAAAATGACATCCGTTTCTCTCGATCAGGTCAGGTTTTTATGCTAAGTTGTAAGCAGTTGTACAGCAGTTGTACAGTTGTACTGTAAATTGAATAGTAGACATTGATAAAGGTAAGTACATGTAAATTGAATGTTGCGTTATCATTGTTCAAAATTCAGAGAATTTCAAGAAATAAAAAAGAATTTTCCATCATATAAAGCGAAAATACCCGTACATGTAAACAAAAACGTAAAAGCCATGTGGTCATAGTTCAAAAAGTTGACCTGATTGAGCAAAACCAATGAGATTTTTGGATTCAGCACATCACAGTTGTCCTAAATCAGCTAAAAAGACTTAGACAATAAATTTGGTGTTGACCAGTGTAATCACTCAAATGTACATAAGAGTAGTTTCCCCAAATAGTTAAGATGTTACTGAGGTGTGACTTTAGTCTGGACAGTTTGAGGTTTTTCTCTGGAATTTATGGCAGTTTTATACTAAATTTACTACTTTTTCCTTGTAAATTTGAAAGATTTTTTCCACTTGGATCAACTTTTTCTCATAATTTGTGTTGAATGCTAATTTAGGGCTTTTTTTCTTGTACATTTGAAACTTTACTCTCAAATTTGTGAGGTTTTTCCTCATAAATTAAAACTAAAAAATAAAATGAGCAAAGATGCAGTATTTTCTGTTATAGGCTATTTATAGCTTATTAATAGCTTATTTTTTAACCCCACCCCAGGTGAAAAAACTCAAAATACTTTGAAACCTAAATGTTTGCAGGTATACATCCTACTCTTAATGAATAAATTCAGACAGACTCAAAAACTATTCATAATGTGGCAGAATATTCCAGCTGAGGCTGGCATAATAGAATAGAATAGGCTTTATTGTCATTGTACAGTTGTACAGTACAATGAAATTGTGGGTGCTTCACCAGGCTACTGTGCAGTAACGTGAGAAGAATTTGAAACAAAACAGTTGCAGAACGCATGATTAACCATACGACTGAAGGAAAAGTAAAAAGCAATAAATAGCCCATTGGTATACATCATTATGAGTGTTACCGGTAGAAAAGCTGCAGCAGCCTCCCGCTGTTGGGATAGGGAGGGACCTCTCTGTGTGTGCGCGCCAGGCCTGCAGCACATGTAGGTGCAGGGGAGAGAATGTGTGTGAGAGGAGGGATCATACCATTTGCTGGTGGGGGGTGTTTTCATTTTTAAAACGTTTAAATGACAAACTGCTTAATATGTTTTGGATGTTATTTCAGCTTGTCAAAGATGAACTAAAGTTTTATAATCACAACTTTTCTCACTTTAGGGATGCTGAGTTTAAGTTTAAGGGTACTACAGCACCCCTAGAAAAGGCCTAATGCCGCCCATGCTCAGAACACTTTTCTGCCTCTTGCAAATGTATTTCACTGCCGTGTTTGTTCTACTGCAGGTTTCTAACCATGGACCAGTCCAGGAAACTGCTCTTTCTTTTGGAGTCTGATCCTAAAGCCTCCAGCCTGCCTTTAGTTGGAGTGTAAGTTTTTATTTTCCTGCCATTTGTTATTTTTATAGTAAAGGAGTAGTACCACACACATAATTGGAGTATTATATAAACACAGTATAGGTGTATCTGGGAAAAAATAGAATATTTTGAGAATTTCCTTTTATTTTTCATAATTTATTGCCAAAAGTAAATTTTCATATATTTTATATTCTTTACCAGTAAAGGAAATACAAGTATTTTTGTTATAATGTTTGATTATGATTTGGGACTGAATACTTCCCAAAACTACGATTACAAATACCCTTATGAACGACTGCAAACACCATATGAACAATTTTTGAACCATTTTGTACGGCCTTCTTAAGTTGGCTGTGGGAGAATCCAGCGTTCAGACCATTCATAAGTTTGTGGCCAGGTCAATGGTCTTGTCCAAGATTTCTACAAATGCCACATGAAAACCCGTCATCGTAGGGAAGCCATACGAATGCCATAAGAACTGCGCAAGATGTTTGCTGTAAGTGTGCCTCAAGAACAACATAAGCTGTACAAATCCCCATTTGTACAGAGATTCGCACAGCGTGCGTGAAGCAGTAGTGAGTCACTCATAAGGCGGAAGTATGTCATTCGTGTGACATTTGTGCCGGCAGTCGTGAGATCTTCCTACCAACAACCTGAGAGTGCAGTGTGTTGCACAAAAATTTTCGTTAGATGGCAGTAAGAATGCTGTAGGGAGATCCCAAGGCACCCTTATGAAGAACGTAAGAACTCTGGGGCCATCATAGGACAGAAAAGTACCTAATTTCTGAAGAATACCTCAAGTAGCTCTTGTGAATTGAATGGCAGCTGTAAGAAACTATGCCCCCCTCCATGTATGTGTACGAACAACAGAATTCATAGAAACTGGGAGATTGTTACAGACATTCGTAAGAATGTTTGTGACCAGGGCTTAAGATTAATCCAAAATAATGATTTGGAATACAGAAATGTCCAACTTCTGAAAAGTGTGTAAATTTCTGCACTCAATAGTTGGTTGGGACTCCTTTACCACAAATTACTGCATAATGGTAATCCAGTTGTGCTGAGCTGTTATTAAAGCCCAAGTAGGTTTGATAGCAGCTTTTAGTGCATGTGCATTGTTGGATAGGTTTCCCTCATCTTTGTCTTGGCTATACAAGAGAGAGAATCTATGGGATTCAGGTCAGGACAGTTGGTTTGCCAGTCAAGCACAGTAATATTATGGTCAAACTATTTTGTAGTAGTTTTGGTGCTGTTGGCTAGTTCTGAGTGCGGCTGAAAAAGGAAATCATCATCTCTATAAAGCTTTAGCAGATTGAAGCATGAAGTGCTCTAAAGGTTCCTGGTACACAGCACTGTTGAATTTGGACTTGATAAAACCCAGTGGACCAACATCAAAAGATGACATGACACCCCAAATCATCACAGGCTGAGGATTCTTCACACTGGACTACAAAACACCTTTGATTCTGTGCACCACTCTTCCTCCAAACTTGAGGACCTTGATTTACAAATGAAATACAAAATTTGATTTCAACAGAAAAGAGGACTTTACCCCAATCAACAAAAGTCCAGTTTTTTTTCCTCTTTAAGACTCTTCTGTCACTATATGTGTTTCAGGAGAGGCTTAGTATTAGGAAACTACAGTTGTAGTCTTTCCTGAAGACATCTGTGCGTGGAATGACAAGAGTGTGTTGAGATAGTGGAAGGAGTACTCTGAGGAGCTGATGAATGAAGAAAATCAGATGGAGGAGAATGGATGAAGTTCGTAGGAACAGCAAGGAGGAAGTGAGGGCAGCTATGAAAAGGGATGGTTAGTCCAGATGATATACTGTACCTATGGAGCTATGGAAATGTTTAGGAGTAATGGCTGTGAACTCTTTATGCAGATCAGTTGATACAATCTTGGACAGTGAAAGGATGCCTGAGGAGTGCCGAATAAGTGTAGTGATGCTGATTTTCAAGAACAAGGGTAGCTAGTGTAACGATGAAGGTGCAAGGAGTAGAGGTAGTGAAGGTAGATGAGTTTAAATACCTGGGGTCAACAATCCAAAGCAATGGGAAATGGTTTGCATTCACACAGCACTTCACCAAAACTGCTTGGACAATGTCACGCAGCTAAAACAGCTGCTCGTTTGTGTCGCTGTAGCTGAAACCACCACTAACCAGGAAGAAAAAAAAATCTTGATGAAGAAGAGAAATCCGGCTTGTTGATTGGCCAGGACTGAAAAGGGAAATCCGGTGTTATGCCGAGAATTGCTCACTTGCAAGAGTTGCATCACATGCACCAAAACTTTAAAATATAACACTACAGCCAGGCTTGTAAACATTTGCGCATTTTTAGAAGTACCCATTATACATTTTTAGAAGTAAAAATTGTTATTACCTCTTGTAAATTATCTTTAAATTATGTTTATTCGACGATGGGGTGCAATTCTCGGCAAGCAAGCAAATCTCAGCATAACACCGTTCCCTTCCGCCGAGTTGTTTGTCCATAACAAACTAATAAAAATGAAAAGCTCTGGTGTCTGTATAAACCCCCGTGCCATCATTATAGGCGCTTTTCCACTAGCCCCGTTTAGAAAACCCGACTCTACTCACTTCGGTTCGGTTCTGCCTCGGTTGCGTTTCAACATTAGTGCTGGCACACCTGCTGTGGATGGGATTTGTTGAACAGCAGGCGGCGCCACACTCTCGTGACGTCAAACACCCGACCGAATCCTCCACAACAAAGAAGATGGCTGATGACGAGGAGAGAAGGAAGGAGAGAGGAATGACTGTGACATGAAACTGGTGAAATCTATGGTGCTGACTTGTTGTGCTCTGCACAATCTGTGTGAGAGTCATGGAGAGACGTTTGACACTACATTGGATGATGCAGTAGATGAACCAGTGGTGGCAGCGGCACAGAGAGCAGAGGAGCAGGGAGCCGATATAATACGAGATGCTGTGATGCAGTATTTGTCTATTTCGTCCACATTTATGTGCATACATATTTCAAAAATGTTTTTTGTAAATAAAATGTTGTGCATGTTCCATCTACCTGTGCTCTGTTGTTCATAACGCTTATCTGTTAAGGTACGGGTAATTAGATTAGATTAGATTTGTTTGACAGGGACAGTGCAATAAACATAGACAATTAATCAATGACAATCAATCTGATGTGTTGCACAAAGAGTGTATAGCTATTAGCTAATTTGCAGGAGCCGCAGGACAACAGAAGGTGTGAAGCCATCAGCCTAATGATGAGTCCACACTTCTCACTGTTGTGATAATTGCTCACGCTGAGCGCTCTGCCCGCCCGTACGCTGTGGGGGTCACACACGACGTGTTCCTCAACACTCTCAATAATTTTTTTTCCCGTATATTCTTCTTTTTGGCGTACAGAAATGGCAATATGCCCGTATTTGCTAAAATTGCATTTTCTCCGTATTAAAATACAGCGAAACCGTATCACTTGACAGGTATGTAATTACATGCAGAAACACCGCACAGGCCATCTTCACAAAAATCCAGCTCGACAAGCCACTTTTGCTTAGGTGGAAATGCAAATTAAACTATAAATCATGTGCTGATACATGTCATATTTTCCCATGTAAAGGTCTCCCACTTTTACTTAATTGATTTTTAATTTTTGGGAAAAGGGAATATAAATTTTGCACTTGTTGGTAACGACAGTTGTGTGCAACAAAAACACAGTTGTGTATCCTTGTCCGATCTGTCTACTGTTATTAGTGCCAAATTTTTGCAAGATTCCTTCTTAATTTATTAAATTTTGACTGGTGATGCAACATTCAACTTACACGTACTTACCTTTAGCAGTGTCTACTGTACAAGTTCAAGCACACCTGTACAACTGCTTATAACCTAAAAAATGTACCCGTTCAAGAGAAATGGATTCAGCATTGCAAATTTGTTTAAAATAAAAAAAAACCCTACCAAGACATTACGTTTCATTGTGTTGTTAAAAATTAAATTACCATTAGAAGGCTATACACCTGACCTGATGAACAGCAGCATGTGGAGTGAACAGAGAATGGAATGTGTATGTAATTATTGGCTTTTCTCATACGGTGTCATAACAGATAAACCAGACTTTTGATGCAAACAATACAATTTTATTCCAGAAGCAAAATTTACAAACAAAAAAACAGACTGGGCGTGGGGAGACATGGTTAGACACGCCGACTGCTAAATGCGTCCACAAGCCTGCAAAATAGGGTCAGGACATCTCTGTTGAATGTTGACATCTCTGCGAGCTCTTCCCTTCGTAACACAGCGTCCTGCTCCAGGGCTTCACGCGCATCTGCCCGCACATCTGCGGCCACCTGTCTCAAATGCTGCAGGTACTCCTGATGGTGTTCTTGCCGCTGGTCATGTTGCCATTCCAAGAGCCGCATCTCTTCGTCATGCATGTCGACCATCGCTAATGTAAGGTCAGCAATGGAGTTGTCTGTTTTCCTCTTGCCTAGATGGAAAGACAGAAAGGCATGGTCGTTAAAGCTGGATCACTACATATATTATGGAATTACACTGGTGAAAGTCTGTGGTGGAATGTCACTATTATATTATGCTTCATTGCTGTATATAAGCTGAACTGTCATGTTGCTGCCCCTCAGTAGAGCAGATTTTGCAACACACAGGGTGCTGTCTTCGGCTGCAGCCCCCCTGCAAAACTAAAAAGGATTAAGATTAAGAATATGGATGGGTAATGTTTAAACTAGTTGCTTGTAGTGTGGCCGCAGAAATCTGAATGGGTTAATACAGTCAGCTGACGCGAAGCATTTCAATGAAGCATGTTGATTTCAACGGCAGTTCATGAGCTTTATTTGTTTTTCTAAAACCGGAGTTACAGCAGCACTTCAATCACCACACCTAAAAATGGTTGTGGAACACCGATAAGTGAAGACTAAACAATAACCTTTTTGTACATTTAAAAAGACATTTTCAATTAATTAATATGCAGCTACAGGAAATTGCATTAATCAATTTGGTACATAACTTGTTAGGCTCCAGCCCCCCTGCAACCCGTAAAGGATTAAGCGGTAGAAGATGGATGGATGGATGGATGGATTTTCGACCCTGGTTTCCGCTGGACCTGTTTCACCAAAAAAAATCGTGGTTATTGTGCCTTACCGGCACTTGAACGTGATCCAGATGGAGCTGGTGATGTGGCTGACATCGGAGTCGATCCAGCTGGCGCTCCGACAGACGCAGACGCAGCGCCAGGAGAGTCCGCTGTGTCAGTCATCTCCACTGAGGTGGACCCCTGTGATATGAAATGCGATTCTAGAAAGAAAATGCACGCAATTTAAAACTTAACACCAAAGTGCAACATGTACACAACACTCTGAAGTTTTTAACCGGAATACAATAAGCGTAATTCAGCGTTTTGTTCGCGCTAATACTTAACACAAAGCAAGCGTGAATCTGCAGTTGGCTGCAAAACAATAGGCAAGCCTCAGTAACAACCATTACCCACAATCTAACAACCTTGCTGTGAGCTTGGCACAGAAAGGATAAAGTGGTGAAAAGATGCGCAATATCAAAACAACACTCACCATCCACGGTTTCCAAGGCCGTGACTGTGACCTTGTCGAGCCCAATGTCTCTCAGTGAACCACTTCCACTCCTTCCGATCCGCTGCACTTCGAGCATTGTGGTCCTTCATTGCTCGGTAATCGCTTTTCAGCTTTTTCAGCTTCTCCCGACACTGTTTGGCAGTACGGATGTGCCCTTGGGAACCCATTTGCTCGGACACCTGCTGGTATATTTTTTCATTTTGAGTAGATCCGTCCAACTCGCGCTGGATGCGATCGTCGGCTAATATAGAAAGAAAATTGCGCACCTCCTAATATATAATATTAGGAGTATATTATTATATAATTATTATACAGTATATTAATATAATATACTGTATTAAAGAGGCGCACTGTGTTCACTGGCTGAACAATTACAAATGGCGGTCGTGGAGTAAATTCAGCAGAAAAAGTCGCTTTCGTGACGTTACGACCTGACCAATCAGCGGCGACCAGTCTCTTAAAGTCATATCACAGCCATACTCAGCCCTACTCAGCTCGGTTAGACCCTGCCCTGGATCAGGTACGAAAAAAGCACCTGCTAACCGGTGCTGGGGCTAATGGAAAATGCTCAAACGCGGGCTGAGTGGTGCGGTGTAGGGCTAAGTGAGGCTAGTGGAAAAGGGCCTTATGTCGCTAAATGTTTTAAAAACATCAGTATTCTTGTGTGTAGCCACAAGCAGCTGAGAAATCTGGTTCTCGGACCAAATATCTATTAGAGCCTGCATTTCCTCACTGCTCACTCCTCACTTCTCCAAGCCCAAGAGACATTTTTTTAAACTTTTCTCCTCGGTTTTCTCCGGTAAAAGTGTTTCTTGGATCCGTGCGGTTGTCTTTATTATTTTCTACCCAAAATGGAGGCTGAAGGACCGGAAGCTCTTCAGCTGAATCGGGATGTTGGATTTATTTACCCACAGATTCCTTCCACGGACGTGCTGAAACACACCAAGTTTTCAAGGCAGGGACAACTTTTTCAGGTGAATTCATGTCTTTTCATGTATTTACATAGAGTTATAATGTAATTGTGCTGCGCGAAAAATTTGCCTGTTCGCATTTGATGTGAAGGCACCTTTGTGGTAAATGCCACTTTCTCTTCTCACTATGTTGCTGTGATTACACAAACGCAGAGGGGCACGTCCGCCCTTTGGTCTACTGGATACTCCATTTGCATTGACACGGCAAGCGAAGCGCACCAGACTGCGTTTGCAAGCGAACTGAGACCCCCTGTTTTCAGGGGGACCAGACTTCGCTTGTTTGGTGCTGCACCAGAGTTCCAGGCGCATTCAGACGGCGCCAAACGAACCGAACTATCCACGGAATACACTCTTTGGTCCTTTAGTCCGGACCAAACAGTGGTTGTGTGAATGCGCTCTTAAACTTGGAATAAAATATTCCAAGTTGAAGTAGCAGATTTCTTATTTACATAAAGCTTTAAATTGTAATAATCAAAATGAAAACAAAAAGTGATTGAAATATTTCCCTTATAAGAATATAAAATATAAGAGTTTACTTTTGGGAAAATAAATGAACATTTTCATGATATCCTATTTAATTTCCCTTTCATCCAGTTTCTGACTGTCTTTGTGTTTCCTGTCATGTGACAGCTGGCTGACTGGAGTCACACATGTCTACAACCCTCATGTGTGGGCCTGGTGTCTGAGGTTCCTGTTCAGCAGCAGCCTTCAGGACAGGTGCGCCGATGGCTTCACACATGAGCACAGTCAGTGTGGTATGAGATTTTAATGTGTTACACAGAGCCTCTGCTGTGTTTCAGGGTTCTGTCAGAGAGTGGCTGTTTCCTCCTAGTTGTGTTCGGTTCCACTCACAGAGGTCCACAGTTCTTCCAATGCAAAGGACCCAGACTAGGACCAGGACTGTTGGAATATCAGCTTCTGAAAGCCTTCCAAACTACCACTCTCTACCAGGTCAATGCATGACCCAACTGCCTTTAAAGTGGCAGTTGTTTGTTTTACTGGTGAAGGGAGCTTGTTAAATGGTCCAGAATGTGGCTTTATGATGGGGTGTATACTGTCAGCAGGTAGCACTTATTGATGGCCAGAACCTGCAGTGTGAGCTGAGTTCAGAGGACAATGGCAGACAGATAGAGGTCTTCAGAGATGCTCAGAGTTCCTTCAACAAGTAGGACAACATCTTTTAATGGAGTGGTGGGAAAAGATTTGAGGGGATCTATTTCTGTGATTATTACTCAAATGTTAATCTGAACCTCATCTCTCCATAGTGACCTTCCACATGCCTACGGCCCATCCATCAGTGACCGGGATTCTGGAGTGGAAGATGAGGACCTTTCTCCACGACCGTCTCCAAGTCCTCACCCTCCTGCTCAACAGGTCAGTTTAGGTCTATTGAAGAAGGTTAAAGCTACGGTCGCAAACATTCTGATGAACAATGGGTTTTTATGGCTGCCGTTCAATTCGCAAGACCACTTGAGGCATTCTTGAGAAATGAAGTGTTTTTCTGTCGTATGATGGTCCTAGCGTTCTTGCGTTCTTCGTAAGGGTGCCTTGGGATCTTCCTACAGCATACTTAGTGCCATTTCAGGAAAATGTTTGTGCAATTTACGACACACTCAAGTCATTAGTAGGAAGATCTTATGGCTTTCGGTACATTTTGTTAGCACAAATATCGCATGAATGACGTACTTGGGCGGTACAGTGGTTAGCACTGTGGCAGCACAGTAAGAAGGTCACGGGATCGATTCCACCCCTGACCATCGTGGGTTTGACCCCACCCCCTGACCATCAGTGACCCTTCTATGTGGAGTTTGCATGTTCTCCCCGTGTCTGCGTGGGTTTAAGATAAGATAAGATAAGATAAGATAAGCCTTTATTAGTCCCACAACGGGGAAATTCCAGGATTCAACAGCACAGGGATAGCAACACTCAGAGCAACAATCAGAAGGCAAGAAAAAAACAAGCAAGCAAGAGCAGCTAATATACATATGTACGTATTACTATAAAATATATATATATATACACACACACACAGACACACAGTGCAGAGCATTGTAGCTAGATGGAATAAATATGTAAATATATAAACACCCACAGTACGGAGCATTGCAGCTAGGTGGAATAAATATGCAAGTATATAAACACACACAGTGCGGAGCAATGTAGCTAGATGGAATAATATGTAGATATATAAATATATAAACACACCCAGTGCTGAGCATTGTAGCTAGATGGAATAAATATGTAAATATATAAACACACACAGTGCAGAGCATTGTTGCTAGATGGAATGAAACAGCATAACCGTCTACTTAGTTATCCTACATGGTATGATTATGTGCCCATACATATATATTCTCACCCTCCATAGCGACCGGTATGTTCCTAGTTGTATGCCGGAGGGGACCATTGTGTAAGTCTATTGCATCTTTTGCATTCAAAAAACTATTAGTTTGTTACGTCTTTTTGCTATCTCTGCGAGCAGCCCTGCTTAGGTTGTACAGTCTGACAGCCGTTGGTAGGAAGGACCTACGAAACCTCTCGGTTGTGCACCTGGGATGATGTAGTCTGCTGCTAAATGAGCTCCTCAGTGCATTCAGTATGTCCTGCATAGGGTGGAACTCGGACTCCAGCAGAGATGACAGTTTAGCCACCGTCCTTCTCTCTCCTATCTCCTCCATCGGATCAAGGCGCTGCCCCAGGACAGAGCTAGCTTTCTTAATCAGTTTGTTCAGTCTCTTCCTATCGGCTGCAGTAATGCCACTGCCCCAGCAGACCACTCCAAAAGTGATGGCTGATGCCACCACCGTGTCATAGAATGACTTCAGCAGCGCCCCTTGTACACCAAAAGACCTGAGTCTCCTCAGCAGGAACAGCCTGCGCTGTCCCTTCTTGTAGAGTGCGTCAGTATTGTGTGACCAGTCTAGTTTATTGTTCAGATGAATACCCAGGTACTTATAGGATGTCACCATCTCGATGTCTGTTCCCTGTATATTTACTGGTACTGTGAGGGGCTGCCCATGCCTGCGGCAGTCCACCACCAGCTCCTTAGTTTTCCTCGCGTTGATCTGGAGGCAGTTCCGATGGCACCAGTCCACGAAGTCCTGGATAAGCCCTCTGTACTCAGCTTCATCTCCATTGGAGATGAGGCCAACGATCGCAGAGTCATCAGAGAACTTCTGTAGATGGCAGTGTGTTGTGTTGTGTGAGAAGTCCGCAGTTTACTCCGGGTATTCCAGTTTCCTCCCACAGGCCAAAAACATGCAGGTTAGGTTAATTGGAGACACTAAAGTGGCCCTAGGTGTGAATGTCTGTGTGAATGGTGAAGGGATTGGCACCGTACTGTGGCTGCTTCATCTATCCGTGTGGATGCTCTGAATTTCCCTCTGGGATTAATAAAGTATACAAAATACAAAAAAAAGTACTTCCGCCTCATGAGCGCTTCACTACTGCCTTATGTACACTGTACGAGTCTCCGTACGAATGGGAATTTGTACAACATTTCCTACGACCACTTATGTTGTTCTTGAGGCATACTTATGGCCAACATCTTGCGTAGTTCTTACGTTCTTCCTATGGTATTCATATGGCCACCCTATGATGAGGGGTTTTTGTGGGGCGTTTGTAGAAATCTTGGACAAGACCACCGACCTAGCCACAAACTTGTGAGTGGTCTACAAACGCTGGATACACCTACGGCCGCCTTAAAAATGGTCCAAAAATTGTTTGTATGGTGTTTGCAGCCGTTCGTAAGGGTATTTGTGAAAGTAGCTTCATATGAAAATGGCTCTTCTGAATCAGGCCTAGTTTCTGAGTTCTTTGTATTGCATCAGCTTCAAACCAACTGTCAGATTGATTGGTGGAAAATGTATCTCCGGACTGTATCACCATTTGTGAACTACTGGGCTGCCTGTTTATTAATCCACACCCAATTATATACAGCAGGGGTGTCAAACTCATTCCATGGAGGGCCAAACCCTGCATGTTTTACCTCCACCCAGTGTCTTCAACAGGTAAATTCACTGAATTTCTTCCCATTGATTGTTGATCATTGAAAACACCTGCTGAAGCCACTGGGTGGAGGTAAAACATGCAGGGTCTTGGCCCTCCATGGAATGAGGGACACCCCGATATACAGTATCTCATTTTCAGGTTGTATTCTGGCTTATTTTGTTGCATTTACAGTGATTTAGAGTGATAGCCCTGTAATCACGCTGACAGATGCTCTAGTCAAGTTAGCCTAGCTTGGCTGCAACTAACTGCTTAACCACTTGCACTCCGTTGTTCCGCGGGCGGGCAAGTCTCTGCGTCCTAGGACGCACGAGGGCGCACAAGAGCGCACTAGTGCGCGCTCGGACGCATGACGCATGATATACTGATGATGGTGCAGATGGAGATGGTGCAGGCCTCCAAGCGCCACTGGGGAAAAAATCTGCAAACACAGCCGCGAACAGATTAGTTCATCTGATTGACCTCTCATTCGACTAATAAGAGCCTTGAATTGGGTTTCTGAAACCTTGAAGAACCAATGAATGAAAACCTAGGAAGGAGGACCCGCCTCCCAACGCTTTGAATGCAGTGAGCCAATTGAAGCAGAGAAGTTCGTGAGCTGTTTTTTTTTAAGGCTGGGTGAAGACTGACTGCTGGAGCGGATCAAAAAAGGACACAGGAAGAGCTCCACAGACCCAGCAGCATGGAGACCATCCACAAATGCAACCTGTGTGACAGGGAGTGCCATTCGTGGATCGGCATGTTCGGCCACAGGCGGTGCTTATTTTGTATTGGTTCCAGCGGAGTAGACGTTATGATTTCTTCCATGGTCATTATAGACCGACGGAGGCTGACGACGAAGGCTGAGTGACACACACGCCTTCGCCAGTCTTTTTTTAATTACTACTGTTATTTGTTTTGAAAAATCGTTCGCCAAAAACCGCAATCATGGAAGCACAAAACCGCAATAATGGAATTATGTTTTGATCGAGTCGCGAGACCAGAACCAGAGCGGACCAGCGTCGCGTTCGTCTGACAATGAGGAAGACAAGTTCGCCAAGACTCCGCTGTGAAGAGGTAAGGTGTTATAAGCTAAATTATTCTCTATCCCTGAAAATTGTAATCCAAAATGACTTTTGACTGATCAGTAAATTACAGCTGTGCGGTTCACGAAGTCTGAAGTTCGTGCGCCGCGGTACAAGGGGTTGCTCGCAGTGTACAGGCTGTGAACGCCCCCCCACCCCCGCTATTCTTCTGCAGCGAGGGGGGGGGGAGCCATGGTGACTGCACTGCTGTCCTACATCACCACATAAGGCTAATCCGTTGTGTAGCGATGGCTAAAGTCCATCCTCTGTAGCGAGCGGGGGGGCGGGGACAACCCCCCCACACACACACACACACAGTAGCGAGGGGGGGGGGGAGCCGCTGTGACAGCGTTGCTGTGGAAACATGCAACGAGTGTAATCTGTCATGTAGCGAGGGCCGAACTCTGTCCTTGGTAGCGGGGGGGGGGACGACCCCCCCCCCCCACACACACACACACAGACACAGCCCTGAGTGTGACCTTTCCTTTGAGCCTAAAATGAAGCTTCTGCATTGAATCATTCAAAAGTTACAGACGTTTTTCCAAACTGTGCCATTTGGCACAATTTGGCACAGTTCCAAAATGCCTGGGAACAGCCTGAGAACAAAGCTGTGTAAAATATTCATTTTTTGTGGTATTGTTACCAAATTTGGATCTCAGCTGGATAACACTTGGTTCTACATTTCTGTTGCATTTTCCAGCCAGATCAGACAGCTGTGTGTTATTTACAAGCATTTGTATCCAAAAAAACAGTGTCCAAATTTTTTTTCTTCAAGTTCAGTATGTTTAGATGACTGTAACTCAGTCGCCGGAGCACGTAGAGAGATTATGGTTTTTTTGCCAAAAAATTCAAAGTGTTTTCTTTTAAATGAGACCAACCCCATGAAGATGCTGCAAAGGGTTGAAGAACAGCTTTTGATTTACTTTGGGCACGTTATTTTTTGGCATTTTTAGGAAAATTGCCCGGAGTGCAAGTGGTTAACATAAGCCTGTTTTCCACTAGCCCAGCACACCTCGGTACGGCTCGATTCACTTCAGTACGGCTCGGAATGCTTCTGTCTCCATTAGCACGGTGTTGTGCTTGTGCTGTGATGGTTTGTTAGGAGGTTTTAGAAGCGGGGCAGCAGCAGATTCTCAGCGAGGCGGGGCCACACTCCCGTGACGTTACGCACCCGACTGAGTCCTTATTTACACGAGACAAAAAAGGATCCAAGGATTATTGCCTTGCTCGCTCTGTGGATTTATCTCACAATTAATTTTATCTCATAATTAAGCTGCAACAACACAAGTCACTTTTGTTTTGAATTAACTGCCAAATGACCTAGAAATAAAGAGCTGAAACTTGTTTTTACTCGTATTAAATAATGAGACGTGGCACACTGGCCTACACCAAATTATTATTTTTTACATCCTAGGGCATTTTGGATGTACTGAATTAAAAAAAATTCATGTTTTTCACCTTCAGGTCAACGTTTGGAACAACAGTATTATTATTTTCCGTTTAGATGATGCTACACTCCTTCTAAAGTATTGTAATTCTCTGAATTTGGAATGCCGATAGAACATTCAATTTACATGTACTTACTTTTTTACATACTTTGACTTGTAAGCTTGATCAGTCTCTCCTGCTGCATTTTAAAGTCCAACTGTGCAACTTCTTATAAGTTAACATAAAAAATGTACCCAAAGTTTAGAACTGGATCATGTGGGGCTAATTTTTTATGATATTTCAATAAAAAGAACAGAAAGCTTACAAAAACATTTGTTTTTTGGTCTAGTTAAAAATTACATTACCTTTACAATGGTTGACCCTGACAGGAAGATCAGTATCATTTTGATCAGACTAGGCAATGGAATTTCTATGTAATTATACTGTTTTATAATTCAGTGTTATAACAGACAAACCACACTTTCCAAAACAATTCCATTTTATTATATACAAAATATTAAAAGAAAAAAAAACTTTGCAACACAACATGAAGGTTAATCGACATTTTATACACGCCGACCACTGAGAGTCTCTACACCAGCTTCCCAAACTGGGTCACGACTCGGTAGAATGAAGGCGTCTCTGCCAGCTGTGGGTCAGGAAGGCTCGGTTGAATAATCCGTGCGGGCTGTCGCGGCGGACGCATGGGATGATTCTACAAGGAAAATGCACACAATAAAATACAGCACGAAAGTGCAATATATACAGAAAAGACAATAGTTTTTAACAAGAATACATAAGCTTATTTCAGCGTATTGTTCACATGAATAATTAAAATAAAAGCTTTAGTCCGCAGTGTGCTGCAATAAAGCAGCGATCCATCCACAAATGAACAGCTTTTTTATTGCATAAATAAACTGAGCGTCTTACCGAATATATTTGCGAAAAAACGCACAATAAAAAAAAATTAAAACTCACCGTTAAAGGACTCCGATGTCGAGACCTCCCGGTATATTTTTTCATTCCGGGCGGCTCCGTCTAACTCGCGCTGCATACGTTCGTCTGACAATGCAGTGAGCAGACACTGCAGCTCCTTATTGGTCCATGGAACACCCTTATTACGCAAAGCCATTTTTGATAGAGAATAAATGAAAATAGCACAGCAATACACTGAAAAGGAACCACCAACAGTGGTTGCGTGCTGAGTAAAGGCGGTCGTGAAGATTTTTTTTTTTTTTTTTCAAAAACTTTATTGAGAAGGTCGTGAAGATTTGGTAGATGAGGAGGAGGAGAGGGGCGGTTACAACCTGACCAGTCAGCGCCGGTTACGACCTGACCAATCAGCGGCGACCAGTCTGTTAACGTCACAACACGGCACAGCTCAGCACTGCTGTACCCTGCCCTTCAGCGGGGCTGAGAATTGCGGCTGTTAAACCGTGTTGGGACTTGTGGAAAAGCGTACAAAGCGTGCTGAGCCGTCCCGTGTCGCGCTAAAGCGTGCTAGTGGAAAAGGCCCTTTAACTCATCCATAACAGGGAGGGGCATTCTTCTGCTGCAACTGGCTGGGGGGGGGGGGGGGTGAAGGGGTAGAAGAAGAAGAAAAGAACAGACATGAGAATGAACAACACAACAGGGGTTGGTCTAAGGGAGAGAGCAGAGAAATGTTAATGAGCAGCAAAAATCACACAAAATATACTGCCCTTCATTTCTTAAAAATGTGCAGAAATCAGTGTATAGTCGGATGTAGAAATGATCGTACATCAAGGTCCATGTGGTATTTACAAATACGTGCGCATCTGGTCAGTCTCATCGTACACTGGTCACTGATTGATAATCTGATGGAATGAAAACGGTCTTAATTTAAATACCACGCCCACACCTGGCCCCCAGCATTTATGACACAGTGGAACATAAGACGGCAAAAAAAGAAACTTTTCCAAAGTAGAAAATTACATTGTTATAAGTGAAGTGAAAAATAAAGCAGTGGCGTGTGGAGACCTCAAAAGTTGCTTTACTGCTCCTTCATATAGTGTCATTACATTCTCCATCAGCAGCTGGTTCTACTCCCATCAGCTGGCAGTACAGAAACTGCCGACAGAGCACTGTCACCATGTGCTCTAAGGTCATTGGACTGCCGGTGAGAACTGTAACAGACACATGTGATCAGTAGACACGCAAGCTAGCGCACACAATCATTGAAGACCCTACACACCCCCTTCACCCTGCTTTTGAGTGGCTGATGTCCTGGCTGCAGGACTCGGAGGAGGGCCACCTTTGTTCCCAAAGCTGTCCTGCTCTTAAACTCCTGACCCCCCTCCCGACCACATATACCTCAAATATTCACATTTCTTCCATCTCTCCACAAACTCAGACCCCTACAGACTTCAGTCTCTTGCACTCTTCATTTTCAGAACATTAGAAACTCTGGTAGTTTGCTAGTTAGTTGCTGATTTAGTTTTATTTAGTATTATTTAATGCGCACATGGGCAGCGACAGTGAAACCTGGAGGGGGTGATTGGGAGGAACGGCTGCCCGAACTGAACCCGAGTGGTGTTCAGTTATTGGACTTCTGTGCTAACCACAGTTTGTCCATAACAAACACCATGTTCAAGCATAAGGGTGTCCATATGTGCACCTGGCACCAGGACACCCTAGGTCGCAGGTTGATGATCGATTTTGTTGTCGTGTCATCAGACCTGCAACCGTATGTCTTGGACACTTGGGTAACGAGAGGTGCAGAGCTGTCAACTGATCACCACCTGGTGGTGAGTTGGATCCAATGGCAGGAGAGGATGCCATTCAAACCTGGTAGACCCAAACATATAGTGAGGGTGTGCTGGGAACGTCTGGCTGAGACCCCTGTCCAGGAGGTCTTCAATTCCCACCTCCGGAAGAACTTCAACCACATTCTGAGGGAGTCTGGATACATAGAGTCTGAATGGGCCATGTTCTCCACCTCCACTGTTGAAGCAGCTGTCCAGAGCTGCGGCTGCAAGGCCGTCGGGGCATCTCGTGGTGGCAACCCTTGAACCAAGTGGTTGACACCAGTGGTGGGGGGGGGCATTAAGCTGAAGAAGGGATCCTGTCAAGCTTGGTTGGCTTGTGGGACTCCCAAAGCAGCTGAGGTGTACCGGCATTCCAAACGGAGTGCAGCTCGACTGGTTGCTGAAGCAAAAACTCAGGTATGGGAGGAGTTCGGTGAGGCCATGGAACAAGACTTTTGGTCAGCCTCGAAGAGATTCTGGCAAACTCTCCGGCAGCTCAGGAGGGAGAAGCAGCTCCTTGCCCACACTGTGCATGGTGTGGATGGGGCGCTGCTGACTTCGACTGGGGATATTGTCGGGCAGTGGAAGGAATACTTTGAGGATCTCCTCAATCCCACTGACACGCCTTCCACAGAGGAAGAAGGGCTTGTGGACGAGGGGGACAACTCGCCCGTCACAGGGGCTGAGGTCGCCAAAGTGGTTAAAAAAACCTCTTTAGTGGCTGGCCCCGGGGGGTGGACAAGATTCGCCCTGAATACCTCAAGGCCCTGGATGTTGTGGGACTGTCATGGTTGACACTCCTGCCTTTGGCATGGCAAATCGGGGTGGTGGTTCCTCTCTTCAAGAAGGGGGGCCGGAGGGTGTGCTCCACCTTTCGAGGGATCACACTCCTCAGCTTCCCTGGGAAAGTCTATGCCAAGGTACTGGAGAGGAGAGTCCGGCCGTTGGTCGACCTTTGGATTCAGGAAGAGCAATGTGGTTTTCTTCCTGGCCGTGACACATCAGACCAGCTTTTTACCTTCTCAAGAACCCTTGAGTGTTCATGGCAGTTTGCCCACCCAGTTTACATGTATTTTCTGGACTTGGAGAAGACATTCAACCGCGTTCCTTGTGGTTTTTTGTGGGGGGTGCTTCGGGAGTATGGGGTATAGGTCGAGCTATCCGGTGTCTATACGACTGTTGTTTGGGTCATATTGCAAACACTCGGTCGGACCCATTTCCAGTGAGAGTTGGACTCTCCCAGGGCTGCCCTTTGCCACCGATCTTCTTCATAATTTTTATGGACAGGATTTCTAGGCGCAGTCAGGGAATGGAGGGTATCATGCTTGGTGACCACAGGATCTCATCTCTGCTAGATGAAGCCAACAGGAAAACATCATCTGCAAACAACAGTGACCTACAGGTCTCACTGGGACGGTTTGCTGCAGAGTATGAAGTGGCTGGGAAAAGAATCAGCACCTCCAAGTCCGAGTCCATGATCCTCCGACGAAAAAAGGTGGGTTGTCCTCTCCGGGTTGGGGACAAGCTCCTGCCCCAAGTGGAGGAGTTTTAAGTATCTTGGGGTCTTATTCACGAGTGAGGGGAGAATAGAGCGAGAGATTGACAGACGGATCAGAGCAGCATCTGCAGTGATGCAAACATTGTACCAGTCTGTTGTGGTGAAGAGAGAGCTGAGCTCTAAAGCAAAGCCGTCAATGTACTGGTCAATCTACGTTCCTACCCTCACCTATGGTCATGAGCTTTGGGTAATCAGAATCAGAATCCGCTTTATTGGCCAAGTATGCACAACACATACAAGGAATTTGACTTTGGCTAAAAACTTGCTCTCGTTGTTCAGGTGGAGGATTTAAATAAGGATTCAATGACAACAGAGTATGTACAGTAAATTACAGTCTGTCCACGTTTCTATAAAAGGATGCAAATATATACAGGAATATATGCAGTTATTTACTCAGACTAACCACACTTTGCAGAAATATATGAAAAAATATACAGTCACACAGTATTTCAGTGTGAACTCAGATTCAGTGATATAATGTGAATGAAGTAAAAAGCAGTGTGAGTTATGTGCAATGTAATAATGGATGAAAAGTCATGAGTACAGCAACAGGTAGGACTAAGTGAATGTTAGGAGTTCATCAGAGTGATGGCTTGAGGAAAGAAACTGTTCCTGTGACGGTTAATGACCGAAAGAATGAGATTGTGGATACAAGAGGCTGAAATGAGCTTTTCCCGTAGGATTGCTGGACTCACCCTTAGAGATGGTATGAGGAGCTCAGTCAGTCTGGGAGAGGCTTAAAGTGGAACCGCTGCTCCTCCACATCGAAAGGAGCCAGTTGAGTAGGTTTGGGCATCGATCAGGATGCCTCCTGGACGCCTCCCACTTGAGGTGTTTTGGGCACGTCCCACTGGGAGGAGACCCCCGGGCAGACCCAGGACTTGGGGGAGAGACTACATCTCACGGCTGGTCTGGGAATGCCTTGGTATCCTCTCTGAAGAGCTGGAGCAGGTGACTGGGGAAAGGGAAGTTTGGGCTTCTCTGCTTGAACTGCTGCCTCCGTGACCCGGACCTCTGGAAAAGCGGTAGAAGATGGATGGATTATTTATTATTCAAACCCAACACCTTACAGATGGGGAAGGGGGGGGGGGTTGAGGAGATCATGGTGGCTGGGTGTGGTTTATTTTTCAACATAGTCTCCCCTTCAGTCCACACACTTCTTCCATCAGTGTTGCAGCACTTGGATCCCTGCAGTTGAAAGGTACAGTGGGGCAAAAAAGTATTTAGTCAGCCACCAATTGTGCAAGTTCTCCCACTTAAAAGATTTAGAGAGGTCTCCAATTTTCATCATAGGTATACCTCAACTATGAGAAACAAAATGAGGAAAAAAAAAATCCAGAAAATCACATTGAAGGATTTTTAATGAATTAATTAAGTATTTGGTCACCTACAAACAAGCAAGATTTCTGGCTCTCACAGACCTGTAACTTCTTCTTTGAGAGGTTCCTCTGTCCTCCACTCATTACCTGTATTAATGGCACCTGTTTGAACTCATTATCAGTATACACCAGTATACACCTGTCCACAACCTCAAACAGTCAGACTCCAAACTCCACTATGGCCAAGACCAAAGAGCTGTCAAAGGACACCAGAACCAAAATTGTAGACCTACAACAGGCTGGGAAGACTGAATCTGCAATAGGTAAGCAGCTTGGTGTGAAGAAATCAACTGTGGGAGCAATTATTAGAAAATGGAAGACATACAAGACTACTGATAATCTCCCTCGATCTGGGGCTCCACGCAAGATCTCACCCCGTGGGGTCAAAATGATCATGAGAACGGTGAGCAAAAATCCCAGAACCACACGGGGGGACCTAGTGAATGACCTGCAGAGAGCTGGGACCAAAGTAACAAAGGCTACATCAGTAACACACTACGCCGCCAGGGACTCAAATCCTGCAGTGCCAGACGTGTCCCCCTGCTTAAGCCAGCTCATGTCCAGGCCCGTCTGAAGTTTGCTAGAGAGCATTTGGATGATCCAGAAGAGGATTGGGAGAATGTCATATGGTCAGATGAAACCAAAATAGAACTTTTTGGTAAAAACTCAACTTGTCGTGTTTGGAGGAGAAAGAACACCATACCTACTGTGAAGCATGGGGGTGGAAACATCATACTTTGGGGCTGTTTTTCTGCAAAGGGACCGGGACGACTGATCTGTGTAAAGGAAAGAATGAATGGGGCCATGTATTGTGAGATTTTGAGTGAAAACCTCCTTCCATCAGCAAGGGCATTGAAGATGAAACGTGGCTGGGTCTTTCAGCATGACAATGATCCCAAACACACCACCCGGGCAACGAAGGAGTGGCTTCATAAGAAGCATTTCAAGGTCCTGGAGTGGCCTAGCCAGTCTCCAGATCTCAACCGCATAGAAAATCTTTGGAGGGAGTTGAAAGTCCGTGTTGCCCAGCGACAGCCCCAAAACGTCACTGCTCTAGAGGAGATCTGCATGGAGGAATGGGCCAAAATACCAGCAACAGTGTGTGAAAACCTTGTGAAGACTTAAAGAAAACGTTTGACCTCTGTCATTGCCGACAAAGGGTATATAACAAAGTATTGAGATGAACTTCTGGGATTGACCAAATACTTATTTTACCAAGGAATTTACCAATTAATTCATTAAAAATCCTTCAATGTGATTTTCTGGCTTTTTTTTTTTTCTCATTTTGTCTCTCATAGTTGAGGTATACCTATGATGAAAATTGGAGACCTCTCTCATCTTTTAAGTGGGAGAACTTGCACACTTGGTGGCTGACTAAATACTTTTTTGCCCCACTGTATACCACATTTGGTCTGGTTTGGCCACTGTAGGCTTTTCAGCCTATGAACCTTTCAGCTCCACTCCACCCCCCGTACTTTGCACATATTTACTGTTTCATTATTACTCATTATCTCATTTCATTGTGTGTTAATTGTATGTCCTTTTGTGGTACTTGTATTGTTTTTGTTGTTATTGTGCTGCTCCACTGTGCCTTTTAAATTGCCCCTTGGGGATAAATAATGTTTTTTTTTATCCCTTGCCAGTCGAAGAGCCCTTTGGGCTTCGACCCCTTTGGGCAAAGACCGAAGGGGGATTATGTAATTGGTCAGTCTGTCCATCCATCTGTCCCACTTTTGTGAAATCAGCTCCTCCTACATTTTTGGTCCTGTTACTTTGAAACTTTGTACCATGGTTTGATATACTCTGATGATGCGCATATTGTAATTTCACTCCCATCAGATGAGCTTGAGGTCAAAGGTCAGATTTTCCCCTAAATCTTCTAAAAGCAATAACTACTGAAAGAAATGGTGTAGGCTTTTCAAATCGATACAGTAGTTGTATCTAATACACATCTTGGACGACTTAAGGTGCCTTCACACCAAACGCGAACAGGCATATTTTTTGTGTAGCACGATTACATTATAACTTAGGCTGTGTGTCCACCAAACACGTTTTTTTCCGCTCTGGGCGACTATTTTCTATTCATTCTCTATGTAGTACAGTGTTTACAGCACTGAGCGCCCTCGGCGCTGAAACGCTTTTGGTGGTGGCCGCTTTTTGTCACGGCGCTCAGGGCATTCAGTGTTGAAAAAAGTTTAACTTTTCAGACTACAGCTGAGCTTGTCAATGTCAGACCTTTCTAAGCAGCCAATCAGAATTAAGGAAGGGCGGGACATGGGATGCCGATACAGTCTCTACTCAGACTCCTGTTTTCCGTGTCATTGTATTTTACATCCAGAGCTGCTAGGATACGTTTCCTGTCCATTGTTATTTAGAGACTGTTATTAAAAAATAAGTACAAAGTCTGACCATAGGAAAAGTGGAAGTGCTGAGCTGAGAGTGACAAGCTGTTGTTGGGATACAGGGCACAGACTTTGTTTTTCCAGAGCGCAGTGCACGAGCGCTGAAAAGAAGACGTTCAGGGTAGTCAGGTGGCAAAAAATGCATTTGGTGGACATGCAGTCTTAATGTAAACACACGAATAGACATGAATTCACCATCTGAGTGAGATGCAAACAGGTGAAGTTGCCTTTATAACTTCTGCAGCAGTGTTCAGCCTACTGCGGAAATCCCCAAAATAACATCATGCTTTAGGTTTACATTATCCGATGGGGGGGCTCACCTAAAAAAAGTTGTCCCTGTCTCCAAAACTTTACAAGATGATGGATGTTTCCGTTTAGAAGAAAGCTTGGGATCAGTCCGCCAAGGTCTCCGCCTTTGACCGCCACCTAATCCACATAGCACCGGACCCCATGATCCCTCCTGCAGGTGGTGAGCCCACTGGAGGGCGTACCCATGTAACTCTGTTCCATGTAACTTTCCGTTGCTAGCTTGCTAGTCTTGTTAGCACGTCTGTGGCAGGAATCCATAGGTAAATAACTCTGACATCCCGATTCAGCTGAAGAGCTCCTGGTCCTTCTGTCTCCAGGAGAATGGCATCTCATTTTCAAACTACAGTAGTGTGAAAAAGTGTTTGCTCCCTTCCTGATTTCTCATTCTTTTGTTTGTCACACTTCATCAAACAGATTTAAATATTAGACAAAGATAACACAAGTAAACACAAAATACAGTTTTTAAATGAAGGTGTTTATTATTAAGGGGGAAAAAATCCAAACCTACATGGCCCTGACGATGACGATCAAGATGACGCCCTCAGTGGTCGCCATGGTGCTTCGCTGCGCCCTTTGTTTGTTTTTGTTTGTCAATTGTGTGTCTGCTTGCACTTACACCCGTGAAGAACTTCTAAATATCAGGACTTTCACTCCCACGGACCTAATCCCAGTTTTTTTTAGCTCCTGCCGCCGATCTGGTTCATTGCTTGGCTCGAAAAGTGAGACGGCGGAAAAGAGGAAGACGAGCGGGCGCTCTCGTGCGGCTTCGCAGGAGAGGCACGCGCACGGCGTTGCCTGGCATATTTCTGTCCAATACCAACTCTCTCTCTAACAAGGTAGATGAACTGAGACTGCTGATGCGTTTTAAGGACCTCTCCTCCTCGGCTGCCCTCTGCTTTACCGAGACCTGGCTCAGGGAAAACACACCGGACAGCGCGCTGCGCCTCGAGGGATTTCAGCTGTTTCGCGCTGATCGTGACACAGAGCTTTCCGGCAAGACCACAGGAGGCGGAGTCTGCTTTTACATCAACAGCAGCTGGTGCTCTGATGTAACGGTGATTTCCAAACACTGTTCTCCCGCCCTGGAATTTCTTTTTATTAACTGCAAGCCATTTTATTCCCCGCGGGAGTTCGCTTCATTCATCCTCGTCGCTGTGTACGTCACTCCCGACGCGGACACGCGCGAAGCTCAGCGCGTGCTCGCGGACCACATCCAACACACGGAGCGGATTTTCCCAGACTCTCTGGTTATCGTGGTTGGCGACTTTAATCAGAGCAATCTGAGCCACGATCTCCCCCGCTACAAACAGTTTATTAAATGCCCCACCAGAGGATTAAACACACTGGATCACTGTTACACCACAGTGAAAGACGCATATCGCGCTGTTCCCCGCGCTGCGCTGGGATTATCTGATCACGTGATGGTCCACCTCATTCCCACATACAGACAGAGATTGAAGCTCACTAAACCTGTCGTGAGCACTACGAAGAAACGGACCAGTGAAGCTGAGGAGAAGCTGGAAATGTGCATGGAAATAACTGACTGGGGCATGTTTAAACGAGCCACGCATGATTTGGATGAATACACGGACACTGTGAACTCATATATCCACTTTTGTGAAGAGGACATTCTTCCATCACGCACCAGGGTGAGATTCTCTAATGGCAAGCCCTGGTTCACAGCTAAGCTCAGACAGATCAGGAAGGAGAAGGAAGCAGCGCTGAAAAGTGGAGACAGGGACTGCTACAGGGAGGTTAAATACCGGTTTAACAGAGAGCTGAGGAGAGCTAAATCTGTGTATTCTGAGAGACTCCAGCAGCAGTTCACTGCTAATGATTCGGCTTCTGTGTGGAGAGGACTGAGGCAAATCACCAACTATTGGCCTCAGGCTCCTAAAGGTCAGGATGACAAAGCCCTTTGTCAAAGACTGTCCCAACACTATGCCCGTTTTGACACCTCGTCATCTGTGTCCAACTCCCCCCCTCCCTCCAGCTCCACAGCCTCCACAATCCCTACTTCATCAAAGGCACCACCCCCCTCCTCCCCCCCTGCCCTTATCATCAGTGAGCAGGACGTCCTCAAACAGTTCTCCAGACTGAACCCGCGCAAGGCCCCCGGTCCGGACGGCGTGTCTCCCTCCACCCTGAGACACTGTGCGAAACAGCTGGCTCCTGTCTTCACAGACATTTTTAACTCCTCCCTTAAGCTATGCCACGTGCCGACCTGCCTCAAATCCTCCACCATCATCCCTGTCCCCAAGAAGCCACGGATCACTGGACTTAACGACTACAGACCTGTAGCGCTCACCTCTGTAGTCATGAAGTCCTTTGAGCGCCTGGTCCTGCCCCACCTCAAGTCCATCACCACCCCTCTCCTGGACCCGCTGCAGTTTGCCTACCGAGCCAACAGGTCTGTAGACGACGCAGTCAACCTGGCCCTCCACTCCATCCTGCAGCACCTGGACTCCCCGGGAACCTACGCCAGGATCCTGTTTGTGGACTTAAGCTCCGCATTCAACACCATCCGCCCCGCTCTGCTCCGGGACAAGCTGTCCCTCCTCAACGTGCCTGACTCCCTCTGCAGGTGGATCACCGACTTCCTGACGGACCGGAGGCAGCATGTGCGGCTGGGAAAGACTGTCTCAGACTCTACTAGCATCAGCACCGGATCACCCCAGGGCTGTGTACTTTCCCCCCTACTCTTCTCCCTTTATACTAACTCCTGCACCTCCAGCCACCAGTCTGTCAAGTTGATCAAGTTTGCGGACGACACCACCCTCATCGGGCTCATCTCCAACGGCGACGAGTCCGCCTACAGGAGCGAGGTGGCCCAGCTGGCGTCCTGGTGCAACAACGACAACCTGCAGCTGAACGCTCTGAAGACAGTGGAGATGATTGTGGACTTCAGGAAAGTCACAACCCCTCTGCCCCCCCTCACCCTCACAGGCTCTCCCATCACCACTGCTGATTCCTTCCGCTTCCTAGGCACTACCATCACCAGGGACCTCAAGTGGGAGCCGACCATCAGCTCACTCATCAAAAAAGCCCAGCAGAGGATGTTCTTCCTGCGGCAGCTGAGGAAGCTCAAGCTACCCACCAAGATGTTAGTGCAGTTCTACACAGCCATCATCGAGTCCATCCTCACCACCTCCATAACCGTGTGGTACGCAGGAGCCACTGCCAGGGACAGACTAAGGCTGCAGCGCGTCGTGCGCACTGCTGAGAAGGTGATCGGCTGCAAGCTCCCATCTCTCCAGGATCTGTACATCTCCAGGACCCGGAGGCGTGCTGGCCGGATCATAGCCGATCCCTCACACCCTGGTCACGTACTGTTTGCCCCCCTCCCCTCAGGTAGAAGACTTCGGTCCATCCAGACTAAAACCTCCCGTCACATGAACAGCTTCTTCCCCTCTGCCATCAGACTGCTGAACACTAAGTGACTTATTGACTCTCGTGCACTATGTACAGCAGCTCAACCAGACTCATGTCAATCATCACTGTTTTCTTCCTGCATTACCGACTGCACTATATGGTTCTCCACAGTATCTGCTGCTCGCTAATATATTTTAACTGCTGACCAGTATCTCTCACTCTTATTCTACACTTTATTGCATGTATAGTTTATTCTTTTATTTTATCATGTTTAATGTTGCAGCATTGCACCGAGACAAATTCCTAGTTTGTGTACTACATGAACAATGGCAATAAATCTGATTCTGATTCTGCCCTGTGTGGAAAAAGTGATTGCCCCCTAAATCTAATAACTGGTTGGGCCACCCTTAGCAGCAACAGCTGCAGTCAAGCATTTGCGATAACTGGCAGTGAGCTTTTTACAGTGCTGTGGAGGAATTTTGGCCCACTCATCTTTGCAGAATTGTTGTAATTCAGCCACATTGGAGGGTTTTCAAACATGAACCACCTTTTAAGGTCATGCCACAGCATCTCGATCGGATTCAAGTCAGGACTTGGACTAGGCCACTCCAAAGTTTTCATTTGGTTTTTCTTAAGCCATTCAGAGGTAGACTTGCTGGTGTGTTTTGGATCATTGTCCTGCTGCAGAACCCAAGTGCGCTTCACCTTGAGGTCACGAACAGATGGCCGGCCGGACATTCTCCTTCAGGATTTTTTGGTAGACAGCAGAATTCGTGGTTCTATTTACCACAGCAAGTCTTCCAGGTCCTGAAGTAGCAAAGCAGCCCCAGACCACCACACTACCACCATCATATTTTACTGTTGGTATGATGTTCTTTTTCTGAAATGCTGTTACTTTTATGCCAATTGTAATGGGACACACACCTTCCAAAAAGTTCAGCTTTTGTCTCATCAGTCCACAGAGTTTTTTCCCAAAAGTCTTGGGGATCATCAAGATGTTTTCTAGCAAAACTGAGATGAGCCTTTGTTCTTTTTGCTCAGCAGTGGTTTTCGTCTTGAAACAATGCCATGCAGGCCATTTTTGCCCAATCTCTTTCTTATGGTGGAGTCATGAACACTGATCTTAACTGAGGCAAGTGAGGCCTGCAGTTCTTTGGATATTGTTGTGGGGTCTTTAGTGACCTTTTATTTGCCTCGCGAGTTCCCCCAACTTTTCATCACAACTGTGTACATTCACCCGAGGGCAGACGCTGACCCCACCTGCAGCACTATCTTTGATGTGATCCAGCAGCTGCAATCAATTTCTCCAGAGGCGCCAAACTTCATTCTTGGGGATTTTAACCATGTTTCTTTAAAGAAGACACTTAAAAACTTTTATCAGTATGTCTCCTGCCCAACCAGGCGAAAAAAGACATTGGACCTGTGCTATGGATCCATAGAGAGGGTCTATAAATCACTCCCCCTTCCTCCTTTAGGATCCTCAGATCACAACTGTGTACATTTGCTGCCCACATATAAAACTGCTCTCAGAAGAGGCAAGGTGGAGATGAGAGACATTGATGTGTGGACAGAAGATTCAGTGCACAGCCTCCAGGATTGCTTTGACTGTACAGACTGGGAGATGTTCACACTGGCCTGCGGGGATGATTTGGACTCTTTGGTGGACGTCACATGCTCATACATGGCTTTCTGTAAAAATAAGATTGTTCCACGTAAACGTGTCAAAATATATCCCAACAACAAGCCATGGGTTACAAAATCAGTTAAATCCTGCTTACAGAGGAAAGCACTTGCCTTTAAACAGGGGTCTGTTTCTGAGCTACAGGTTGCCACAAAGGAGCTGAAGTCTGAAATTTTAAGAGCAAAACAGAATTATAAATCAGAGTTAGAAAGCAAGATGGCAACAAAGAAACTTGGTTCAGCCTGGGCTAGTATGAAAACTATTGCAGGCCTTCAGAGCACAGAGCGCAGTAATCATGTGTTTTTAGATGATTTTAGTTCAGACACAGAGCTGGCTAATGCTCTTAATTGTTTTTATGGTCATTTTGACTCCTTTGATTTTAGCACAGAAACCCAAGATTTGAAACAGAAACTCAAAGACAATCAGCACTTTAATACTGAGGTGCAGGATGTTAAAAGGGAGTTCTGAACTGTAAAAGTGAACAAAAGTCAGGGCCCTGATAATATACACTACCGTTCAAAAGTTTGGGGTCACTTAGAAATGTCCTTATTTTTGAAAGAAAAGCACGGTTTTTTTCAATGAAGATAACTTTAAACTAATCAGAAATACACTCTAATATCTAATATACATTGCTAATGTGGTAAATGACTATTCTAGCTGCAAATGTCTGGTTTTTGGTGCAATATCTACATAGGTGTATAGAGGCCCATTTCCAGCAACTATCACTCCAGTGTTCTAATGGTACAATGTGTTTGCTCATTGCGTCAGAAGGCTAATGGATGATTAGAAAACCCTTGTGCAATCATGTTAGCACAGCTGAAAACAGTTTAGCTGGTTAGAGAAGCTATAAAACTGACCTTCCTTCAAGCAGGTTGAATATCTGGAAAAAATTATTATTTCAAATACAAATCATTATTTCTAACCTTGTCAATGTCTTGACTATATTTTCTATTCATTTTACAACTCATGGTGGTAAATAAGTGTGACTTTTCATGGAAAACACAAAATAATTGTCTGGGTGACCCCAAACTTTTGAACGGTAGTGTATGTGGGCACTTGGTAAAGTCCTGTGCACATGAACTGAGTCCTATATTTCATTACATTTTCAATAAGTCCTTACAGACACAACATGTGCCTAAGATCTGGAAAGAAGCCGTGGTTGTTCCCGTTCCAAAATCCAGCTGTCCTAAAACGGTAAATGACTTTAGACCAGTTGCTTTGACTTCAATTTTAATAAAAAATTTTGAAAAACTGGTCAGACGTGAGGTCCTAAAGCAGACTGAGCATGCATTGGATCCTCTACAGTTTGCCTATAGGCCTCACAGAGGAGTGGAGGATGCCACTGTCACTCTGTTTAACATGCTTTTTAAACATCTGGATTTTAATGGGACACACGCCAGACTTTTATTTGTGGACTTTTCCTCCGCCTTTAATACAATCCAACCTCATATCTTAGTTGAAAGGCTCCTGCAGCAATTTGATTTGAGCAATAATCTGATGGGTTGGATTCTGGATTTCTTAACCAACAGGACACAGAGAGTAAGGGTCAATGGTACATTGTCTGACCTAAAGTGCTCTTCTACTGGCTCTCCTCAGGGGTGTGTGTTGTCACCACTACTCTTCATCCTGTACACAAACATGTGTCGGAGCAGACATGACAACAGACACATTATAAAGTATGCTGATGACTCAGTTATTGTCAGTCTCCTCCAGGATGGTGAGAGTGGCCACGGCCCAGTAGTTGATGATTTTGTTCACTGGTGTGAGGATTCCTACCTGCAGCTGAATACGACAAAAACTAAAGACATGATTATTGACTTTAGGAGGAAAAATCCCAGGCACAAAGTCACTGTACTAAAAGGCCAGACCACCGAATGTGTACAATCCTACAAATATCTTGGGACGATTATTGATAGTAATTTAAACTTTGAAGAGAACTGTGAAAGGGTGTGCAAAAAGGGTCATCAACATTTGCATTGCTTGAGAAAACTTGCACGCTTCCAAGTTGACCGAACCATAATGACAATGTTTTATCGGGTTTTTATTGAATCTGTTTTATCCTTTTCTTTAGTGTCATGGTTTGGTCAGATAAAACTGAAACAGAGGAAATCCTTGGATCAGGTAGTTAGATGGTCCAGTCGTTTGCTTGGTGAGCCACAGCTGAGCCTGACATCCCTGTACACCAGACAAGTACAGAGGATGGTTACCTCCATTTTAAATGATGACTCCCACCCTTTGCACTGCAACTTTCAGCTTCTTCCCTCAAGACGGAGGTTTGCTGTCCCAAAAAGTAGAACCCAGCGCTACAAAAACAGTTTTGTTCCTACTGCTGTCAAAGAGTTGAACAAGTTGTAACAATATATTGCACTTAATTTAGGTACCTATTTATTAATTAGAAGGGTAGTATTTATATGTACGATTCATTATGTTCACTCTGGGACATTATGGGACACTATGGAATGGTGGGTGGGACAGCACTGTGTATATCTGTGTTGTTTGAGGCTGGTTTTGATGTATGGACATCATTGTATGTTAGACTGGATGGATGTTAATGTTGATTTGTAAAAAATACAGTAAATTGTTTACTTGGGGTCTTAAAGGTGGTAATTTGTATAAAATTCACATGGGTGTATCTATGGAAAAGAGGAGATGGAATTAATAAGTGTTCACTTCTTACTTCTCCCTTTCGAACAGTGTATACTGTTACTTTATTGCATTTGCCATTTGCTTGTTTTTGTTATATTTTTGTGTTCGAAATAATCTATCTATTAACTCCATTTTATATTTTCTTATTTTTGTAGGATGTCACTTGGGTTCTAAATATTTTATTGGGTTTTAGACCTTTGAGTTTTTAACCTCTTTGACTAGTTTTTAACTTTTAATATGACCCTTCTCTCTTACCTCTGGTTTTTCTCCCATCTCTTTGTCTTTTTATACCCTGATTGATGGAGCCTTGAGTATTCTTATCATGTTTATAGTCAGCTTCATATGTGCCTGTGTTTGTGTCTATGTTGAATGTAATTTGTGGCTTGTAAATATGGATGTCACCAGACTGCAAAACAAATCTACCTACGTGTACAAATAAGTAACCTGAACCTGAACCTGAACCTCTTAGATGAGTCATCGCTGTGCTCTTGGGGTAATTTTGGTCAGCCGGCTACTCCTGGGAAGGTTAACCACAGTTTCATATTTTTGCCATTTGTGGATAATGGCTCTCACTGTGGTTCTCTGAGTCCCAAAGCTTTAGAAATGGCTTTCTAACCTTTTCCAGACTGATAGGTCGCAATTATTTTGTTTCTCAGTTGTTCCTGAATTTCTTTGGATCACAGCATGATGTCTAGCTTTTGAGGATCTTTTGGTCTACTTCATTTTGTCAGGCAGGGCCTAATTAAGGGATTTCTTGATTGAGAACAGGTGTGGCTAGAGAAATTGAACTCAGCTTTCCAAAGATGTGATAAACCACAGTTAATTTATGTTTTAACAGGGAGGTAATCACTTTTTCACACAGGGCCATGTAGGTTTGAATTTTTTTTACCCTGAATACTAAATGCCTTCATTTAAAAACTGCATTTTGTATTTACTTGTGTTGTCTTTCTGTAATATTTAAATTTGTTTGATGATCTGAAACATTCAAGTGTGACAAACATACAAATAAATGAAAAATCAGGAAGGGTTTAACACTTTTTCACACCACTGTAGTTTACCCTCCAATGTTGATACTTTTACTCCGGTGATGGCAGTATTTCAAAGCTAGCGCTATCCTTCGGACATGACTGTGCGATATTGCATGTGCTCGCCTCTTTCCATTGACTTTGTATGGATTTGCGTCGCCCGTTTGCATTTGGTGTGAAGGCACCTTTACACCCTCACCTAACTATGGGTTTGGGGTCAGAGGTCAAAGTTAACATTGCAGTTGTACTATGGTAAATAGTAAATGTTGCGTTTACAGTGTTTCCTCTGGCTTACAGACCTTGGCACGGTGGCAACATATTTTTCCTGGGGGGGGGGCAGTAAATATACCGGAATATGTTAATTTTATATTATTTATTTCTTTTTAAAATTTTACACAGTAACATTGCATATGGAACTTACCATTTGAAGTACTGTACAAGCGAGGCTTGAATATTGGGCCAGTTGGGGTCCCACCCAGACATCCTGTGTTTGGACTTTATAGTGGTGTTCTCCTTCTCTCCTTCCTTTGCCTGAACACTTTCCTCTCTTTGGCTCCTCTCTTCTGTCTCATCTTCCCCTCTCTGAGCTCTGTCTAATTCAGCTTCTCTCTCTGTCTATGGTGGTATACAAACAGGTTAGAAAATATCAAGTGTCACGTTTTGTCCTGCAGGATTTTTTTTTTTTTGTCATGGTTTACATACAGACGTGGACAAAATTGTTGGTACCCCTCTGTTAATGAAAGAAAAATAGTCACAGAAATAACTTGAATCTGACAAAAGTGGTAATAAATAAAAATTCTATGAAAAATTAACCATTGAAAATCAGACAATGCTTTTGAATTGTGGTTCAACAGAATTATTTTAAAAAACAAACTCATGAAACAGGCCTGGACAAAAATGATGGTACCCTTAACTTAATATTTTGTTGCACAACCTTTTGAGGCAATCACTGCAATCAAAGATTTCTTAACTGTCAATGAGACTTCTGCACCTCTCAGCAGGTATTTTGGCCCACTCCTCATCAGCAAACTGCTCCAGTTGTCTCAGGTTTGAAGGGTACCTTCTCCAGACAGCATGTTTCAGCTCCTTCCACAGATGTTCAATAGGATTTAGATCAGGGCTCATAGAAGGCCACTTTAGAATAGTCCAATGTTTGGCTCTTAGCCATTCTTGGGTGTTTTTAGCTGTGTGTTTTGGGTCATTATCCTGTTGCAAGACCCATGACCTGTGACTGAGACCAAGCTGTCTGACACTAGGCAGCACATTTCTCTCTAGAATACCTTGGTAGTCTTGAGATTTCATTGTACCCTGCACACATTCAAGACACCCTGTGCCAGATGCAGCAAAGCAGCCCCAGAACATAACAGAACCTCCTCCATGTTTCACAGTAGGGACAGTGTTCTTTTCTTGGTATGCTTCATTTTTGCGTCTGTGAACGTAACACTGATGTGCCTTGCCAAAAAGTTCCAGTTTTGTCTCGTCTGTCCATAGGACATTCTCCCAGAAGCTCTGTGGCTTGTCAACATGCAGTTTGGCAAATTCCAGTCTGGCTTTTTTATGATTTGTTTTAACCCCTTGCACTCCGGTCAATTTCCCTAAAAACGCCAAAAAATAACGTGCCCAAAGTAAATCCAAAGCTGTTCTTCAACCCTTTGCAGCATCTTCATGAGGTTGGTCTCATTTTAAAGAAAACACTTTGAATTTTTTGGCAAAACAGTCATAATCTCCCCAAGTGCTCCGGCCACTGAGTAACAATCATCTAAACATACTGAACTTGAAGAAAATAAATTTGGCCTGGGTGGTTTTTTTTGGATACAAATGCTTGCAAATAACACACAGCTTCAGATCCCGGCTGGAAAATGCAACAGAAATGTAGAACCAAGTGTTATCCAGCTGAGGTCAAAATTTTGTAACAATACCACAAAAAATGAATATATTACACAGCTTTTTCCTCAGGTAGTTCCCAGGCGTTTTTGAACTGTGCCAAATTGTGCCAAATGGCACAGTTTGGAAAAACGTCTGTAACTTTTGAATGATTCAATATAAAAGCTTCATCTTGGGCTCTAATGAAAGGTGACACTCAGGGCTGTGTTTGTGTGTGTGTGTGTGTGTGGGGGGGGGGGTTTGTCCCCCCCCACACGATGACGGACATCGCCCGTTGCGCTGCGGTCCGTCATGTAGCGATGACGCACAGCTGTAATTTACCGATCGGTCAAAAGTCATTTTTGATTACAATTTGCAGGGATAAAGGATAATTTAGCTTATAACACTTACCTCTTCACAGCAGCAGCGGAGCTGGCGAACTTCTTCCTCATTGTCAGACGAACGCGACGCTGGTCTCGCGACCCGGTCAAAACATAATTCCATTATTGCGGTTTTGCGCTTCCATGATTGCGGTTTTGGCGAACGATTTTTCAAAACAAATAACAGTAGTAATTAAAAAAAGACTGGCGAACGCGTGTGTGTCACTCAGCCTTCGTCGTCGGCCTCCGTCGGTCTATGTTGACCATGGAAGAGAATCCTAAACGTCTACTCTGCTGGAATAAAAAAAAAAAAAGCACCGCCTGCGGCTGAACAGGCCAATGCGCGAATGGCAGTCCCTGTCACACAGGTCGCACTTGTGGGTGGTCTCCGTGCTGCTGGGTCTGTGGGGTTCTTCCTGCAGGTCCTTTTTTCATCTGCTGCTGCAGCAGTCTGTCTTCACCCAGCCTTACACAAAACAGCTTGCGAACTTCTGTGCTTCAATTGGCTCGCTGCATTCGTAGCGTTGGTAGGCGGGTCCTTCTTGCTAGGTTTTCAGTCATTGGTTCTTCAAGGTTTCAGAAACCCAATTCAAGGCTCTTATTAGTCGAATGAGAGGTCAATCATATCCGATCTGTTCGCAGATCGGATATGATTCTTCTTCCGGCTCTGAGAGAGAGTAGTCACATTTTTTCTTCCCTCCTCCTGTCTGCCTTCCTGACCTATTCCCAGCTTTGCAATGTTGCGTTTTTGTCTGTGTCTAGTCGCTCTTCTTCTGCTGAATCTTAATCTAAACGGAAATTATGGATTTGGAAGCGGCTTAAATGTGCTATTGTCACTATTTTTCAACAAGAACCGGGCCAAGGGGGAGCCCAAGAATTGGAACCTGCTGAGTGTATGATTCGACTGGAGATGCAGAAGACATCTATTGGCTACGACACAGGATTCTATTTTTGGCTCTGGAGTTTCCTGGTGTTTCAGAAATTGAGGAAGGTGGAGAGCTGTTCAAAATGCGGATCCAGGCAAGCTCCTTCACCAATTCGACCAGTTGGGGAGTGCACGAGGCGGCATGGTGAACTGAATGGAGATTCAGATGGTGGAATACATCTTGAAGTCGCCAGTGCTCTCCAGAGAATGTTAAAGTTTAAGCCTGCACATGGAAATTATGAAGCACAGAATTGCACGGGTGAGGAAAATTCTATTCTCTGAGTGCACTGTGCAGATTTGACCTTGTCTTTGGTGCCCTGTATTTACATTCCTCCTCGATGGAGATAAGCGGAAGGAGCGGCTCTGCTAACCCAAACATCGACAAACAATGGCTGTTGTTCTGCAGATCGAGCTCCTCGAGGACAGCGTTATCATGTGTTTACGGAACTTGCCACCTGCATGAGGAGAGAGAAACTCTGGACATGCCGTGTAGAGCACATGATTATTCGTTGCCAGGGGGTGCCCTCTGCTGTTCACCAGCAATTGACACACCTCCACACTGCATCACATACTGATCATATGCTGACTACATACACTGGTCTCTCTCGCTTGTTATTGTGTGATCCATTGTCTGCTAATTGTGCCACAGAGAGGTTTTTTTTCTCCATAATCAAAATTTAGCTTTCATAAGCTGTATTCTGATGTTGAAGTTTTTTCCTCTCACCCATTGTGTCTTTTTCCCTCCCCTTATCTTCCCTTATTCCCCATCTTTTTTGATTAGGCGCCATGATGGCTGCCGTGTTGTTGTGACGCTTACACAGTGTTCCAATGTCAGGTCAAATTCCTCGTGTGTTTTCTACATGCTTGGCAATAAAGCTTTTTCTGATTTTCTGATTCTGAGCTGTGTCTGTAGTGGAAGAACGGAAATGCAGCTTTTTTTCTCCAGTGCGCTCTTAGGACGCAGCGCCCTCGTGCGTCCTAGAGTGCACGAGAGTGCCCTCGTGCGCTGTAGGACGCAGAGACGTGCCTGTCTGCGGTACACCGGAGTGCAAGAGGTTAAACAGTGGTGTCCTCCTTGGTCGTCTCCCATGAAGTCCACTTTGGCTCAAACGACGGGTGGTGCAATCTGACACTGATGTACCTTGACCTTGGAGTTCACCATGAATGTGTTTAGAGGTTGTTCTGGGCTCTTTTGTTACCATTCATATTATCCGTCTCCTCCTGTGGCCATGTCCAGGGAGGTTGGCTACAGTCCCGTGGATCTTAAATTTCTGAATAATATGTGCAACTGTAGTCACAGGAACATCAAGCTGGGAGGGAGATTATCAGTGGTCTTGTGTGTCTTCCATTTTCTAATAATTGCTCCCACAGTTGATTTCTTCACACCAAGCTGCTTACCTATTGCAGATTCAGTCTTCCCAGCCTGGTGCAGGTCTAAAATTTTGTTTCTGGTGTCCTTTGATAGCTCTTTGGCTTGGCTATAGTGGAATTTGGAGTGTGACTGTTTGAGGTTGTGGACAGGTGTCTTTTATACTGATAACGAGTTCAAACAGGTGCCATTAATACAGGTAACGAGTGGAGGACAGAGGAGCCTCTTAAAGAAGAAGTTACAGGTTTGTGAGAGCCAGAAATCTTGTTTGTTTGTAGGTGACCAAATACTTATTTTCCACCATACTTTGCAAATAAATTCTTTAAAAATCACACAATGTGATTTTCTGGATTTTTTTTTCTCGTTTTGTCTCTCATAGTTGAAGTATACCTATGATGAAAATTGGAGACCTCTCTCATCTTTTAAGTGGAAGAACTGGCACATTTGGTGGTTGACTAAATACTTTTTTGCCAATGAATAGTTCCTCTTTCTCTGAAAAGTACAATGCGCCATCAGATGCTGTAGACACAGTGAAAGCCTCTTCCACTTCTAACCTTGCCTTAACGCCACAAGGGTTCTCAGCATAGACCTTCTCCTTTTTCTTTGGAGCAGGAGAAAATACTTTATGCACAGGCTTGTCATAAGCCCTAATGAAACAGACATACAGATGTTGCAGACCCTTCTAACTCCAAAAGACTAAATCTTTTTCTCACTTCCACTGTGTATCTTGTTTGAAGCTCATTGTCACTTATAAATGCGCTCCAGTTATACTTCACCTTTCCCTTTGCTGGTGGCTGTGGTGCTCTTAAATTGAGTTTTATAGCAGCTGACACTTGCAAAGGAGTTGAATGCTTCAGCATCTAGTAGGCTGTTGTACCATTTCTTTCTCATGAGGATAAATACAGTCTGCTGTTTATGTTTTACTCTGAAGTGATCTGATGGAGGTAGCCATGTCCACAGTTTTCTCTTAGGTATCTGGAACATTGTATTCCCTGCTAGTGGTGCGTGCTTCTTAGGGGTGGGAATTGCAAGGAACCTCGTGATTCGATTCTGATCACGATTCTTGGGTCACAATTCAATCCTACCACAATTCAACGATAATCATGATATCGTAATAGAGCATCACAATCCCATTCTTCTCAAATTTTTTCACCTTCTTCAACCTCAATTTATGTCCCAAAGTAAAACTGTTGACATCTCTTTCATATAATAAAGTATTCTCAGGGCTTCATTTTCCACGGAGACACGTTTCTGCTTACAAGGAGGGTGGTGGATGGTGCTGTCTGGAATACACCACGTTCCAGATTATTAGGCAAATAAGATTTTAGTGTCATGAACATTCAATTTTTTGTTTTTCATTTAAACTCATGGATGGTTTTGGGAGAGGCTCAGAGTAGAACCGCTGCTTCTCCACATTGAAAGGAGCCAGCTGAGGTGGTATGGGCATCTGATCAGGATGCCTCCTTGGCGCCTCCCATTTGAGGTGTTTCGGGCATGTCCCACTGGGAAGAGACCCCAGGGAAGACCCAGGACTCGCTGTAGAGACTACATCTCCCAGCTGGTCTGAAGAGCTTGAGCAGGTGGCTGGGGAGAGGGAAGTCTGGGCTTCTCTGCTTGAACTGCTGTCTCTGTGACCCGGACCTCCAGAAAAGCAGTAGAAGATGGATGGATGGATGATTATGTGTCTCAGGCTGCTTTGGATCACTGATATCAATGTCAGACACCTGTCATAATTAGTTTGCCAGGTGAGCCCAATTAAAGGAAACCTACTTAAGAAGGATGTTCCACATTATTAAACATGCCACAGGTTTCAAGCAATATGGGAAGGAAAAAGGATCTCTCTGCTGCTGAAAAGCGTCAAATAGTGCAATACCTTGGCCAAGGTATGAAAACATTAGGTAGGTATTTCATGAAAACTTAAGCGTGATCATCGTACTGTGAAGAAATTTGTGGCTGATTCAGAGCACAGATGGTTTCGTGCAGATAAAGGCAAAATGAGGAAGGTTTCTGCCAGAGAAATTCATCAGATTAAGAGAACAGCTGCTAAAATGCTGTTACAAAGCAGCAAACAGGTATTTGATGCTGCTGGTGCCTCTGGAGTCCCAGGAACCTCAAGCTGTAGGATCCTCTAGAGGCTTGCAGTTGTGCATAAACCTACTATTCGCCCACCCCTAACCAATGCTCACAAGCAGAAACGGTTGCAGTGGGCCCAGAAATACATGAAGACTAATTTTCAAACAGTCTTGTTTACTGATGAGTGCCGTGCAACCCTGGATGGTCCAGATGGATGGAGTAGTGGATGATTGGTGGATGGCCACCATATCCCAAAAAAGCTGTGATGTCAGCAAGGAGGTGGCGGAGTCATGTTTTGGGCCGGAATCATGGGGAGAGAGCTGGTAGGCCCCTTTAGGGTTCCTGAACGTGTGAAAATGACCTCGGCAAAGTATATAGAGTTTCTGACTGACCACTTTCTTCCATGGTACAAAAAGAAGAACTGTGCCTTCCGTCGCCAAATTATCTTCATGTGTGTCAATGGCTGCGATGGGCATAAAGGGAGAGAAACTCATGGTGTGGCCCCAATCCTCCCCTGACTTCAACCTTATTGAGAACTTTTGGAGCATCCTCAAGCAAAAGATCTCAGAACTCAGAAAAGATTTATTGCCAAGTACATTAACAGTAAACAACTGATAACATACGAGGGATTTGACTTGACACAGAAAACGACCTGCATTTCCGGTGACGCGGCAGCGTCTGAAAAACGCGCCTGTCATCAGATGGGTACAGGATGCATAGGGAGGAAAAGGATAACACAATAGGAAAGAGCAAAAAACCATTGATTGTCAGAATACCGGTCATATATGATCAATATTATGATTACAAGAAAAAAAGCCCTCAATGCACAGTTAGCAGACAAGAATGTACACAATCAGAATCAGAATCAGCTTTATTGGCCAAGTATGCACAACACATACAAGGAATTTGACTTCGGCTAAAAACTTGCTCTCGTTGTTCAGGTGAAGGATTTAAATAAGGATTCAATGACAACCAGAGTATGTACAGTAAATTACAGTCTGTCCACGTTTCTATAAAAGGATGCAAATATATACAGGAATATATGCAGTTATTTACTCGGACTAACCACACTTTGCAGAAATATATGAAAAAATATACAATCACACAGTATTTCAATGTGGACTCAGATTCAGTGATATAATGTGAATGAAGTAAAAAGCAATGTGAGAGTTATGTGCAATGTAATAATGGATGAAAAGTCATGAGTACAGCAACAGGTAGGACTAGGTGAATGTTAGGAGTTCATCAGAGTGATGGCTTGAGGGAAGAAACTGTTCCTGTGACGGGTGGTTTTGACCTTCAGTGATCTGTAACGACGACCAGAAGATAGAAGTTCAAACAGTTTGTGGCCGGGGTGTGATGGGTCAGCACAGATGTTTCCCGCCCGTTTCCTGGTTATGGACCGATATAAGTTCTCAATGGAGGGTAGGTCAGTACCAATGATCCTCTCCGCAGACTTAATGATCCTCTGCAGTCTGGTCTTGTCCTGTTTAGTGGCAGATCCAAACCAGACAGTGATGGAAAAGCAGAGGACAGATTGGATGATGGCGGTGTAGAAGACAACCAGCAGCTCCTGAGGCAAATCAAACTTCTTGAGCTGACGCAGAAAAAACAACCTCTGCTGGGCCTTTTTCCGGACAGTGTCAATATGGGAGGACCACTTCAGGTTCCGGGAGATTGTGGTACCCAGAAACTTGAAGGAGTCCACAGTGGACACTGTGCTGTTGAGGATGGTGAGTGGGGGGAATGAAGGGGGGTGTCGCCTGAAATCCACAGTCATCTCCACCGTTTTGGCTGGGTTAAGTTCAAGATGGTTCTGGCTGCACCAGAGGATCAGCTGCTCCACCTCCCGCCTGTATGCAGACTCATCATCATCCCGGATCAAACCGATGACTTCACAAGGACACAAAGAGAGCAGTGAGTGAGTGATCTTTTTCATCAGTTTTTGAGTCAGTGTGGGTGTAGTGTTGAGTGTAGGTGTTGTATCAGTTAAGAACAACAAAGTCTCTTTGGCAGGAGATGTTTTGTCTTAGCTGCTGGCATTTGTCCTTGAGCCATGCAGCTGACTCTCTGTAGAGTCAATGCAGCTCAAATGTTTTGGAAACAAAAAACTGCAGATAATCTGGAGGACTTGTGTGAGGGGGTCAGATTAGTCGAATAGTACCGATCCCAGAGAAAGAAACTTTATATTCTCTTAAAGATTCAGTACTTTAATCCTTCAGTGCTGGACGTTGAATCCTTCATGGACGGCTCTCAGCGTGATCATGATGTAATCCATTTTCCTAGACAGTTCTCCATTTGCCGCTGTCAGAGTCCTCTCCATTTTTTCAATTTGATGGTTAAGCCTCGCCTGGCCAGCATTTTGATAGGCTATGTCCATCTTCATCAATTTACGGTACACCAGGACAATCCCAGATCCAATCAGAACGATCCCGATGACCATTACTACGAAGACGTACAAATCTTCGACATCTTCGATGGAAAGATCAGACAGGCACAAGAGTTTCCAATTACTTGTGTCCCTCAAATAGCCCGCAGCAGCCGTTCCTGCGGGGCAAACAACCTCCCCCGGGGCACTTTTCCTCGTTGAAAAAATAGTGTCAATTGCGTTCAAAGCCCAGCTTATTAAATCCATAATTTCGTTCGATAATCAGCAGTAGAGACACGCAGACAGACGATAGCAAGCTGGGATCCAGTTAGTTAGAGGAGGAAGGAGATGAAAAGTCAGAGCTGGAGAGAAGAAAAAAGCGTCTGCTCTCTTTGGGAGGCGGAAGTGAGGGTGGAAGGCAGTTCACATGAAAACAGCAGCTGTGGGAGGCTATTCTGACATCTTGCAAAGACATTCAAGCAGAAATTCTCCAAAAACTCACAAGTTCAATGGATGCAAGAATTGTGAAGGTTATATCAAAGAAGGGATCCTATGTTACCGTGTAACGTGGACTGTTAAGCTGTTTTTGATTGAAATGGCTTTTGATTTCAGTAAATATGACCTCCCAATGCTGCAAATTCAACAAATGACCATTTTCAGTTCTTTACAACCAATAAAATATTTTGAAACTCTGTTGTGCATGATAATTTGGAATAGTGCATTTTGAGTTTTTTTTTATTTTTGCAAAAAATAGTTATCATTGGGAGGTTTGTTCAATAAAATTTGAATTATGCTGTAACGGTTGATGACTTGAAAATTATACTGACTGTCATTTGCATTGATTATTTTGGAAAATCAGAGACAAATATCATTTACATAATAATTTGGAACATGGTGTCGACATCCACTCCAGCTACGTTTATCTGACTCTGTGGAGTCTTTTAAAAAAGCAGTTGAAAACATTTTTGTTTAACGAGGATTTCCGTTGAGTTTCAACCGCTTTTTTAATGGTAACTCTGATATTTTTAAATTATTTTAATCTTGTGTTTTAATTTGTTTTTGTATTTTTTTTTTCCACAATATCTTTATTGAACCTTTTTTTTTTTTTAACGAACATGATACAATCAAACACTAACACTAAAGTACTACAAAAAAAAAAAATACCCTGAAAACACCAACAACCACCAACAAAATCAAGTCTTCAACAATGCTCCTCTGTTTAGTCTAGACAATCCAATACATTAGTATACATATTATGTTCACCAGTTTGGAATTTACAAGGTCCACACACATCATTCACCTTCTTCTTCAAGAGTTATGTTTAAATTTTTTACATAATCAATAAAAGGTCTCCATATATTCTCAAACACAATTTCCTTTGATTTCAGTATATATGTTATTCTTTCTAATGGAAGGTTTGTTAACATCTGTCTTAACCACTGAGTCACATCTGGTCTATAAGTCTTTTTCCATAATAGTGCAATACATTTTTTGGCATTAAGCAAACTGAGGTCTATGAATGTTCTTTCACTTTTATTGAAATTATGCTTTTCTGGGTACAGACCCAACAAAAACAGTTTAGGATTCAATATGATTTGTTTTGAGATTATTTTTTCAATTGTTACCCTCACCTCTTCCCAAAACATTCTTATTAATCTACATTCCCATAAACAATGAAATAGGGTTCCTTTACTTTCCATGCATTTTGTGCATGTATCTGGTATATTTTTGTTATATCTATTTAATTCCTCCGGTGTAACATACATCCGCATTAACCATTTGAAATGTATCAATTTAAGGCGTGCATTTATTGATTTGGTTTGAGCTTCTGTACAAGCCAATTCCCATTGTTCCTCTGAAATTTCAATTTGCAGATCTTCTTTCCAGTAGTTTAATCTTTTCAGTGAATTTTCACTTGAAGATAGTGTCAATGAGTTATAAAACTCTGAAATAATACCCTTTCTTTTACTATCTTTCATCATCATTTTTTCCAAGGATGAATAAATAGGTCGAGTGAGAGCTTTATTTTGATTTGATCGAATAAAGTTTCTAAGTTGAAGATATTTAAAAAAAATGTGTTCTATTGAGATTAAATTTGATCCTCAGCTCTTCAAAAGACATTATGTTGTCTGCACATGGCAAATATAAATCCTGAATCTTTTGTATCCCTTTTAAATTCCATACTTTAAATACAGCGTCCGCTCTCCCTGGTTTAAAATATTGATTACCCCATATTGGACTAAATTGTGACAATAACTGTGGTTCTTTTAAATAGTTTTTAGCTTCACACCATATTTTGATCATATGCTTTACAAATGGATTTTTAACTTGTTTTTGTAATTTTTTTGCCGAATCTGAGTATATGAATATGGGAAGAGGTAAAGGTAAATTGTATGATTCCATTTCAGTCCAGTGAGGGAGATCATTTGATGAAAAATAATATGTCATAGACCTCAGTTGTGCCGACCAATAATACAACATAAAATTTGGACATTTCAGACCTCCACGATCAAATGGTAAATATAATAAAGACAAACGTAATCTAGCCCTCCTGTTGTTCCATATAAATTCCACTAACTTTTTTTTTATTCTTGAGAATAGATCTAAAGGTGGTGATAAGGGAATGTATTGAAATAAATAAAGTATTTTAGGTAAAATATTACTTTTAAGTATATTGATTCTCCCGATCATCGACATTGGTAGTGACATCCATCTCTGAGTTAACTCATTGATATCTGACATTAAGGCTTCATAGTTGACACTGGCGACTGATTCTAGCTTAGGCATAATTTGGATTCCTAAATATTTAAACTGATTTACAACATTGAATTGATTTACCTCAGGGGCTGGGTAATTTCTCTGGGTCTCATTTAGCATTAATATTGAAGATTTATCCATCCATCCATCCATCTTCTACCGCTTTTCCGGAGGTCCGGGTCGCGGAGGCAGCAGTTCAAGCAGAGAAGCCCAGACTTCCCTCTCCCCAGCCACCTGCTCCAGCTCTTCAGAGGGGATACCAAGGCGTTCCCAGACTAGCTGGGAGACATAGTCTCTCCACCGAGTCCTGGGTCTGCCCCGGGGTCTCCTCCCAGTGGGACGTGCCTGAAACACCTCAAGTGGGAGGCGTCCAGGAGGCATCCTAATCAGATGCCCATACCACCTCAACTGACTCCTTTCAATGTGGAGGAGCAGCGGTTCTACTCTGAGCCTCTCCCGGATGACTGAGCTCCTCACCCTATCTCTGAGGGTGAGTCCAGCAATCCTACGGAGAAAGCTCATTTCAGCCGCTTGTATCCGCGATCTCGTTCTTTCGGTCATTACCCAAAGCTCGTGACCATAGGTGAGAGTAGGAATGTAGATTGACTGGTAAATCGACAGCTTTGCCTTAGAACTAAGCTCCCTCTTCACCACAACAGACCGGTACAACGTCCGCATCACTGCAGATGCTGCTCCAATCCGTCTGTCGATCTCTCGCTCCATTTTCCCCTCACTCGTGAACAAGACCCCAAGATACTTAAACTCCTCCACTTGGGGCAGGAGCCTGTCCCCAACCCGGAGAGGACAATCCACCTTTTTCCGGCTGAGGACTAATATTGAAGATTTAGTTTTATTTATTTTATATCCTGATATTTCCCCAAAATTCTTTATTAAATTCAACAAGGTTGGAATTGATTTTTTTAGATTCGACATAAACAAAATTATATCATCGGCGTACAGGGAGATTTTATGTTCTGTTGGTCCAACTTTAATTCCATATATTTGTGAATGTAAACGTATCGCTATCGCTAAAGGTTCAATTGCCATAGTAAACAGTAAAGGTGAAAGTGGACAGCCTTGTCGACATCCTCTATTGATTTTTATTGGTTTTGAAATATTGTTATTTGTTAGGATTTCTGCTGTAGCATTATTGTATATTATTTGAACCCATTTTATGAAATTATTTCCAAGTCCAAACCTTTGTAGGACTTCAAAAAGAAAGGGCCATTCAACTCTATCAAAGGCCTTTTCGGCGTCCAATGATAGGAGAGCTGTATCCGGTGCTTCTTTATTAAAATAAATAATATTAAATAGTCTTCTTACATTATGGAAGCCTTGTCTACCCTTTATAAAGCCATTCTGATCTCGATTAATAATATTTGGTAAAATTTCTTGTATTCGTCTTGCTAAAATTTTACAGATTATCTTAAGGTCGGCGTTTAATAGGCTTATTGGTCTCATATTTTCACATTTATTAGAGGGCTTACCTGGTTTTGGCAGCAGTATAATTAAGGCATTATTTATGTATGATGGTAAATTATTATTTTGAAATGCTTCTAAAACCATTTCCAAAAAAGGTTTTATTAATTTATTCTTAAATTTTTTATAAAGGTCAACTGGAAGACCATCTGGTCCTGCACTTTTTCCTGATTTCATATTATCAATGGCTAGCCCAACTTCTTCTTGACTAATTTTAGACTCCAATATCTCCCTGTTTTCATTTGGAATACACGGTATAGATAGTTCGTTCAAAAACCCATTTAGTTTTGTTAAATCAGATTCATTTTTGGTATCATATAATTTTTCATAGTAATCTCTAAAGGCTCTATTAATTTCTAAAGGATCTATAACTACCTGTCCGTTACTTATAATACTGGTAATTGGTGTTTTAATTTCCAATTGTTTAATCTGCCATGCTAATAATTTTCCTGATTTTTCACCTTGTTCATAAAAAGATTGTTTCAATCTTAGAAGACTCGAGGCAGCTCTATTCGCTGATTTTTTGTCGTATTCAGCTCTCAAAATCAGTAATTCATTCTCCAACCTTGGGTCACTTCCTGCATACACTTTTTCCTGAAGACTTTTTATTTTATGTTCCAATTTAGCTCTCTCCTCTCGAGTCTTCTTAGATTTTGATCCTGTATAACTAATAATATGTCCCCTAATAAAAGCTTTGAAAGCCTCCCACTTTACACATGCTGATGTTTGTGTAGTATTGATGTCAAAGAACTCGTCTATCTGTTTTTCTATATACTTGACAAATTCCCCATCCTGAAGCCATTTATGCTGAAATTGCCATCTACCTGATTCCTTTGTCAATTTTTTATCTACATATATTAGACAACAGGGTGCATGATCAGAAATCACGATGTTATCATAAAAGCAGTTTTGAATCTTGGACCTTAATTCTGTGGAAATCAAAAAATAATCAATACGTGAGAATGTCTTGTAGGTACTGGAATAACAAGAATAGGCTTTAACTTGTGGTTTCATTTCTCTCCATATATCTAACAATCTCAATTCTTTCATAAAATGATTAATAGTCATCCTACATCCAATGTGCGTACAATCCAGTCCTGTTGATCTATCCACACCTGGATTCAATGTACAATTAAAATCCCCTGCTATTATATGTTGCCCTGTAAGTGATGATAAGATGAGAAATAAATTAGCAAAGAACTTCTGATCATCTATATTGGGACCATATAAGTTCACAAGATTTATATTTTCTAATAGCAAAGAACCTTGAATGATTACATATCTTCCAAATTTGTCTCCAATTACATTTTTCACTTGAAAAGGAACTGATTTATGTATGAGAGTCATAACTCCCCTGGCTCGGGATGAAAATGAAGAGGTGAATACACTTCCCTGCCATCTACTCCTAATTCTTTTAACATCCTCCTCTATCAGATGAGTTTCTTGTAAAAACACAATTCTTGAACCCATGTCCTTTATTTTATTCATAACTTGTTTAAGTTTTTTTAAATTTTGTAGACCTCTGCAATTCCATGAAGTTAAATTAAGATTAACACTTTGGTTTATGATCAATAGAGAGTTTGGGATTACCTTGCAGTGTAAACATGCTCATACAGAGAAGCAAAAACATGAGTGGTTGAACATTCATCCTACAAACTACACACAAACAAATTTCCCCTTCCCACACTTGTGGCAAACCCCCCAAAATCAAAAGAAAAATTCTGTCTCCCGATATAGCCATCGACCGTTCCACACCCACGGGGAACAGCCTAAGCCACTCCTTCTTCATCCTCCCAATCACCCCAACTCTACTGCTTTTAATGACGTAACATTAACTCTCCTCTGTAGTTTTCCAACTTAACTCCAAAATTTTCAACAACTTTGTACATCATAGTTTTTTTTTTGTTTGTTTTGTTTTTGTTTTGTTTTTTTAATATATAATACAATCTATATTTTGTAAACTTACTATTTACTTCAAGTCAGTCAGATGCCTGTGCAAATGCTTAATTATTCTACCTTATATTTTGTTCATGCTTAGCTCCCACCAGTCTCTTCTTCTTCTTTGATCTTCTTGATGAACTCCTGCGCCTCCTCTGGGGTCTTGAAGATGTGGGTTCTGCCCTCATACGTGGTCAGCAGTCTCGCAGGATAGATTACACCATGACGAATCCCAAGGTTGCGCAGCTCCTTACGTACGGGATCAAACTGCTTCCTCAATTGCTGGATTCCTGTGGCCAAATCTGGGTAGAACCGCACCTGCTGGTCCTGGTGTTTAATCTCTCCTTTAGCACGTGCAGCGTTGAAGATCTTCATCCTGTCTCTGTTGCTAAGAAACTTCATAATTAAGGTCCTCGGCGGTCCCTTATCTCTCCGTGGGCCAATACGATGTGCTTTTTCCAGAACCACTGCTGATTGCAACTCCTCGCTGCCCAGCACCTCCGGAATCCACTTTTCCAGAAAGGAACATACGTCCCGACCTTCTGATTCCTCTGGAAGACCCACCAGCCTCAAATTATTCTGTCTCGACCGAGATTCCAAATCCAAAATATTATCTTCCAGAGATTTATTTTTTTTTTCCAAAGTGCGCACCTTTAATTGAAGACGGGTGACGTCATCTTCAGCACTAGCGAGACGGAGCTCCATCTGCGCCGTTCGTTCTACACAGTCACCCAATTCCTTTCTTATTCCTTCCAACGCTGTCATAATCCCATCAAATCTAGAGGAAAAGTCCGCTCTCATTGAACTCATGGCAGCCATCAGCGCATCTGCGCCATTCCCCGCAAACATCGCACCGCCGCCAGCCTCCTCCGCCATATATGGAGTTTTGTTTGCTGCGTCACAGACCTGAAAGTCCGTTAATTTGGACTGTTTCGGCGGCTCGCTTTTTCCTTTTCCTGGTTTTCCAGCCTTAGGCTTCGCCGACATATCCTCGCCCAAATGCTGGGATACGTTCTGTCCCAAATGAGAGAGTTATTTGCCGATTTTTTTTTCTCCAGGAGCAGAGCAGAGCGAGACACGTCCGTCCTACGTGGCAGCCATAACCGGAAGTCTCGTTTTTGTATTTTTAAAATTATTCTTAATCTATCAACTTCCTTTTATTCCCCATTATTGTGCAGCGCTGTGTGACTATATGTCTGTGAAAAAGCTCTTCATAAACTAACTTTACTTACATGACGCTTGTAGAAAAAGCTCCATGCTGGTGTCTCTTTAGCTTAGCCATTGCTAACACTGCTTCAAGACATGTGCTGACCCACCATATTCCCAAGTGGTTTTTTTTCTTTTTTCCGTGCAGCGCTTTTTGCGAGCTGTATGTATGTCATGTCAAGATCTTTCCATCCATCTTTGTTATAAAATCCAACAAAGGCCTGACATTTGAGCTAACTTTGAGCTAACTGCTTCCTAACTTTCAAAGCTGGCTGCAAGTCACCGAGACAAGCTATGACTTCACTTGACTGGGTGCTTGCTTTGTGCCATCTGGTGTACTGAAAACGCCATTGATTAACTGATGATAACCCAAAAGTATATGTGTGCGCATTATTTTTTTAAATAAAAGATCGATCTGTGCATTTATGGATCGATGCATTGTCGCCAGTGCAAAGTATCGCAGTCTGTCACTGAATCAATCATTTTTCCTACCCCTTGTGCTTCTCCATCAGATTGATGAGACATTGTCCATTTTGGTTGGATTTGTCGTGGAATGAGTGTTTTACCTCATCTGTTCCTAGGCTGGAGCCTATCCCAGCATCTTGGGCCAGAGGCAGGGTACCCTCTGGACAGATTGCCAGTCCATCGCAGGGCCAACACAGGCTTACAATTACCTGGTTGCATAAATATGCACACCCTGTTATAACTGGGGACGTAGCTGTGTTCAGAATTAACCAATCACATTCAAACCCATGTTAATCGGAGTCAGCACACACCTGCCACCATTTAAAGTACCTCTGATTAACCCCAAATAAATTTCAGCTGTTCTAGTAGGCTTTTCCCGACATTTTTTTCATCACATCTTACAGCACAAGCCATGGTCTGCAGAGAGCTTTGAAAGCATCAGAGGGATCTCATTGTTCAAAGGTATCAGTCAAGAGAAGGGTACAAAAGAATTTCCAAAGCATTAAATATACCATGGAACACAGTAAAGACAGTCATCATCAAGTGGAGAAAATATGGCACAACAATGACATTACCGAGAACTACAAAATTGATGAAAAGACAAGAAGAAAACTGGTCAGGTAGGCTCCCAAGAGTCTGACAGCAACATTGAAGGAGCTGCAGGAATTTGTGGCAAGTACTGGCTGTTTATTAGTACATGTGATGACAATCTCCCGTCCAGGGTGGCAAGACAGAAGCCTCATCTTATGAAGAAAAACATCAAAGCCCGGCTACATTTTGCAAAAACACATTTGAAATCTCACAAACGCATGTGGGAAAATGTGTTATGGACCGATGAAACCAAGGATGAACTTTTTGGCCATAATTCCAAAAGGTATATTTGGAACAAACACAACACTGCTTATCAACAAAAGAACACCATACCTAGAGTGAAGCATGGTGGTGGTACCATCATGCTTTGGGGCTGTTTTTCCTCAGCTGGAACTGGGGCCTTAGTCAAGGTGGAGGGAATTATGAACAGTTGCAAATATCAGTCAGTGTTGGCACAAAACCTTCAGGCTTCTGCTAGAAAGCTGAAGATGAAGAGAAACTTCATCTTTCAGCACGACAATGATCCAAAGCAGTCATCCAAATCAACAAAAGAATGGCTTCGCCAGAAGAAGATTAAAGTTTTGGAATGGCCCAGCCAGCATCCAGACCTGAATCCGATCGAAAATGTGTGGGGTGATCTGAAAAGGGCTGTGCACAGGAGATGCCCTCGCAATCTTGACAGATTTGGAGCATTTTTGCAGAGTGGGCAAATATTGCCACATCAAGATGTACCATGCTGATAGACTCCTACCCAAAAATACTGAGTGCTGTAATAAAAGCCAAAGGTGATGCAACAAAGTATTGGTATAAAGGTGGGCATATTTATGCAACCAGGTTATTGTAAGTTTTTTTTATTTTTCCCCTTCAAAGATTTCAGTTTGTTTTTCCATTGGGTTGTACAGGTTATAGGTCACATTAATGGTGGAAAAAGTTTTGAAATGATTTATCTTGGTCTCGTTTTTTTACATCACAAAACCCTGGCATTTGAACGGGGGTGTGTAGACTTTTTATATCCACTGTGTATCCACTGTCCCTCCTCTGCACATGTTCAAACCATCTCAGCCTTGCCTCTTTTACTTTGTCTCCAAACCGCACAACCTGTCCTACTGATATACTCATTTCTAATCCTGTCCCTCCAAGTCACTCTCAGTGAGAATCTTAGCATCCATCTCCTGTCTTTGTCAGTGCCACTGTCTCTAAACCATACATCATAGCAGGTCTCACTACCGTCTCGTAAATCTTTCCTTTCACTGTAGCTGCTATTCTTCTGTCACAAATCACCCCTGACAGTCGTCTCCTCCCACGCCACCCTGCCTGTACTCTCTTCTTCACCTGTCTTGTGCATTTTGCATTGCTTTGGATGGTTGACCCCAGGTATTTATTTAAACTTATCTTCACTACCGCGACTCCTTCCATCTCCACTGCTGATAAAACTGAAGTCCTTATTGTAGCACTTGGTAATCTAATTCCTAAGTTGGTTAATAGCATTGGTTCATTAAGCTCTAACGTACGGTCTAATCTAAAAAATCTTGGTGTCATTTTCGATCAATCGATGGGTTTTGATCAGCATGTCAAATCTCTGACCCGGAGTTGTTTTTTCCACCTTAGGAATATATCCAAAATTAGGTCATTGGACAGTCAGTTAGAAATCATTATTCATGCCTTTGTTTCTTCACGTTTGGACTACTGTAATGCTCTTTTCACATGTCTTAGCAAATCCTCTTTACACCGCCTACAGTTAGTTCAGAACGCTGCTGCAAGATTACTAACTAGGTCCAGTAGATTCTGTCATATCACTCCTGTTTTGGCCTCCTTGCATTGGCTTCCTGTAAATTATAGAATTGATTTTAAAGTTCTTGTTCTTACTTACAAAGCCATTCATGAAGAGGCGCCTTTTTATATTAGTGACCTGCTCTCTCTACACCAGCCCAGCAGGTCTCTCAGGTCTACTTTTTTTTACTGTTTAATGTGCCTGTGTTTTTATTTGATTTTTTACCATGTTAAGCACTTTGTGTCTCTCTGTGAAAAGTGCTCTATAAATAAACTGATTGATTGATTGATTTTTATTTGAACATTGTTAAAGAAAGAAAAAAGAGAGTTCAAAACACAACAAAAAAACCAAAAATAAAATGTTCAAAAGGAGTGGGAAGAAGCCAACGCTTATACAGTCCCACCCCTTCTCCACACCAAACAAATTACATTATTACTCATAATCATCATTATCCCACAACCACATTCACCGTAATGCACCCATAGTCAATTTATACAACAAAAATGACACAACAATGACAGTCCATATCCAACAATATTACAACAACAATAAACATACAATTCTGGCATGTTCAATGCAAACACAAACAACACCATCACCTTCACAATCACCATAACACACAACAACCTTCCCTCACTGAAGACACAATGTAACATCACTGCCCTTCATTCTCATACTGCTCAAAAATCATTTCTTTATATGTTGATTTAAATATATGGATGTTGGGACATTGCCTGTGTTTCTCCCCCAACCCATTCCACAATTTTACCCCACACACAGACACACAAAAACTCTTCCTTATTATTATTAACTTATTATTAACTTATTATTATTCACTGTTGCACCTGCCTCCCTTTTGTATTCTGTTCTACTGACTTTCATTCCTCTTCTCTCCAGAACATACCTCCACCTCTCCAGGTTCTCTTTCACCTGCACCCTGCTCTCACTGCAGATCACAATGTTATCTGCAAACATCATGGTTCACAGAAGCCTGTTTTCCACTAGCCCAGCACACCTCGGTACGGCTCGGTTCACTTCAGTACGGCTCGGAATGCTTCTGTCTCCATTGGTGTTGTGCTTGTGCTGTGATGGTTTGTTAGGAGGTTTTAGAAGCGGGGCAGCAGCAGATTCTCAGCGAGGCGGGGCCACACTCCCGTGACGTTACGCACCCGACTGAGTCCTTATTTAAACAAAAAAGGATTCAAGGATTATTGCCTTGCTCGCTCTGTGGATTTATCTCACAATTAATTTTATCTCATAATTAAGCTGCAACAACACAAGTCACTTTTGTTTTGAATTAACTGCCAAATGACCTAGAAATAAAGAGCTGAAACTTGTTTTTACTCGTATTAAATAATGAGACGTGGCACACTGGCCTACACCAAATTATTATTTTTTACATCCTAGGGCATTTTGGATGTACTGAATTAAAAAAAATTCATGTTTTTCACCTTCAGGTCAACGTTTGGAACAACAGTATTATTATTTTCCGTTTAGATGATGCTACACTCCTTCTAAAGTATTGTAATTCTCTGAATTTGGAATGCCGATAGAACATTCAATTTACATATACTTACTTTTTTACATTGACTTGTAAGCTTGATCAGTCTCTCCTGCTGCATTTTAAAGTCCAACTGTGCAACTTCTTATAAGTTAACATAAAAAATGTACCCAAAGTTTAGAACTGGATCATGTGGGGCTAATTTTGTATGATATTTCAATAAAAAGAACAGAAAGCTTACAAAAACATTTGTTTTTTGGTCTAGTTAAAAATTACATTACCTTTACAATGGTTGACCCTGACAGGAAGATCAGTATCATTTTGATCAGACTAGGCAATGGAATTTCTATGTAATTATACTGTTTTATAATTCAGTGTTATAACAGACAAACCACACTTTCCAAAACAATTCCATTTTATTATATACAAAATATTAAAGAAAAAAAAAACTTTGCAACACAACATGAAGGTTAATCGACATTTTATACACGCCGACCACTGAGTGTCTACACCAGCTTCCCAAACTGGGTCACGACTCGGATGAATGAAGCGTCTCTGCCAGCTGTGGGTCAGGAAGGCTCGGTTGAATAATCCGGACGGGCTGTCGCGGCGGACGCGTGGGATGATTCTACAAGGAAAATGCACACAATAAAATACAGCACAATAGTTTTTAACAAGAATACATAAGCTTATTTCAGCGTATTGTTCACATGAATAATTAAAATAAAAGCTTGAGTCCGCAGTGTGCTGCAATTAAGCAGCGATCCATCCACAAATGAACAGCTTTTTATTGCATAAATAAACTGAGCGTCTTACCGAATATATTTGCGAAAAAACGCACAATAAAAAAAAAATTAAAACTCACCGTTTAAAGGACCTCCGATGTCGAGACCTCCCGGTATATTTTTTCATTCCGGGCAGCTCCGTCTAACTTACGCTGAATACGTTCGTCTGACAATGCAGTGAGCAGACACTGCAGCTCCTTACTGGTCCATGGAACACCCTTATTACGCGAAGCCATTTTTGATAGAGAATAAATGAAAATAGCACAGCAATACACTGAAAGGAACCACCAACAGTGGTTGCGTGCTGAGTAAAGGCAGTCGTGAAGATTCTTTTTTTTTTTTTTCAAAAACTTTATTGAGAAGGTCGTGAAGATTTGGTAGATGAGGAGGAGGAGAGGGGCGGTTACAACCTGACCAATCAGCGCCGGTTACGACCTGACCAATCAGCGGCGACCAGTCTGTTAACGTCATAACACGGCACAGCTCAGCACTGCTGTACCCTGCCCTTCAGCGGGGCTGAGAATTGCGGCTGTTAAACCGTGTTGGGGCTTGTGGAAAAGCGTACAAAGCGTGCTGAGCCGTCCCGTGTCGCGCTAAAGCGTGCTAGTGGAAAAGGCCCTAGAGACTCCTGGCTGACCTCGTCTGTCAGCCTGTCCATCATCATAGCAAACAAGAAGGGGCTCAGAGCCGATCCCTGATGTAACCCCACGCCCACCTTGAACCCATCTGTCACTCCTACAGCACACCTCACCACTGTCACCTGCCTCATAAGTGTCCTGCTCCACTGTGAAAATACTTCTCTGCAATTCCCGACTTTCTTTTTCTTGTTCTTTTGCACAACATCCATCCATCTTCTATCACTTAATCCTTTTCGGTCCCGGGGGGGGGCTGGAGCCTATCCCAGCATCTTTAGGTGAGAGGCAGGGTTCACTCTGGACAGATCGCTAGTTCATCGCAGGGCCAACACAGAGAGACAGTCAATTATTCACGCTCACATTTATACCTAAGGACAATTTAGAATCCCCAGTTGATGCCAATTAACCTAACCTGCATGTCTTTGGCCTGTGAGAGGAAATCAGAGTACCTGGAGGTAAACCCATGCAAACCACGGGGAAAACATGCAAACTCCACACAGAAGGGTCACCGATGGTTAGGGGGTGGGATCAAACCCACGATGGTCAGTGGTGGAATCGATCCCGTGACCTTCTTGCTGTGCTGACACAGTGCTAACCACTGCACCACCGAGCTGCTTTGTATGACTCCCAAAGTCACGAAGCAATGTCATGTAAGCTGTGGAGCCATGTCACTGTCTCTGGGGTGGGGTTGGTGAGGTCCACATGGATACCCTCAGGTGGTCCAAGGTCAGGGCACTCTAATGATGTGCTGTCTGCTGTGGGTTGCCACAAATACAAGCTGGTGACAAGTGATGGCCCCAACGATCCATGCTGGCGTTAAAACGGCCAACTCCCCTTTGCAGACACTTGCGTATAACCCAATCTCTGCGGCCAAGCTGGGCACCTGGTGGTGGTTTTGTGCTTGGAGTGATGTTGCGCTAAGGTGGTTTTCTCATCTCTTTCCAAGTGAATCTCCAGCTTTCCAGAAGATTAAAGTTGGAAATTTCAGGGGAGACAGCATATCTACTGAAGGGTTTGCGACACCTCAAGTGGGAGGCGTCCAGGAGGCATCCTAATCAGATGCCCATACCACCTCAACTGACTCCTTTCAATGTGGAGGAGCAGCAGTTCTACTCTGAGCCTCTCCCGGATGACTGAGCTCCTCACCCTGTCTCTGAGGTTGAGTCCAGCAATCCTACGGAGAAAGCTCATTTCAGCCGCTTGTATCCGCGATCTTGTTCTTTTGGTCATTACCCAAAAGCTCGTGACCATAGGTGAGAGTAGGAACGTAGATTGACTGGTAAATCGACAGCTTTGCCTTAGAGCTCAGCTCCCTCTTCACCACAACAGACCGGTACAACGTCCGCATCACTGCAGATGCTGCTCCGATCCGTCTGTCGATCTCTCGCTCCATTCTCCCCTCACTCATGAATAAGACCCCAAGATACTTAAACTCCTCCACTTGGGGCAGGAGCCTGTCCCCAACCCAGAGAGGGCAATCCACCTTTTTCCGGCTTAGGACCATGGACTCGGACTTGGAGGTGCTGATTCTCATCCCAGCCGCTTCACACTCGGCGGCAAACCATCCCAGCAAGAACTGTAGGTCATTGCTGGATGAAGCCAGCAGGACAACATCATCTGCAAACAATAGAGATGAGATCCTGTGGTCACCAAGCATGACACCCTCCATTCCCTGGCTGACACCTAGAAATCTGTCCATAAAAATTATGAACAGGATCGGTGACAAAGGGCAGCCCTGGCGGGGGTCCAACTCTCACAGGGAATGAGTCCGACCCGAGTATTGGCAAACGAGCCAAACTCTCACAACGGTTGTACAGAGACGAATAGCTCGTAACAACAAGCCTGATACCCCATACTCTGTTTATTCTGTTCCATGACTATTTCTGTTTATTCTGTTTCCATGACTACTTAAATAATCAGATAACTCCAGAGATCGAGTTAAAATTGGTTTATTTGTGTACATATAAACATCTCTGTTGATGGTCTTGTGTCATTTCAGGTTCGTAGAGTTCAGCCGTCTGTTCCTGAACTTTCTCTGCTGATTGACAGTAGCTTCGCCTCCAATCACAGCCTTGGGCAGGTCACAGACTCCTCCCATAGGCAGCCTTCAGACGACAGGAATTCCAGTGCTAAGACTTCCTCCTCAGCCTCCAAACCCGCTGCTCCTGCTCTTCACCTCCACAGCACCCCCAACTCCAACCTGCAGCAGCCTTGCACCTGCTGCACTACCCAGACCCACAACTGCACCTCCGTAGTTGCCTCCCCAGCATTACTCCCTCCTGGTGTTCCTCCTGCTTCTGCTGCTCCTCCACCTGTAGCCCTTTGTAACACTCCTCCTTCTGTTCCCCATCGTGTTTGTGCTCTTCCCTCCAACCTTTGCTCTGGTCCTTGTCCCTCCCATCACAGTCCCCCTCCTCCCTCCAGCCAGCCTTCTGCCCCTCCTTCCCATCACCACACTCCTTCTCCCCCACCCCTTCATCCTGTTAGCACCCCTCCAGACTGCAATCCACCTTCACCTTTTCTTCCTCCTACCTACACTTGTCAGACTGTTCCTTCACCGTTTACTCACCCTAGGCCACCTCCCCCCTCCCTCAACCACTCCAAATCTACTACCCTCCACACCCAGCACCATACTCCTCCTACTCCCTCCACCGTCGTCCTTCCCCCAGCTCCTCCTCGTCTCTACAGCCATCAGTCTCCTCTCCCATGGTGCAGTGACTCCCCTTTTCCTCACACCCCCCATCCAGCAGCATCATCAGACCCCACTTCTACCCCCTGGCTCACTCATCCTTCCTCTGTGAATAAATGTTGGGATCTGGCATGTGGGGGAGTTCCGTCAGATGCCTACCAGCTCCTCCTGCATCAGGACCAGCAGCTGCGCCTCCTGCAGGCTCAGGTAATGGGAAAGGGAACTTTAGGGTACAGGGACATCTGCAGATCTTTCAGACGTTCATTTACACACGTGGACAAAATTGTTGGTCCCCCTCTGTTAATGAAAGAAAAAACCACAATGGTCACAGAAATAACTTGAATCTGACAAAAGTGGTAATAAATAAAAATTCTATTGAAAAATTAACTAATGAAAATCAGACAATGCTTTTGAATTGTGGTTCAACAGAATTATTTTAAAAAACAAACTCATGAAACAGGCCTGGACAAAAATGATGGTACCCCTAGAAAAGATTGAAAATAATGTGACCATAGGGACATGTTCAACCAAGATGTGTCCTCTAATTAACATCACAGGTGTCTACAAACTTGTAATCAGTCAGTCGGCCTATTTAAAGGGTGACAAGTAGTCACTGTGCTGTTTGGTGACATGGTGTGTACCACACTAAACATGGACCAGAGGAAGCAAAGGAGAGAGTTGTCTCAGGAGATTAGAAAGAAAATTATAGACAAGCATGTTAAAGGTAAAGGCTATAAGACCATCTCCAAGCAGCTTGATGTTCCTGTGACTACAGTTGCACATATTATTCAGAAATTTAAGATCCACGGGACTGTAGCCAACCTCCCTGGACGTGGCCGCAGGAGGAAACTTGATGAAAAATGGAAGAGACGGATAATACGAATGGCAACACAAGAGCCCAGAACAACCTCTAAACACATTCAAGGTGAACTCCAAGGTCAAGGTACATCAGTGTCAGATCGCACCATCCATCATTGTTTGAACCAAAGTGGACTTCATGGGAGACGACCAAGGAGGACACCACTGTTGAAAACAAATCATAAAAAAAGCCAGACTGGAATTTGCCAAACTGCATGTTGACAAGCAACAAAGCTTCTGGGAGAATGTCCTATGGACAGACGAGACAAAACTGGAACTTTTCAGCAAGGCACATCAGCTCTGTGTTCACAAACACAAAAATGAAGCATACCAAGAAAAGAACACAGTCCCTACTGGGAAACATGGAGGAGGTTCTGTTATGTTCTGGGGCTGCTTTGCTGCATCTGGCACAGGGTGTCTTGAATGTGTGCAGGGTACAATGAAATCTCAAGACTATCAAGGTATTCTAGAGAGAAATGTGCTGCCTAGTGTCAGACAGCTTGGTCTCAGTCACAGGTCATGGGTCTTGCAACAGGATAATGACCCAAAACACACAGCTAAAAACACCCAAGAATGGCTAAGAGCCAAACATTGGACTATTCTAAAGTGGCCTTCTATGAGCCCTGATCTAAATCCTATTGAACATCTGTGGAAGGAGCTGAAACATGCCGTCTGGAGAAGGTACCCTTCAAACCTGAGACAACTGGAGCAGTTTGCTGATGAGGAGTGGGCCAGAATACCTGCTGAGAGGTGCAGAAGTCTCACTGACAGTTACAGAAATCGTTTGATTGCAGTGATTGCCTGAAAAGGTTGTGCAACAAAATATTAAGCTAAGGGTACCATCATTTTTGTCCAGGTCTGTTTCATGAGTTTGTTTTTTAAAATAATTCTGTTGAACCACAATTTAAAAGCATTGTCTGATTTTCATGGTTAATTTTCATAGGATTTTTATTTATTACCACTTCTGTCAGATTCAAGTTATTTCTGTGACCATTGTGGGTTTTTTTTTTCATTAACAGAGGGGTGCCAACAATTATGTCCACAGCTGTATCTGAAATTTGAGGCCTTACATTATCCTTAAAAACTTCAAAGGTCTTAGAAATAGCACAGATGTCATAGGTTTGACAGCTGTGTTTTGTTGTATTTATGTGGTGTGTTTTTGCAGTTTAACATAATTTTTAACAGAGTAAAATAAGCTTATTGAACATCTACCTTATGTCAAAAAATTTGAGACTTTTAAGTTGTGACTTTTTCTTTTCAATTCAATTCAACTTTATTTATATAGCGCCATTTCACAACAACAGTCATCTCATAGCACTATCACTTTTAAATTTTCATCCCCCCTCCCTCTGTTTAAAAAAGAATTCTGCCAATTTTTTACAAATTTTTTGACCTTTTCACTCATAAACTTGAGGCTTTTAATGTAAATGTGCAGTATTTTTCCTTGTAATTTTGCTTGTTACCCCTCAGCCTCTTAAGGCTGAAGGGGTATATCGTCAGTAGCGTCAACACCTACCTTGTAGTAGTAGTAGATTAGTTTATTTGACAGGGACAGTGCAATAAACATAGACAATTAATCAAAGACAATCAATCTGATGTGTTGCACATAGAGTGTATAGCTATTAGCTAATTTGCAACTCTTGTCCCTGGATGGGGCTTTAGAAAAAAGAATCAAGATAAAAATATACACAATAACCACATACATCAATGCAGAAAAATTATAAATACACAATTATAAATATTATAAATATTATAAATACACAAATATAACAGCCTGACTCACCTTTAACATAAATATTATAAATACACAAATATAACAGCCTGACTCACATTTAACACATATAACATAACTCACATTTGCCTATTTCAGGCCTTCCTCCCTCCGTCACTCACTATAACAAACACATTTATTCCTTCCCTTCATTCACTCTCACTTTGCAGACAATTAATTCATACATGAGTACATTCTTGTTTATTTTTCAGCAGTTTTTAACATTTTTAGTGAATGTTTTAAAGTCCGTTATTATTTTAATTTCATTTGGCATTGTGTTCCAGATGTGACTGCCCTTTATAGAGAAGCTGTTTGTCCAAATGTGGTTCTGCGGTGGAATATTTTACAGTTATTGTTAACAGAACTCCTGGTGGCTCTGCTGCTGTCCTGTCTTTGGACGAAACCAGCAAGTGGCTCGGGTGCTGATTTATGGAAACATTTGAACGTTAATTTCAGAAGACAGAGGTCAATGAAGCTCTCAAAACTCAATAGGTTGTATTTTTTTAAAACATTACAGTGATGCCACCTAATGGGCTTTTTGTCCAAGATTTTTAGGGTTTGATTATATAATGAACCTATATGTCTTATTGTGGAAGGGGCTGCTTGAGCCCAGACTGTCAAACAGTATGATATATGAGAAAAAACCATAGAATGCATATACAGTGCAGCTGCTTCGTAGGTATGTAATATCTAATTAATTTAAAGCAGTTCAGATTTTTTTTTACTGTTTTTGAAATTTTCTTTATATGAAGATTAAATTTGAGTTGAGGATCTAGTACAATGCCAAGGTATTTGAATTCTGTAGCTAAACTGATGTCATGATCATGTATATTAACTTTAAAATGTTGCAGGTTACATTTTTTGATTGAAAAGCACATTGAGACTGTTTTCTGAAGGTTCAGCAATAGATGGTTCTTGAGGAGCCACTCTTGGACATCATCATTGTGAACGCGATAACTAGAGAACTAAATGATTTGGGCTTTTCAAATTGATACTGTGGGTGTATCTATGAAAAAAAAAGACAATAACTAGGAGTAACACCCATTTTGGTGTGTTTGATATATTCGTTAGAGCCTGAGCAGTGTTATTTGGAATGGGTAATAGCCGGGAAAGGCAACCATGTGCCACTGACTGCAAAGACATTGCATGGTTACAGTACAGCTTTCTGTTTACTTGGGGTATGTAATTTTTAGGTGTTTTTGATGAAATTCACTCAGAGTAAGGTGTTTGTCTGTGACATGCTTATGGTCAAAATACCTCAGGAACTAAATGCTTCAGCACCATTTTCTACCCAGATGAAACACCTTTCTTCATAGCAACCAGTTTTAGTGTAATTTGTGTTTTTTCTTTTTTTCTTTTTTTAATCAGGGATAGGCAACCATGTGCCGTTAAGTGCCAAGACACAGCAGGTTTTGTTTCCAGCCAGTCACTGAAGCAGGTCTTTTCACTGATCAGGTAGTCAGTGGGAATGAATTTGGTGAAATCACCTGTTGAAGATCCTGATTGGAAACAAAACCTGCAGTGGCTCAGCACTTACCGTCTACCCCTGGGTAAGACACATAAACATCATGGTAGCTAAGCTAACAGTGCTAACAAACAATAGCGCACACTGTCCCGGCGTAAAACACATGCTCTTTATTTAAAAAAAGCAGCTACTATTTCCAATATGTAAACTAAAAATGGAAAAGGGTGAAAGTGGATAAATTGATGTAATGATAAGAAAGGACTGTGTTGTAGACCAAAGTAATCTTATTTGGCTTTGACTGGAAGTGAACTGACTAGCAGCAGATTGGAAATGTGTCAAATCAGAGGTCCATTGGAGCAAAGATGTTTTTATTTGATCAGTGGCCAAAATCCTAGATGTGATGTAGTTATTGATGGCAGATGCTGAATCTGACCGTCTCTTTAATGAGACTTTAACACTGTGGAGTCATCCTCGCTGCACTGGTTTGTTTTCTGATGGCCTACAGGTCCAGATGTTGCTGGAGGCCCAGAAGAAGCTTCAGTCCTCCAACCAGCAGGTGGAGACTCAGACAAGCAGGAGCACAGCCAGCATTGCAGTTGGTACAGGTAGGACTGCTCACATGAATTTTGCAGCTATAATGTCCTCAATTCTTTTTAAGAAATTTGAAATTGTCAAACTATAATGATTTCAGGTACCAGTTTGTTCTGGGGAAATCCCATACAGCCCCTCTCTCATCAGGCGGTGCAGGCTCCTTCTCATTCATTGTCACCCGGCACCCCATCATCACCAAAGCCACCTCCTTCGTCCTCTACCAGCCCGTCAGCCTCCACTCATGACGTGGCTGTCATGGGACCCGTGGATGGTGACGCCTCAGCTCGGGTAGCTGCCGGCCCTCCCTTTGTTCTGCACAGGTGAGAGGTTTCTGACTTCTGTTTGTGGTTTTGAGCCAACCCCACTGCATGAATACTACATTTAAGCTATGGTCACAAATACAGTAACCTTGCAAACACCATATGGACGATTTTTGGACCATTTGGTACAGGCTTTTTTTAAAATGTATTTTTTGTTAACATTTAAAAAAAAAAGACAACCAAAATATCAAAAAGAACAGAAAAAACAGTGCGCGCTTGACATCCCATTCATACATTCACACTACTCCTGCACCTTACATGGAAAATTAATTGAGTCTGTATTCCCATTTTTCCCATCATATTTATTAATGGTGTCCACAGTTGTATAAAGTCTGCGTGTTTGCGCTTGGCAATATGTCAGTCTCTCCAGGCTAGTATAATCTGAAGTCTCTCTTATCCATGTTTTCAATGAGGGGGGGATCCATACTCTTCCAGTGTAGTACAATAGTTGTTCTAGCTTGAATAAGACCAGTCCAACAGTTTAATCTGTTTTGGTGTCATCTTAAAATCATTTGGATAAATCCCAACAATACAGTGCTTGGCCCTTAAGGGAATGTTCATCTCCAACATCTCTGATAAACATTTCAAAATATTTTCCTAAAATGTTTTCATTTTTGTGCATTTCCATTACGTGTTTGCGTGGGGCAGTCATAGAAATCTTGGACAAGACCATCAACCTGACCACGGACTTACAAACTTATGAATGGTCTACGAATGTTGGATTCTTCAACAGCCTCCTTAAGAAGGCGGTACTAAAATTGTTGGTACGGTGTTCTCAGCCGTTCATAAGGGTATTTGTGACCATAGCTTTAACTTCCTTATAGCTGGAGATACAAGTTAATTAAGAGCTTGTGAAATGGTGTTCTGTGGTATAAAGGCTATTAAACCCTTGATATGTCAAACACTCAGCCAAGAATTTACAAAATCTGTGATTGACATCTATCCATTTTCTACCACTTTTCCGGAGGTCCGGGTCTCGGAGGCAGCAGTTCAAGCAAAGAATTCCAGACTTCCCTTTCCCCAACCACCTGCCCCAGCTCTTCAGAAAGGATACCAAGGCGTTCCCAGACCAGCTGGGAGACGTAGTCTCTCCAGCAAGTCCTGGGTCTGCCCCGGGGTCTCCTCCCAGAGGGACATGCCCAAAACACCTCAACTGGGAGGTGTCCAGGAGGCATCCTGATCAGATGCCCGTACCACCTCAACTGGCTCCTTTCAATGTGGAGGAGCAGCAGTTCTACTCTGAGCCTCTCCCGGATGACGGAGCTCCTCACCCTATCTGTGAGGGTGAGTCCAGCAAAGTGAGCAAAACTCACGAAGAAAACTCATTTCAGCCGCTTGTATCCGTGATCTCATTCTTTCGGTCATTACCCAAAGCTCATGACTATAGATGAGCGACAGCTTTGCCTTAGAGCTTAGCTCCCTCCTCACCACAACAGACCGGTACAACATCCGCATCATTCCAGACACTGCTTCGATCCGTCTGTCAATCTCTCGCTGTAATCTCCCCTCACTCATGAATAAGACCCCAAGATACTTAAACTCCTCCACTTGGGGCAGGAGCCTGTCCCCAACCCAAAGAGGACAATCCACCTTTTTCCAGCTGAGGACCATGGACTTGGACTTGGAGGTGCTGATTCTCATCCCAGCTGCTTCACACTCAGCGGCAAACTGTCCCAGTAAGACCTGTAGGTCATTGCTGGATGAAGCCAGCAGGACAACATCATCTGCAAACAACAGAGATGAGATCCTGTGGTCACCAAGCATGACACCCTCCATTCCTTGGCTGCGCCTAGAAATCCTGTCCATAAAAATTATGAACAGGATTGGTGACAAAGGGCAGCCCTGGCAGAGTCCAACTCTCACTGGGAATGAGTCCGACCGAGTGTTGGCAATACGAGCCAAACTCTCACAACGGTCGTATAGAGACTGAATAGCTCATAACAACAAGCCCGATACCCCATATTCCTGAAGCATCCCCCACAAAAATCCACGAGGGACACGGTCAAATGCCTTCTCCAAGTCCACAAAACACATGTAAACTGGTTGGGCAAAATCCCACGAGGATTCTCGAGAGGGTAAAGAGCTGGTCCGATGTTCCACTGCCAGGACGAAAACCACATTGCTTCTCCTGAATCTGAAGTTCAACCAACAGCTGGACTCTCCTCTCCAGTACCTTGGCATAGACCTTTCCCAGGGAGGCTGAGGAGTGTGATTCCTCTAAAGTTGGAGCACACCCTCCGGTCCCTTTTTTTGAAGAGAGGAACCACCACCCCAGTTTGCCATGCCAAAGGCACTGCCCTTGATCTCCACAGAATGCTGCAGAGGCGTGTCAACCATGACAGCTCTACAACATCCAGGGCCTTGAGATACTCAGGACGAATGTCGTCCACCCCTGGGGCCCGGCCACTAAAGAGATTTTTAACCACTTTGGCGACCTCAGCCCCTGTGATAGGTGAGTCGTCCCCCTCGTCCACAAGCCCTGCTTCCTCTGTGGAAGGCGTGTCAGTGGGATTGAGGAGTTCCTCAAAGTATCCCTTCCACTGCCCGACGATATCCCCATTCAAAGTCAGCAGTGCCCCATCTGCACCATACACAGTGTTGACAGGGAGCTGCTTCCCCCTCCTGAGTTGTTGGACAGTTTGCCAGAATCTCTTCGTGGCTGACCAAAATTCTTGTTCCATGGCCTCACCAAACTCCTCCCATACCCAAATTTTTGCTTCAGTAACCACCTGAACTGCACTCCGCTTGGCCTGCCAGTACACCTCAGCTGCTTTGGGAATCCCACAAGCCAACCAAGCTTGATAGGACTCCTCCTTCAGTTTAATGGTCCCCCTCACCACTTGTGTCCACCACTTGGTTCGGGGGTTGCCACCACGAGATGCCCTGACAACCTTGCGGCCGCAGGTCTGGGCAGCCGCTTCAGCAATGGAGGTGGAGAACATGGCCCATTCAGACTCCATGTCTCCAGACATGAGTCTCCAGAAGTCTCCAGAACTCCAGAAGTTCTTCCCGATGTGGGAGTTGAAGACCTCCCAAACAGGGGCCTCAGCCAGACATTCCCAGCACACCCTCACTATACATTTGGGTTTACCAGGTCTGAATGGCATCCTCCCCTGCCATCGGATCCAACTCACCACTAGGTGGTGATCAGTTGACAGCTCTGCACCTCTCTTTACCCGAGTGTCCAGGACATGCGGTCGCAGGTCTGATTACACAATAACAAAATCAATCATCGACCTGCGACCTAGGGTGTCCTGGTGCCAGGTGCACATATGGACACCCTTATGCCTCAACATGGTGTTCATTATGGACAAACTGTGGTTAGCACAGAAGTCCAATAACTGAACATCACTTGGGTTCAGATCGGGCAGGCCGTTCCTCCGAGTCACCCCCCTCCAGGTTTCACTGTCGTTGTCCACATTTGCAATGAAGTCCCCCAGTAGGACAATGGAGTCTCCAAGAGGAGCACCCTCCAGCACCCCAGTCAGAGACTCTAAAAAGGGTGGGTACTGACCATCATTTGGTGCATAGGCTCAAATGATGGTCAGGACCCATTTCCCAACCCGAAGGCGCAGGGAAACAACCCTTTCATCCACTGGGGAAAACTCCAATATAGAGGCAGCAAGGTGGGGGGATACAAGAATACCCACCCTTGCCCGTCGCCTCTTGCCCGGGGCAACTCCAGAGTAGGCCAAGCTCCAGCCCCTCTCCAGGAGACTGGTTCTGGAACTGGAGGTGTGTGTTGAGGTGAGGCCGACTATATCTAGCTGATATCTCTCAACCTTGTACACCAGCTCAGGCTGCTTCCCCACCAGAGAGGTGACATTCCACATCCCAAAAGCTAGTTTAGGAAGCTTGGGATCAGACCGCCAAGGTCTCCGCCTTCAACCGCCACCTGATCCACATAGCACTGGACCCCCATGGTCCCTCCTACAGGTGGTGAGCCTACTGGAGGGCGGTCCCATGTAACTCCTTTGGGCTGAGCCCAGCCGGGTCCCATGGGCGGAAACCCAGCCACCAGACGCTAGCCATCGAGCTCCTCCCCCAGGTCTGGCTCCAGGGTGGGGCCCCGGTAACCCCATTCCGGGCGGGGTACACTGAATTCTTGTTCTCGCATTCATTTTTATTTTATTTTTTTTATTTTGTGTACTTTATTGATCCCCAGAGGGGAAATTGAGGGCATCCACCTGGATGGATGAAGCAGCCACGGTACGGCGCTATCCCTTAACCATTCACACACACATTCACACCTAGGGCCACTTTAGAGTCTCCAGTTAACCTAACCTGCATGTTTTTGGCCTGTGGGAGGAAACCGGAGAAATCCCGGAGTAAACCCACGCAGACACGGGGAGAACATGCAAACTCCACACAGATCACTGTTGGTCAGGGGCTGGGATCGAACCAGGGATCCCATGGCCAAGGGTGAGTTGCTGTGCTGGTGTGCACCACCGCACCGCCCAAGAGAGTCTGTTGGATTGCTCTTAGTCTGGCCCTTCTCCCAGGACCAGTTTGTCTTGGGTGACCCTACCAGAGGCAAATTGCTCTGGACAACATAGCTCCTGGGATCACTAGGACACGCAAACCCCCCTCCACGATAAGGTGACGATCCATGAGGGGTGTGATTGACATATTGTTGGCAAAACTAGAGTCCACATGGATAAATATTCTTTGGAAGCTTGTTTATAATGGCTTTGAGCGTGTAAACGCTCCATTAAAACAAAGGACTGCACGGGCTGCACGGTGGGCTGCACGGTGGCGCAGTGGTTTAGCACTGTGGCAGCACAGTTTACCCTTGGCTGGGGGATCGCGGGGATCATGAGATCGTGGGATCGATCCCAGCCCCCGACCAACAGTGAGCTGTGTGGAGTTTGCATGTTCTCCCCGTGTTGCGTGGGTTTACTCCGGGATTTCTCCGGTTTCCTCCCACATACCAAAAAACATGTAGGTTTAGGGTGCTCGCGCACGCAGCGACCGGCAGCCGGTGGCTTGTCACCAGACTGCAAACCAAATCTACCTACGGGTACAAATAAGTAACAAAAAAAAAAAAAAAAAGGAGCAGCTGCAAAGCAACACCCACTGACGGAGATGATGTGGACGGGCGTTATAGATACTCCAATAGTGACATACTTCTGCTCACCCACTCTGTGCCAATCTGTAACTTCTGTCTCAATACCTAAAATGCATAGCCTACACAACCAGACTCCCTAACTCAGCACTGCAAAAACAAATCCGGTTCCGTTCAAACAAAAAGCCGTACAGTCGGGATATATGGAAGAAATATAAAATGCTGACAAGACTGTCTATAAGTCGCAATTGCAGAAGGAAATGCAGGACAAAGAAAGGTTCCTTCCGCTGTTGGATCGCCTTCTGGGCACCCAGCCTGCTGCAGCAGCGGGTAGGGAATTTTGATAATATTGATCTGATTCTAACTGTAGTGTTGTTGTCCTCTGTGTTCCCCTCAGTCTGAGTGGTCTGCAGAGTCCAGTTCTGGGGGAAAGTGTCAGCATGTATACACCTGCAGATGAGCAGCAGAGCTTCTACCGACATCTCATGGTAACATCACAAAAG